>JAOPUA010000129.1:15045202-15055230 GCA_027122455.1 Trisopterus luscus | reverse complement strand
GGTTCGATCCCCAGCTCCTCCTAGCTGAGTGTCGTGGTGTCCCTGAGCAAGACGCCTCACCCTAATTGCTCCTGACCTGCCCTGCGTCGCTTGCGCTTGCGGTTGTGGTTGACTCCGCTGTCGGTGTGTGAATGTGTGCATGAATGGGTGATTGTCAGTCAACACTGTAAAGCACTTTGGATAAAAGCGCTATATAAATGAGCACCATTTACTTCCCTCACTAATATGCAGTAGTGTCCCAGAGAGTAATGCTGCATGGTTGGATTTGATGGAATTAGCATTGTGCCCATCATTTACGGATGAAACCTTTGACTATTTTGTGTGCAAAAACACTGATCACGGATCCCTTAAAGAGGTTTTCCCTGAGCTTCACCCTAAACATCACTATGTGGAGCATTATCCCATCCTAGTTAAGTGCTTTGGGCCCGAGTGCATGTTTGGACCCTGCGATTTGAGACCAAACATCACTTCTTCAAAAGAGTGGTGCAGGACACTCAAAACTTCAAACCAGACCCCTCTATCAGTAGAAGTGGACACTAGTCAGAACTGGGGTTAGCACTATGAATGTGTGTTCCAATGAGGTAATAATGTTAGCTTAAATATGAATGGTACATGTCTAAATATGTTTCAACGTCCCCAAATTCAACATGCCAAATTCAGCTGCAAAATTCAATACATGACATTCAGTGTTAACATCCAAGGAAGTGCAATCGATCCTAGATGCTAGATTGCGGTCAAGCAAGGAGAGGGGGAATAAGAGCATCACTCATTGTTCATAGAACCAAGTGCAAGTACTAACAATCACCAGGCTAACCCCATTCCCTGTATACAGCAGTGATAGCTAGCTACTGCAGATGCTAAACAATTAAGTACATGCTATAGAGCATGCATGCGCAACACAATTAAGTACATGATACACAATTAAGTACAATGAATGAATGAACAACGTGCATTAAGTGCATTCACTAAGTGCCAGGACGTACCACAAACAATAGTGCAACAGACAATAGGGGACATGAATGGCTATGTATAGTCTAGGTGAACTCTAAACAGGTGAATTTTGAGTCATTTGCGGAAGCTGGTGAGTGACTCTGCGGTCCTGACATCGGCAGGGAGCTTGTTCCACCACTGTGGTCCCAAGATAGAGAAGAGTTGTGATTTAGCTGATTGACCTTTGGTTGCTTTTAGTGGTGGCGGTACCAGACGTACAGCTGAGGTAGTTGAGCGGAGGGATCGAGCTGGGGGGTGTGGTTTGACCAAAGCTTGGAGGTAGGCAGGGGCAGTTCCATCGACCGCCTTGTATGCCAGTACCATCGTCTTGAATCTGATGCGGGCTACTACAGGGAGCCAGTGGAGGTGGAAGAGGGGAGTCACATGGGAGAGTTTAGGTAGGTTGAACACGAGGCGCGCTGCCGCGTTCTGGATACACTGCAAAGGTTTAAGCTCAGAGACAGGGAGTCCAGCCAGGAGCGAGTTGCAGTAGTCCAGGAGGGAGATGACCAGCGCTTCGATTGTGAGGAAGGGCCGTATCCCGCAGATGTTGTAAAGTGCAAATCTGCAGGATCAGGCCACTGCGGTGATGTTCTCGGTGCAACATAACTGGTTGTCTAGTACCACACCAAGGTTTCTAGCAGTTGGAGACGGAGATACAGCAATGTTCTCGACAGTGACCAATAAGTCCATGTGTGGGCAATCTTTCCCAGGTATTAGGAGGAGCTCAGTCTTGTTGAGGTTAAGCCTCAGGTGATGGGCAATCGTCCAAGTGCTGACGTCTGCCAGACATTCAGATATGCGCGTTGCAATCAGAGCTTTGTCAGAGGAGGGGAAAGAGGAATAGCTGAGTGTCATCAGCATAGCAGTGATGTGAAAAACTGTGTGATGTAATTACAGAGCCTAGAGATCTGGTATAGAGGGAGAACAGAAGGGGCCCCAGTACAGAGCCTTGAGGGTGTCAAGTGTGCATGGTTTGGACAAGGAGCCATTCAATGTTAAGTGATACCTCGATTCGATCATCAAGGTAAGATGTGAACCAGGATAGAGCCAATTCAGCAATGCCAAGTTTAGTGAGAGTGGCAAGGAGGATCTGGTGGTTCACCGTGTCAAATGCTGCGGGCAGGTCAAGGAGAATGAGAACCGATGAGAGGGCCGAGGCTCTGGCAGCACGGAGGGACTAAGTCGCCGTGAGGAGAGCCATCTCAGTGGAGTGTGCCTTCTTGAAGCCTGACTGGTGAGGGTCCAGCAAGTTGTTATGTGAGAGATAGGAGGACAGTTGGTTAGAGATGGCACGTTCAAGTGTTTTAGAGAGGAATGAAAGAAGAGATACCTGTAGTTCTGGATCTCGGTGGTGTCAATGGTTGGTTTTTTGAGGAGAGGCTTTATTCTGGCAGTCTGGAAAGATGCCAGTGAGAGAGGAATTGATGAGGGCAGTGAGAAATGGCAGGAGGTTGACGGAGATGGCCTGGAGGAGAGAGGAAGGGATAGGGTCAAGAGGGCAGGTGGTGGCCTGGTTAGAGTTAACTATTCGATTGACCTCTTCGGAGGTGAGGGGGATGATGTGGGTAAAAACGGAGGTGGGGATGGGTGGAGGGAGGATGGTTGCAGGGGTAAAAGTGGAGCTGATGTCCTTCACGTTCTGAGTAAAGTAGGTGACAAAGTCATCAGCAGTGAGGGAGGAAGGAGGTGGAGGGGAGGGAGGGGGGAGTAGGGAAGAGAACATGGAAAATAGTTTCCTTGGGTTGGAGGCGGAGGAGTTGATTTTAGACTGGTAGAAAGTAGATTTGGCTATTGACACAGTGGAGGTGAAATCTGAGAGAAGGTGATGATAGTGAGATAGATCATTAGGACTGTCTGATCTCTTCCATTTCCTTTCAGCTGCCCGCAACTCTGCTCTATAAGACCGCAGAGATTCGGACAGCCAAGGTGGAGGGGGTGAGGATCATGCAGGTCTGGAGTGGAAGGGGCATAGGGAGTCCAAAGAGGAGGAGAGGGAGGATAGCATAGTGTCTGAGGCTTCCTCAGTGGATAGTTGGAGAATTGGAGTATTGTTTGACAGAAGGTAGTGAGGACAGAACAGTTGAGGCAAAAAGAGAGGGAGTGTCAGATTTCAAGTTACGGCAGCTAGTGACAATGTGAGGGGTAGAGAGGAGGGAGGGAGAGAACTTCAGGGGGAGAGAAAAAGCAACAAAGTGATGGTCAGATACGGGGAGCGGGGTGAGAGAGGGAGCCGAGGTACCGCAGGACCTTGTGAATATCAGGTCAAGTTGGTTACCAGCCTTGTGTGTGGGGGAGAAGGGGAGAGTGTTAAATAAAAAGTGGCGAAAAAGTTGGTTAGTTAAGGTAAAGAGCCCCATTTATTAATGACCAATTTGGGGTGATCCGAGGTCCCTTTGCCATGGAATGAGAGCGCAGAGCCAACAGTATTGTTCGCTGGCAACTGAAGCGGCAGCAGTCTGTAGTACCAGTGGAAGCATGGCATGCCTCGGTGCCTGACAGCAACCTGATTTTAATTTGTCAACCTCTTATCTGTATCATGCCACTCAGTGCATTCAATACTGTCTGCTCTGCGTGCTTGTTATGCCACCACATGACATATCAACCGTTTTGCTTCAGCCATGCAATGTGCTAACCTGGCGGCACAAAAGGCTTGCACCCATTCCGAGTGATCGATGACGATACAATTGTAACAATTTAAGCTTGTGCATGTTTTCACACGTTAATGACTTCATGCCTGTCTACGCTTCAAACTCTAGATGTTGCAGAAAATGTGCAATGTGCAGCGGAATTCGGTGTAACAGCCATTGCCGTTGGACATGGCTCAAACCTGCTCTGCACATGCCTTCCCGAGTCGGGTATTCAACGAGTAACGCTCTTATGCTTGGTTGCTATTCCTGCTTGACCACGATCTAGCATCTAGGATCAATTGCACTTCCTTGGGTCCCCGGATGTCAACCCTGAATTTCATACATTGAATTTTGCAGCTGAATTTGGGGACGTTGAAAATATTTCAGT
This sequence comes from Trisopterus luscus, assembly GCA_027122455.1. Taxonomy (NCBI): domain Eukaryota; kingdom Metazoa; phylum Chordata; class Actinopteri; order Gadiformes; family Gadidae; genus Trisopterus; species Trisopterus luscus. The sequence continues at coordinate 15,051,222 of JAOPUA010000129.1, read as the reverse complement.
TGAATTTTATACATTGAATTTTGCATCTGAATTTTGCATATATAATTTTTTTACGTTGAATATTAGATTTTGAATTTGTGAACACTGAAAAATAACGTTGAAAATGTAAAGACTTAAATTCAGTGGCAAAAACATCAGCGACGTTATTTCAATGCATAAATATTCAGTGCTAAAAATTCAATGGCTTTTTAGTTTCAAATCGGATGAGACAGATATACTTCCATACAGTCACTTAAAGATTATTGTCCCTCTCAGTTGTCTCTCTGCCTCAGCCCCCTCTCTCTCGCTCTCTCTGTGCTTTAATTTTCCAGGGTGGAATGATGGATGAGGCAGTGTCATCATGTTTATTATAATGCACACCAGACATTTTGCCTTCCAGGAAATGCAAGAAAGGTTAAAACCCATGAGAAGAGCAGAAACCATCTGATCTGAAGGGGTTAAAAACCTGAAAGAAGAAACCACCCTGTTGTCCAGGTTCTCTTTGCGTAGTGCATGCATGCATGTTTGCATATCTTTGCATTGGTTTATGACAGGGTACAGATCTTTGATCTCACAAATCATGCAGACAGAAAGAAAAACCCTTTTCAGTGGAAGAACATCATGGTTCGGTCATGCCGGTATATAGATTCACGTGCTTTGATGGTCTATAATTAGAATAAATGAAGATACAGTGAAACAGCAATGAGATCATCCAGTTCAGCTTTGCAAAACAACAGATTTTGATAGTTTCGGGGAATGTAGTTCAAACTCGCAAAACTGTTACAATAATAAAAATTTGTGCTTGACTTTCTACTGGCTAACACACGAATGGAACAGGAACAAGCTACTGATTTGTGGCCAGCAGTGCAGCAGTCCCTTATCTTGCTATATTTCCTCCAGCCTGTTTCTCAAGAACTGTTTAAGTGCCTGGAATATATATATCTGATTGATTGAGTAACAGCTCCTCCCCACCACAGACACCCAACAATTCCTCTCCCTCTCACACACACACACACACACACACACACACACACACTCACTCGCCCTAACAAGCCTAAGCGGACTAGTCTAGACAAAGGCATTAGGCATAATCATTACAGTAATGCAACATTCTCATCTCGTATAGATCAAGTCCGCCAGAGCCCTCCCACCACGAAGACAATCGGAGCCATATGGAAATAGATTGGATTGCTCTCGGGTGTCACTGTCACCCTTCCTATCAAGATCTACATTGTTGTGATCTACCGTCCTCCAGGTCCCCTTTGCGACTTCTACGATGAGATGGATGCCCTTCTCAGCTGCTTTCCAGAAAATGGCACCCCACTCGTCATCCTGGGCGACTTCAAAATCCTGCCAGAGAAGTTGCACTCACCTCAATTAACAAACCTTTTCGCCACCTTTGACTCAACACTCTCCCCTTCTCCCACACACAGGGCCAGGAACCAACTTGACCTGATATTCACAAGGTCCTTTGGTACCTTGGCTCTCTCTGTTACCCCGCTCCCTGTGTCTGACCATCACTTTGTTGCTTTCTCTCTCCCCCTGAAGTCCTCCCCCTCCCTCCTCCATACTCCTCACATTGTCATCACCCGCCGTAACCTGAAATCTCTCTCTCCCTCTACGTTTTCCTCATCTGTCCTATCTTCGCTACCTTCTGTCGAACTATTCTCTCAATTATCCACAGAGGAAGCCTCCGACACTATGCTATCCTCCCTCTGCTCCTCCTTGGACTCCCTCTGTCCCTTCCACTCGTGACCAGCATGATCCTCGCCCCCCCCCTGCCTTGGCTGTCCGAATCTCTGCGGTCTAATAGAGCAGAGCTGTGGGCAGCTGAGAGGAAATGGAAGAGATCAGACTGTTTTCCTGCTCTTTCTCACTATCTTCATCTTCTCTCATGGTGTGTTCCAGATGCCTCGGACACCAGCCCAATAGAGTGCCGAAGTCCCAATAGAGTGCCGAAGTCTCATATGTCCCCATGGCACCTATAAGATCGTGAAAATATGAATGGGTTTCAATGGAGAGAAAATAATTATTTTCTGGTCCCTGTCTTTATATGCCCCAGATTACACATGGTATTTGTTGATAATTTCTCTACAATTTAAAACTACAATTTAAAACTCTACAATTTATCACCAAGAACTTTGATAATGATAGGTTTTGTGTGAGGCTGCTTTGTGAACTACATCCTTCGCTGCTCCAGACGCAAATGATATACGTCACCACTCACACTTGGAACTCTGATACAGACATGGCGATTTCTCTGCTCCACTTCACTTCACAATGGGGAGGATAACAGCATCTAAAGAGGTGAAAACCATTATAACTCGGGGCATGTGGAGAGTTTCAGTATGCCGTTGGGGAGATTGTCGGTCTTGTCCAGGCCAGTTGCAGGGAGAGTGATGTCACATACATGTAGTCTTTCTCATTGGCTAGTCATTGTTATTGTTAGCTACATTAGCCTCTTTAGCAAATCAGCTCGAAAATGAACAACACAACTTTACATTGTATTGTATACAATGCATAAATTGGTGACCAGAATAAAGTAGCAATGTAATCAAGTGTGTAAAAAACTACAAAAAAACGACATTAAAATGACCAACGTGGTACAACTACAAAGAAAATAAATCTCTTTACGGGCGCAGTCATTTTTGTTGTGACCATCATCACTGAACTCGGTATGCTCTCATAATTCCGAGGGGGGCTGGCCAAAAGGGAGCGTGCCTCCGTGAAATGCCGCAAGAAAACTGGGAGATTTCCCCAATTGCAACTCGGACGGGTGGCTTCCGAGGCATCTGGAACACACCATCAGATTTCACCTCCACTGTGTCAACTGCCAAATCTGCCTTATACCGGACAAAATCAACTCCTCTGCCTCCAACCCCAGGAAACTGTTTACCGTGTTCTCTTCCCTCCTCACCCCTCCCCTTCCTTCATTCCACACTGCTGATGACTTTGTTACCTACTTTACCCAGAAGGTGAAGGACATTAGCTCCTCCTTTACTCCTGCCACCATCCTCCCATCCTCACCATTATCCCTAGCTCCTCCGAAGAGGTCAACAGAATAGTTACATCTAACCACGCCACCACCTGCCCCATTAACTCGATCCCTTCCTCACTCCTCCTTGTTGTCTCGGGCGACATCCTGCCCTTTCTCACCACCCTACTCAACTCCTCCCTCACTTCAGTCATTGTTCCATTGTCCTTCAAGACTGTCAAAATAATGCCTTTCTCCTCAAGAAACCGACCCTTGACACTACGGCATCCAGAACTACTGACCGGTATCTCTTCTTTCATCCCTTTCTAAAATACTGGAATGTGCCATCTCTAACAACCTGTCCTATCTCTCACACAACAACCTGCTTGACCCTCATCGGCTTCAAAAAGGCACACTCCACTGAGACAGCTCTTCTCATGGTGACAGTCATTCCGTTCTGCCAAAGCCTTGTCCCTCTCATCGTTTTTCATTCTCCTTGACCTGTCCGCGGAATTTGACACCGTGAACCACCTAATCCTCCTCGCCACTCTCGCCGAACTTGGCATTGTGGACTCTTTTTGCATTATTGCACTATCCTGGTTCACATCGTAACTGACAAATCACACCTATACGGTAACATGGAGTGGCCCTTTTCAAACCCTGCACTCTTGACACTGGTGTCCTTCAAGGCTCTGTACTGGGGCCCCTTCTGTCATCCCCATACCAGATATCTTGGCTCTGTAATTACATCACACCACTTTTCCTATCACTGCTACGCTGACGACACTCAACTATTCCTCTCTTTCCATTCCTCTGACAAAACCCTGATTGCAACACGCATATCTGAATGTCATGGCAGATGTCAGCACTTGGAAGACTGCCCATCACATGAGGCTTAACCTCAACAAGACTGAGCTCCTCCTAATGCCAGGGAAAGAGTGCCCACACATGGACTTACTGGTCACTGTCGAGAACATAACTGTATCCGCTCCTCGCTGGACTCCCTGCCTCCATGTTTAAACCCTGGCAGCTTATCCAGAACGCTGCAGCGCGCCTTGTGTTCAACCTACCTAAATTCTTCCATGTGACCCCCCCCTCTTCCGGGACCTCCACTGGCTCCCTGTAGTAGCTCACATCAGATTGATGCAAGCTACTATGGTACTGGCAAACAAGATGGTACTGCCATACAAGGCGGTCAATGGAACTGCCCCTGCCTACCTCCAAGCATTGGTCAAACTACACACCCCAGTGAGAGCGCTCCGCTCAACTACCTCAGCTGAACGTCTGTTTCCACCATCGCTAAGAGCAAGCAAAGGTTGATCATCAAAGTCACAACTCTTCTCTGTTTTGGCACCACAGTGGTGGAACGAGCTCCCTGCTGATGTCAGGACCGAAGAGTCGCTCACCAGCTTCCGCCAAAGACTCAAAACTCACCTGTTCTGAGTTCACCTAGACTCTGCATAGCCATCCAGTCCCCCCTCCCACTATTGTATGTTGTATGTCCTGGGACTTAATGTACACACTCAATGTATGCACTAACTATATGTTCTATTTATTCATATAACTTAATTGTGGAGCATAGGCATTAGCTAGCTGACACTGCTGTATACGGGCAATGGGTTAACCTAGCGATTGTTAGTATTTGCACTTGGTTCTATGAACATCTTTGCTGTAGTGACAGCGATATATTGTTTCACTTTCTTATGACAAATGTACTTATTGTAAGCCGCTTTTGGATAAAAGCATCTGCTAAATGTCCAAAATGTTAACGTAAAATGGGTGTATGTATGTATGTGTATATATATATACACAAGGGAATGAGATTAACACCAGGTAAAGCACAAAAAGCATTACCGGGTGTGATAAAGGTGACACTGATAGTTGCTACTATAAACATTTAATAGATGATGTAAATACTCAAAATTAAAATAGGTATCACTCAAGGACCCTGCTGAATACATCCACTTGTAGCTATGGTTCTCAGAGCAAGGAAGCGTTAAATACAGGATCTGGATGCTTTTATTCCAGGTCAACTTTAGAGTGCCTCTTTTTTACTATCAGGAGTGTGAGGTTGATTTGCCATTATAAACCATTTCAAAATATCACATCAACAAATATCAATAATAAACTATCACATCAACATTTGTGACAAAAAAAAATCCCTGGTTCACTGGTAATGCAGTTGATATATCCATCATATATCAGGTTACTTGTAATGTCATAAAAATATAGTTGGCAATCAACCTCATAACTTTGTCAAAGAGGAGGCCTTTATTTGAGCTCTATAATTGAGTCTGCCACTCTTTGCATTACATGTGTCGATGATGCATGCAGCCCGTTCCTATCTTGGCTGAATTGTATCTTCATTCCTGGTCAGAGAATAAGCTGCTAGTGATAATTACTCATACAACGGTGGTCTCGGGTGCTGTCAAAGAGCTTATATATATGTATATATGTGTGATTGATTTAGATTCAGATAAAGTTTGTTTAATATTTGTTGGATGATATTTGCAGGCTGACTAATACTTTAAATATAGGCTACATACCATACTACTATTATTATTATTACTACTACTACTATAACTATATAACTATAACACTATTACCACCACTACTATACTACTTCTTTACTAGTACAACACTTACAACAACTATACTACCACACTACTACAACTACTATACAACTTATATTACTTATTCTACTACTACTACAACTATACTACTACTACTACTCTTTCTACTACTACGTCACTACTCCTACCACCTACCTATGACAGTGAGATGGGGATTTCCAGTCTTGCATTTCCCGCTGGAACTTTATTGTACATGGTGCAAAAAAGAAAATGCTATTTATGTCTTCATAGTTCATAATGTGTAGGCCTAATAAATAAATAAATAGTTAACAACAAATAAGGACGTGGGAATGTAAAGGAAAGAACATACAAATATAAAGCCTGTCCACGATATAGACGTCCACATTACGTTTTGATGTAACCAAAGTGACACAATGTGACCTTGACAATTATTTCAATTGAAGGCTCCGTTTTAAACGTTGTCCTCTCCGCAG
>JAOPUA010000129.1:13782606-13794258 GCA_027122455.1 Trisopterus luscus | reverse complement strand
CTTGAACACAATCCAACTCCACGCATTCCCCAAATGGGCTGACAAGTCTGTTTCTGTTTCTACTAGGCTCTGTTTCTTCACTATCACTATGTCTGCTTCAGGAATAACCGTAGCCCGGGGCTATGCGTTCACAAGGCAGGAATGTGTTCACAAGGCATGCCTGTCTTCCAGTGAACACCTAGAGTCACTAGAGGCGATTGTTTTACTGGTGATGGCTGGAGGCAGCAGCGTCATTTTTTTTTTTGTACTTTACTTCCAAGCCAGTACTTTAAGCCCCGCCCCCACGGCGCTGCTGCGCTCAGAGCTCTTCGCTGATTGGACACGGAGCGATTGGCCGCCCGGACCCTGACGTGTGCAGTATTCGCATCCGGTTGTCAGCAGCGAATCGACTTGTGCTTCCAGCCATGCAGTGTTGAAGCTCTGCATGCATACAGTCTATGGTTGAAGCTCTGCACGCATACAGTCTATGGTTGAAGCTCTGCACGCATACAGTCTATGGTTGAAGCTCTGCTGCAGCAGGCCTCTGTACGGCCCAGGAGGGAGGCAAGGCGGGGTGTGACTCCCTCCCCGGGTACGGCCCAGGAGGGAGGCAAGGCGGGGTGTGACTCCCTCCCCGGGTACGGCCCAGGAGGGAGGCAAGGCGGGGTGTGACTCCCTCCCCGGGCAGCACACAAGTATGTTGTAGTCTCGTGGTAAAGCCAATATTGTGACTCTTTTTTTTGTTATGAAAAGAAAACATTTTTGTACAACATTTGATGGCGGAGGAAGGCGAACACTGTTATAGCTAAAGTAAATGCACGAGTTGGCCTGATATGGGTGATATTGTGAGGCATAATTAGAAAATAACGTTTGTGTGAAAGTAGGCTACAGGATCATCATCACTAAATGTTCTGTTCAGTTGTATTTTGGTGTATCTAGTAATTCATACACTTTACTGAGCAAACCAGTCAAGTTGATAAGATGCACTTTATTTATCCGATACACACAAATCAACTGAGTGTAGCCTTTTCTGTCTATTGAATGTAAACCGATTCTGATGGGAGGTGTTGCAGTAGTTTATGTTTATGATGAGAAGTCTTATTCACATGCGTGTCCACTGTTCTCTCGTCCTCACAATTCTCAACTGACATTTGAAAGACAGTGTTGCTTTTACAACATTTTAACTTGTAACATGGGGAGGAATACTGCTATGATCAACCTTTGGCCAGGGCCACACTTGGGTTCCCTGATAAGGATACGGCCCACAGGATATCTGACTTAATACGCTATCAATATTTCATGATACAAACAAGAAAGCTTTAAGTTTGAAAGTTGGAAAAAGGGCCAGTATACGTAACCGTTTTCATTTCCTAATGATTCGCACCCAGGAGTTCACCACTACTAATCAACTAGTGTGACGCTGGCTCCTGGAACCTCAACCACGGGGTCCCTGTCATGAAGTCAAAGGGGTGTTTTTTACCCCCTGGTGGAACTAGTGGTCTGTGAACAGTAACCTGTTCAGCTAATGGACCGTGTGGCTTTGAAGGTGGCTTCATGAGATTTTTGTTGCCCACTGATTATATTCTGCTTATTAAACACTTGAGTGTGTTAAAATGATTTACAGTAGTACACACCTATATTTCCTCCTGAACAGATTTTGTTTTATTTCGCCCGACACACAAAGTTGATCGCTGTACGTGAACTGTCAGAGAAACGTAACCCTCTCCGCCACCACCACAACCGCTGTCTAATAGTCCACCCACACTCCCACACCCTCTGGGGCGTTAGAGCAGTGTGTACCAGGGGCCTAATCCGGAGACAGCCAGCAACGTTCAGCGCTGTCCAGACGGCGTCCAGGCGTCCAGGCGTCCAGGCGTCCAGGCGTCCAGGCGTCCAGGCGTCCAGGCGTCCAGGCGTCCAGGCGTCCAGGCGTCCAGGCGCTAGCACGCGTTAGAGCAGAGAAGTTCAGAGCAGAGTAGAATGTTTCCTAAGCCTGTTGGCGGACGGCTTTTCACCCAGTTTGTTTCTACTTGACGGTATCAGTTTAGTAACTGGGACAAATTGGCATGGATTACTTTTTTAGTTATCCATGTTAATATACAAAGTTAATATACAAAACTTACTAAGGAGTTTCTAAAACCAAATTAAAGTTGCGTTTCATCTTAACTACAGGACATTTAAAGCCCTTGTACATAGGCTTTATTTCTATTCTATTCTATTATTTTCAGATCGTTATGGTTGCCCCCTAATTTACAAATTTAAATTGATTCAAGCCAAAGCATTTACATTAGACTTCCTCTTCCTATTTGGTTCAATAATAATAGCATAGTTAACTATATTAGATTTTTGTTGAACCAGACAATTTATTTTACCCTGTCAATGTTTTTGGCTCCCTATTTAATCAGTACACATTTCCCCATGCAAGTCTTCTCATTTCGAAGTTGAAAATAAGGGAAGGAAGGCTGATCTTAGCACTGTGTTCTAAACCAATGTCTTCTGATTGCATCAGATGAAGGCTTGTTTTTTAGCACATTTAGTGATGAGAAGGCTAGAAGGTTCCATTGTTGGTTCTACAGGTTTAATTGCATTTTTCATTTCTGTTTATTAAGTACTATCATTTGGGAGTTTGGTTTCAGGCTGAAATAATTTGGTTGATGGAATGAAATACATTAAATGCGATAACATCACAGTTGCTGAGATCGCTTGCTGATGTTTGAAAGACTGGCGATGATGTCAGCATGCGTCATTCCTAGTCTCTCTAAATCCACGTCTTTCAAGAGCTCTCGATAAAAAGGCGGGCTTGTTGGTGTTAATCTATTTCAGGAGGTATGTGGTTCCCTCTGCAGGGATCTGCACTGTGTGATTTTGAAGGTCCTCTGAGAGGCCGATCTGCATCACGTTCCTCAGCAGGCCTTATTTGGTCAGGCCAGGGTGTGCTGCTGTTGCCTCACTGAAACAAAACATTTGTTATAAATTCCTTAGGATTTCCAAGACTTGCTCTAGAATTGTTTTATTAGTGAACTTTTTTACGTCTACAGTGTGGGGAAAAATAACACCACAATATAAGGATTATATATATATTTTTTTCATTTTCATTTTCATTTTCATTTTCCTTTTATAATTCATTAATCAAAAGCACTATTTACATGAGTCTGTTGCGTTTCAAGGCTGTTACATTGGTACTTTGGTACCTGGTAACGTTTTGTCTCAGTTGCTCTGGAATTGGCCTTTATATTGGGATGCAATGCCTTGTTTATCTTACTGGGTCTCACACCCCATTGTAATGTTTATCATTCCTTCTACATGCTCTACGATATAGTTGTTGAACCAAGTGCTCCTTTCTTTGTATTTCATAAAGATTTAACAATGTGCAACATTTGAGATTGTTAGTTCACTGAGTTATAGCAAATTCTGATAATATTTGCTGATGAATATATACTTACAAATAGCTCTAAATGTCCACATGCACCCTTTTCAAGCAATGTATCTAGATCCAAGCAACCACTTCTAAAAGGCCAATAGCTTATATAACTTAACCAAAAAGAGTTACTTCCTTTTCCATGCGTACATGTGAAGTGGAAAGATTGCTCTCCAATATGGCGCCTTAATCCGGGTATCTCATCTTATTTGTCAATCTGACACATGCACACGGCGCTTTCGTAGCAGGAATACAGGAACTTTCATGCAACACTTGTTAATGGTGTAGAAACAGTATATTTACAACTCTAACATCTTGCTCAAAACAGCATTAAGTAAACGTAGATTGCATGTGTGCCCTGGTCCTGGCCTCATAAGGCTTTGTCAGCTGAAGTAGTGTGACTGAGGTGTCTCTGGTCGTCGCTGGGTGGGGGGGGTCATGTGGAGTGTTTGTGTTTCCTGTCACAAACATAGCCACACACAACTCCTACTTCCTCACAGTGAGGCTGTTGTTCAGTGTATTTCTAAATGGAGTACTTTAATGGTATGGCCGTGCTAGAACAAAAAACACTATTTGCTACAAAACAATAGTGTGTAAAAGTGTAATGGCCGTGAAATATGCAGCATAATCAATGTGCCATCCTTAAGTCCCAAGCATCACGGCATGGAGGGTCGCCGTCAGAGGGATTGTGTAAAGAACGTTGTTGTTTCTTAAATCAAACAGAAGAGAGGACTTCATGCAGTACCTTCTCACCAGAAGACCTCTCAGCACAGTTCCTTCCCTCTGCTACTCCCTCTGCTAACCCATCCCCAGACCCCATTGGTACATTTGGTTATCCCCAGTTTATGGCGGCCGGGGGTTGAAGGAAGTAGGTGTTGTTTGAACATTGGGGGGGACACGCATTGAGCTGGGAGTTAGGGGAACCTTCCCGCATTCTGGTGATATTCCATGAATCAATTTGTGCCTTTTCTGCATTAATACATGGTGGACATTTCTTTATTTATGAAATGGAAAACACAAAGTAGTGTACCGGGTGACCATTGAATATAACAGAATAAAATGCACTATGGCGCTGAGACATTCTGTATTGCTTTCACATATTTATTCTCCCGTCGTTAAACATTTATTATTTATTATGAAACCTTGCTGAGTGAACACGCGTATAGGCACGATTTACTCTTGTCTCTTTGGGAATTGTTTTTTTGATGTAAAAAAAAAAAAAGACCCAATGCTGAAGAAAAAGACCCAACCCTTCGGAGGCATTGTTGCGTCTATGAGGAACATTTTAGCAGGTTTTCAAAATAAAAGTAATCTGCTTATTTCCTGTTTTTTTAGGCCTCATAAGTCCCGCCACCGAGGCTCTGGTTCCCTCCGTCAAATGTCAATGGGAAATAACACTGGGTTTTTGAGTGATCGTACAGAACAACCTCTGTAGGTGGAGAAGAAGTAAACGCTGCATCACGTTTTGAACTATACACTTTTTCCATCTAATTTCTAATGAAGTTTTGGATTGTCGGTGCTGATAAAATAGTAAACGATTATTAATGCTAGTTCAAAAAGTGACTTAGTTTTTACTTCTTCTCCCCCTACAGAAGTTGTTCACTGTACGATCACTCAAAAAACCCGTGTTATTTCCCCTAGACATCGGACCGAGGGAACCGGGAGCCTCGGAGGCAGGACTTATTCTCCAGAGGTCTATAGAGGGAGACCAATGCCCTTGTCTTAAAGGTTGAACACATACCCCAAATGTTCACCTGATGTTGAAGTATTGCAGGATTTCTTTCTTTCTCTTTCATTAATTATTTTTTCTCTCTCTCTTTATGTTACTAAATGTGTCGATGGACAGAGACTTTAGAGATGTTTAGATTCTCAAGCTATATCCTATATATCTACCACTATGACGGGACAAGGAAGACTTTTGATTCTTTAATCTAAGCCAATGATTTCCAATGGGGGCAGTTTTCTGTGGCTCAAAGCAAAGTAAACATGGCTGACATTGTATGTTATCAATGGTTGTGTGTAGTGATACCATAGCAGTCCCCTCCATGTGCATCGTCACCTGGACCACATACAGAGTAAAGGAAACCAATCCTAACTGGATGTGTGGTAGGAACCCGGACATTGTTTAGGGTTCATTCATGAATATGCTTCATTAATTGTAGAGCGCTGTGCTTTTATTTAGCCTCCTAGTTAAAAGAGCATTATTTGCAATTGTGATGTGGATGATCTTCTAATTTTTCAGCCAAATCATAGTATGACAGAATATATGAGACACCATTCATACAGTATCAATGAAAAAGCTATTCAGACCTGTATATATAACGCTATCATTATGGATATATTTTCAAACAAAATTCGGCACATTTCGTCCTGATAGAAAGATGTGTTGTATTTGAACATAAAAATCCATTTCACTGAACACAGCAGATGTCTCACTGGCAGGAAGAGATAAGTCCTTGTTGTTGTGTACCGGTTAACTAGCATGACTCAAGCACTCAGGAACATTAGATTAAGGGAACACTGGTCATGCACGGATGTGGCGGACTTCAAGATAGCTTAAAATGTCAAAATGGTTAGACGGATGATGCAAATGTTGTCAAACTGAAGGTCCCTAATAAGGTTGACAAAAACATACAAGTCATTTGACATTACATTGTCCAATTTGCAACACAATGAAGGCTGTACAAATTATTGCCAACATCTTGTTACTGGGAATAATTAATGTTTGACTTGGTATGAACATCACACCGCAACTCACTAGAACATACCAATATGTAGTCAGATTATGGAACAGCATGTAACAACAGTGTGGTTAGCGTTAGGGGTCAGGGTAAGGAATAGGCAAAAGAAGCAGGCTCCTCGCTGACCCCAAGTCTGTTGTTTCTGGCTGTACAATAATGTTGTTTAAGGCTGTTGCGTTGCTTTTTGCTGTGTAATTACATTGTAACAAGGACACTGTCAGTGAAAGGTTTGACTGCTTCAGCTGGCCGACCAAGTCACTAGATTGAGAGGGATTGTTTAGCTGCCAGTCCCCTTCTGGGAGGATTGGAAGAACATATTCAGAATCGGATGTTATCCAAATGACTGGTACGATGTGAACCTCCCAGGAACCTGTGGTCATCGGGTCCCCACCGGCCGTGTGATTTGACCTCATAAGCCTTCGATATTGAGCTCATGGACGGGTGCCGCATGGCAGCCAATAGGCCACGTTGATTCCTCGGTGGTGCGCAGTGGTGTCAAGAACTACATCATGAAATCATATCTACCACTGGGAAGGGTTTTCCCCCTGTACAGCCTCAACAATCTGCGTTCCAATCTGAACACTTTTGCAACATTGGCGATGGGCCCAGTTGAATGCTGGCTGTTTGGAAACGGTGTTGAAGGCTGATGTTGTGGTCTCTAATGATGCAGACGTGGACTAGAAACCGACAGTCACAGCTCCTTTTACTGGGGTTGGTGTGCTGAACGGTGATGGGTACGATTCAAGAGCTTTAATCTGAGTGTCATTTGTTAGTGAAGGCATCTGTCCTCTACTCACTAATAGCTTGAGGATGGTAAGGCCTTTTCTAAGAAATAACACTTGAATCAAAGCTCTTAAACCATGCTTATCCCCTCTCAAGCAAACCATCCTCACCTTCTGGTCTACATGAATATCTATTCATTCATACATTATGTGTGAAGACCTTGGGCAATGAAACACTTTTTAGTAAATAGTTGCATTGTGCATCCAGGCCATAAGGATTGATTGATGGTAGTTAGGCATCAGTTATTGCATCATAGCATTGATCCCATGCCATCACTATGCAACCTTGTTTAAATGTTAAGATAATGTTAGTTTAGATGTTTTTTGGACCTTTGTCCAGTATGTGTATTAAAGTTCCCAAACAATGTTACTATTATTTATTAAAAGTTGTCCACTTCAGATTTAGCTGCAACAGGCTTGTCCAGTGTGCATGAAAAACTGATGTTAAGCCAAAACCAAAACCAAATCCCACACCGACAATATCTGTAAGACACGTTTGTGACATGGCGCCAGAGCGTTGTTGATTCCTGTGTCTCCTTGTTATTCTGACCCTAATCGTTGTTCCTCTTTCATATCCAGGAACAACTGGGGAACAAGTGAGAACCGCAACCATGGTGGCGTTGTCACTGAAGATCGGTGTGGGGAGCGTGGTGAAGACCATGCAGTTTGAGCCGTCCACCATGGTGTTTGACGCCTGCCGCATCATCAGAGAGAGGGTCCCTGAGGCCCAGCTGGGCCAGCGTGAGTACCCCTCCTCTTCCAGCGCATTCCGCCTTTTGTCTTTCTTGTACGATTCAATGTTTTCTATTGTTCTATTGTCGGGGGGGGTAACCAGAAGGTTGCTAGTTCGATCCCCGGCTCCTTGAGTGTGGAGGCGACCCTGAGTGAGAAGCCTCACCCTCACTGCTCCTGACCAGCTGGCTGTCGCCCTACGCGGTGGACTCCACAGTCACTGTGTGAATGGTTGCATGAACGGGTGAATGGGTGCATGTTGAGCCTTTGAGTGGCCACTGGTTAGAAAATCGCTTAATGCAGACCTTTACCATTTTCACACTGGGTTCATTGAAGCACTTTGTGAGTTTTCCCACTATGGCCCAGGGCTCCCGTTGGACTCATCCCTGTGCTCAGAGGAGGTAGGGCCAGGGAGGAGTCATGTGTACTGTACTTAAACACGTGTCCTCATGAAGAATGTACTGGGACTTTGTTGACGCGCTGTAAGCAAATCCCCCACTTGTGCCGCTTTGTGTGATGTTGACCCAAACAGCCTTGGTTGTTTACATCACATGTTTGAGTGCAGCGCTCCAAACATGGCCGCCCTATGGGTGTACTGCCGATAACTGGGCATGCGACACAATGAGCGGGTATAAAAGTTTGTTTGGCAGCCTATCAACAATGTATCAGTGCGTGTTTCACCAGGACATGAGCCTGAGTACAGCGGTCAGAATGACCAGGGTAGTGTGGTCCCCAGCTCTCCGCCATGCTGACAGTGACTCATAGGCAACATGTTCATACATGATCACACAGAGCACAAGAGACCCGTATGGGGCTGGAGCCAACTCAGGAAAGGGCTTAGAACGTTTCAGAGGTGAAACCACAATGCACGCCAACGCAGACACATGGATGATGGATATAGACACTAGTTGGGTGGTTCAGTGATGTGTTTGCCCTGATGTTGGTCCTGGTGAACAGAGCACCACTAATTGGAGTCCCTTGGCAGAGCGGACCTAGCCAGAACTCCTGAAATAGAAATGCATGTTTGAAAAGTGTTGCAGAAGACGAAAATGAAAAGACTTGCTGTGCCTTTTCTGCAGCCAACGACTACAGTCTGTTCTTGTCGGATGAGGATCCTAAAAAGGGAATCTGGCTGGAGGCAGGCAAGGCCCTCGACTACTACATGTTGAGGAACGGGGTGAGTGAAAAGACCTGCAAGCAAACACACGCATCAACATAGTATAATCTAAGATCCTTAAAGCTGTGTAGCTCTTAGCTTGCTGTCTCTGCCCATTTGAGATTTGGCGGTGACGTATACCTCTGTGTGACCTTCACCACCGTGTACGGCGTCCTCAGGACACCCTGGAGTACAAGAAGAAGCAGCGGCCCCTGAGGATCCGCATGCTGGACGGAACCATTAAGACCGTCATGGTGGACGACTCCAAGATCGTCAGCGACATGCTCATGACCATCTGTGCCAGAATAGGTCAGCACGACGCCTTTCTTTTCCTGGTGCCACACTTTGCCTGTCTATAAATCAAAATGTTTACGTCTATAATGCATTCTTTTTAATGCTGGATATCTATGTAGTATCTAAGGAGAGAGAGTGGAGGGGGATAGCGGAACACTGATTAATTATTACTCGTGTGTTTTATGGAAGAGTTGAGTTCTGAGATGGCGTCGTTCAGCCGTCGTTTGTGGAAAAATGTTTGTTTTAACCTCACTCCATTTTTGCACGAAGGCATCACAAACTATGACGAGTACTCCCTGGTCCGGGACATGGGCGAGGAGAAGAAGGAGGAGACCACGGGGACTCTGAAGAGGGACAAGACCTTACTACGAGACGACAAGAAGATGGAGAAGTTGAAGCAGAAACTGCACACAGACGATGAGCGTGAGGCCCTTCTCCATCATCTGCCATCACGTAAGCGCTGTGGTTGTTCATGACTGTGAGTAAGCCATGGACCCCCCTCTCTAGTGAACTGGTTGGACCACGGCAGGACGCTGAGAGAGCAAGGTGTGGAGGAGGTGGAGATGCTGCTGCTGAGGAGGAAGTTCTTTTATTCGGACCAGAACGTTGATTCCAGAGACCCGGTCCAGCTCAACCTGCTCTACGTCCAGGTCCGTCCCTCTCTTCATCACTCCTCTGTACTCTCATGAAACCATAATCCCATGTTATTCATTTATCTTGGATTCATTAGAGATGTGTTCATGTGTAATGTGTTATTTGATATGAATTCAAAGGTTCAGTCATTTACCTACAGGGGAAATAAAGACTTCAGGCGTATTGCAATTCTTGATCAGTGTTTTAGTGTGTACTATTGCTTTATGTGTTGTTAAATCATGATAATTTATTTGTTCTTTCTTGTGTGTGGGTGTGGGTGTGGGTGTGTGTGTGTGTGTGTGTGTGTTAGGCCCGTGATGACATCCTGAATGGATCCCACCCAGTCTCCTTTGAGAAGGCATGTGAATTTGCTGGCTTCCAATGTCAGATCCAGTTTGGGGACCACAATGAGGTCAAACATAAGCCTGGATTCTTGGAGTAAGACGTGTATTATTTACTGAAGTTTGACTTACACATGGAAACTATTTTAATATGTAATGATGTCTGGTTGGTTAACCTGTTGAATAATTCCGGGTCCAACATTTCCCTTTCCAGTTTAAAAGAGTTCCTGCCCAAAGAGTACATTAAGCAGAAGGGCGAGAAAAGGATCTTCCAGGTAAGCTCTGGGCTCTGGTCTTTTGCTCAGTCAGTGTGTGTTGGTCTAGAAACCAGGTAGTAACCCGGTTACCTAATGGGCATGTTAACTGGTTATAAACCTGGTGCTCCCTCACGTCACTGTACCAGAGAGTTATGTGAAGTCAATGCATGACCATGTAGAATGAAATTACACTTTGACAACTCAAAGTGAAGTACACTTTGACAACTCATTTTCTTTGCAGGCACACAAAAACTCCCAGAATATGACAGAAATCGAGGCTAAAGTCAGCTACGTCAAGCTGGCTAGGTCTCTCAAAACGTATGGCGTGTCCTTCTTCCTCGTGAAGGTAAGTCCATCGAGGACACTGCAGCCAGCACAAGTGTTGGCCGGGATTCAAAATGATATCAGCTGACATGCGCTGACACCGGTTCTACCGTTTACCTCGGCCAACCTTCTGCAGGAGAAGATGAAGGGGAAGAACAAGCTGGTGCCCCGCCTGCTGGGGATCACCAAGGAGTGTGTGATGAGGGTGGATGAGAAGACCAAGGAAGTGATCCAGGAGTGGAACCTGACCAACATCAAGCGCTGGGCCGCCTCCCCAAAAAGCTTTACTCTCGTTAGTTTCCTATCTGCCAATCCATGGACATGTTTTTAAATCAAAGAATTCTAGAAATCATCATTCAATAATTGATCAATCATTGATTAATGGATGTCTCCCCACCCAGGACTTTGGTGACTACCAAGACGGTTACTACTCGGTGCAGACCACTGAGGGAGAGCAGATAGCTCAGTTAATCGCTGGCTACATCGATATCATCCTCAAAAAGGTAAGTAATGCGTGTGTATGCATTGAGAATGCAACACATTTTACTGTGCTATATTGGTGTCTCAATGACTATCATACTGCTCTATGTACTCGTTGGACGAGATTATAACCTGGATACCCCATATTTTAATGTGATTTATTACATCATAAATCATGGATTTAAAATAAAAACACACCAGAAAAATGGAAAACAGAAAACTGTATGCTATGCTATGCTAAGGTTAAGAAATGTGATCAACAAATAGTGTTGTTAATGTCTACACAGAAAAAAAGTAAAGACCACTTTGGACTGGAGGGAGATGAGGAGTCTACCATGCTGGAAGACTCTGTGTCTCCTAAGAAGTAAGTACCTTCAGTAGACTAGTAGTAATGTACCTTCAGTAGACTAGTAGTAATGTACCTTCAGTAGTAATGTACCTTCAGTAGTCATGTACCTTCAGTAGACTAGTAGTAATGTACCTTCAGTAGACTAGTAGTAATGTACCTTCAGTAG
>JAOPUA010000129.1:13602422-13616651 GCA_027122455.1 Trisopterus luscus | reverse complement strand
AATCGCTCTCCTATCTCAATTTCTGATCGATCACACTATCCTTCGAAATATCTCCCTCCCTCCCCCCGCCTTATCTCTCTCGCTCTCTCTCTCTCTCTCTCTCTCTCTCTCTCTCTCTCTCTCTCTCTCTCTCTATATATATATATATATAGAGATATATATATCTATATCTATATCTATATATATATATATAGATATATATATCACGATCCATCTATATCTCTCTTCATCCTTCTCTCTAGCAATGCATGGCTAACTCTGTTTTAATCTCTCTGTATGTTGCGGGTGTGCTGCCCATGACTGAAGACCTATCTTGTTTGTGTGTTTGTGACGGTGTGCTTATATAAAAGATACCTTGCATGCATCTAACACCACGTATGCACATGGCATTTGATGTGTACAGTATATGATATGTATATGATAAACTGCACGAAAGGCACGGCTTGAGTCTGGAGGAAGAACAGGAAACCCGTGTGGACAGACTGTATGCCACCCACACACGCGCACATGTACACACGCACATCTTTGTAAACGGATTTCACAGAGTTCTTACCACGCTTAAGGGAATCTCTTTCTGCAATTGAGCATCTTATGCTGCCCTCAGCAGGGCTGGCGCAGCAGTTCCTCCTGCGTGGAGCACACAGCACGGCTGTACCCCCCCCCCCCACCTGTCTGTATGTACATCTGTGTGTGTGTCTGTCTGCGTGCCTTCATGTATGGCTGCCTGCCTGTGTGTCTGCCTTTCTGTCTGTCTGTGTCAGTCCAACTAATGTTCAGACAGAGGGTTCACACAGAATGTTGTTTTGTTTATTCATTTTGCCTCCATGCATGTGTGTTTCCCATCGTACCCCTCATGCTCCCCGCTGGTACCGGGACCGCCCTTCTCTTGACAGACAGCCAGGTTCTGCTCAGGATCATTGGGCCGCTTTGATTTTTCCTGATGTGGCCTTCCCCGTGGGTCTGGCTGGAAAGAGCCTGTGGTGTTCCACAATCATTAAAAAGTGTCTCTTCTAAAACCATTCTGCCATAGACAGTACACCAGTTGTCACTCCAACTGTATATTTAGATACTTGTTTACCTCTACCATAATGTTTGCATGTCATTTCTATTGCATTATGAATGTACAGTATATTTAGTTTTGTATAGGCTATTTTAAAATGAAAAAATATATGTTTAGGGAACGATTCTTAGCACCGGATAGTAACCGGAAGGTTACGAATGAAAAGACATCAGAAATGACTATGTTGGCATAAAACTGCTGAAACTCATTAAGCGACAGAGATAATTATTTATTGATGATAACTTATGATTATTTGGGAGACATGGAATTTATAATCTCTTTAATTTATAGTAGAAGTTATTCCATCCATCCATCATCATCCTCTGATCGGGGGTGGGGTCGCGGGGGCAGCAGCTCCAGCAGGGGGCCCCAGACTTCCCTTTCCCGAGCCACATTGACCAGCTCTGACGGGGGGATCCCGAGGCGTTCCCAGGCCAGTGTTGGGATATAATCTCTCCACCCAGTCCTGGGTCTTCCCCGAGGTCTCCTCCCCGCTGGTTGTTCCTGGAACACCTCCCAAGGGAGGCGCCCAGTGGGCATCCTTACCAGATGAACCACCTCACCTGACTCCTTTCTAAGCAGAGGAGCAGCGGCTCTAATCCGAGCTCCTCACGGATGACTGAACTTCTCACCCTGAGTAGAAGTTATTCTTAGTAGTAAATGTACAACTTGTCACTTTAAGATACATTTTGCACAAATGCACTTTGTCACTTAATGGAATGAAGTCTTTGACCACCCCGACCCCTAAGGCATCTAACCCTAACTGCTCCAGCCGGGCTGGCTGTCGCCTTGCATGGTTGACCCCACCGTTGGCGTGTGAAAGTGTGCATGAATGCGTGAATTCAGGCAATATTCAGGTAATAAGTGCTTTGGACAAAACCGCTCTATAAATGCAGTCCCCATTAGCAACATCAGTATCCGTCAAAGCCGTCAAAGCTGTTATCTAACACAGACTTATCAGACCTGAAAAAGGAAGAAGGTAGACAAAATAAATCAAATGTTACACCTTGAAATAAGTATCATTAAAGGTGCAGTGTGTAGGATTTAGGGGCCTCTAGTGGTGAGGTTGCAGATTGCAACCCACTGAGAACCCCCCCCTCCCTTTTTGGGGGTCCTTCCAAGGGACTTAGCTCTGGTGTACTATAGTAGAACTGTAGTACAGCTATAGTGCCAGTAGGTACTGTGGACAAGTACCAAGAGAGGAGGTTCCATGATTGATTTATAAAATGTATTTGGTTATTTTGCTTGTAAAACTATAGTATTTAGCGTACAAGAAACAAAAAAATATGGGTTACTGTAGCAACATGGCAGGCCTAACCCTATGGAAGAGGACCCTCTCCCTACGTAGATATAAAGGGCTCATTCCAAGGTTACAAAAACCCAATGACTCATCGAGTTATACCCTAATTAAATCATATTAGGAATATTATTTAAGGACTTTCTGCCAAGTCCTTTCTGCTAGATGCCACGACATTTGACACTGAAAACAAGAAAGAAAGGGTACTTATTTCATGAAGAAAACATAATGCACAAACAAACTAATCCAGCAATTTATAAAAAAAGCTAAAACACCAGTAGATGCACTGGAGGAGTTGGCATGATTGACATGGTATTTCCACAGCGAGTGTCTCATGACTTTAAAATGTCTGGCAGATGAAGCTTGCTGTTGGCACAATCGGGGTGGCTGAATTAGTTATTCACTGATTAGGGGCCATACATCTGGTAGAAAGAGTGAAGTGGTGAAAGGGCGTACATCTGGTACATATTGTCAATAGTATTTTCCCCTCTCATCTCTGCCAGTTTAACGGACATTAGGAATCTGTTTTCATATGGAAATATTCAGAAAAAGAGTTCAAAGGGATCATTAGTAGTAGTTTAGTAGTAGTCATAGTTTATCAAATGTCCAGTGTTTTTGTGGAAAGATATTAAATAAATTATTTGTGGTGGTAGGAACTCGATGGAAGAAGAATGAAGGGAAGGAGCAAAAACACAGACTTTACATTTTTTTCCGCAACAAATTTTATTGTGGTACATTTTTGATCATTTTTTTCTTTTAAGAAGTGTTCCCTTTACAGCACATTTCCAATGAGGTTAGAAGAGGTGTTTCCACGCACACACACACACACACAGACACACACACACACACACACACACACACACACAGACACACACACACCCACACACGTCAGAGGAGGAGTTTGTTGAAAACTAATCGCTACAGCTAAATATGAGTTGGGAAAGGGACAGGGAAATGTCAATGCAAGATCACAAGACAAGTATACCATACATCTGCAGACAAACATTAACAATTGCACAGAGAAAGATGCAGAGATCAAGAGAAAAGGATTGAGAGAGACAAAGAACAGAGAGAAAGAGAGAAAACATGAGTTTGGTTCATATAATGCAGTCTGTTGTTTGATCATGGCCATGCTATTTGATAGAGGTTTATCTGCAGGAAATGTGATTTCTGAGGGGTTGTGGTCGTCTGCTTTACATAACTACATACCTGGCCAACGATGGAAGCGCAAGCCTGTAATTATGGACAGTGGATCTGTTTCCAGCCGTGATTTGCTGACAGTTTCTTCGGTTAACTTGCCTGCCAAAGCGATCTGTGGTTTGTTGTATATTGTCCTGGGTTGGTTTTGCGTCATGTAAGCAATTCAAGTGTCTGGTAGTGTTGTCACACGTTCATCTTTAAAGGCAAAAATGGTCGTCCTGCCGTTGGGCTGAGCCTTCAAGGCATCTGTCTCGCTGCCTCTCTGTAACTGGGCTGTTACAGCGGTAAGCTAGTTATTTATTTATTTTACAAGAAAACGGCAGTATTCCAAAATAGTCGTTAATAATGATACAGTACCACTGGTAGCAGCAGATGCAAAAAGCTAATTTGATGCCCGATCTATCTTCTCCTTAACATCCAACTCTGCAGCCAAGACATTCATATCCCAGTTCTAACCAGATTTACTCTCAGAGAACACCTCTCTGCTGTGTGCATCTCAGTATTCATGTGGGTCCCTTTAGAACATTCCCCGGCCACACAGCTATTTATAATTATCCTACAGAGCTTTAGAAAAACAAGACATTTCAAGATATACAAACATATCCTGTCATGGCAACTAGAAAGAAAAGGCGAGGGTTTTCCTATAGCTAAAAATAAACCACAACATACTAACCAACAAACAAACCAACAATAACACAAACAAAGGTTTGATCTGGCACGAATTCAACCAAACTAAACAAGTGAATATTAATAAATTAACAATCAACACAATTCAAAATAACAGTAATACTTAAGAGAAAAAAAAAATCTAAATTTCTGAAGAGTGGTGGGAATGCCCTCTGCTACAAAGCTCCAAACTGTTGCTAAACTGTAAAGCGCAAGAATTTGCCGGAAACGAAGATTCCTAAAGCTAAGAAAGCATTCCACTGTCAATACAATCCAGCAGCATGATTATCCAGCAGACACATCGTTCAAGCATAGGGTGACGTCTCCAAGGTTATAATAAATATTCAGTATGGCGTAATGCCAACTATGGAGGGTAGTGCTAGCGTTAAAAGAGGAAGCATTGTCATCATTATGCCAAGTTCATTTCTCAGGGTCAATAGCGTTGGTGGTGGTCATAACAACAGTGGTGTTCAAACTACTCTGCAGCTTTCTTCCAACTAATTGATAACCGTACATTCAGTTTGACTCTCTAAGGCAAGTTCTCCTGATCCCTTAAGTCTTATTGGGAGGGATTATCCAAACGTACATGTCATTAACTTGGCTTTTCGCATGGCAATCCAGAAGTGTGGAAGAAGATATTTTGTTGGGGATATGCTTCCTTATATATACGAGCATAGATGGAAAGAAACAGTAAAAACTACCTTGCTAAATCAATAAATAAAACACACAACAAGGATGTTGTTTGGATTTGCTTTTGAGGCGTGAATGTCCCACGGCCGAACGCGTCCGAATCATCCGTACCACAGAGAGCTCGTATGGGAAAGTGTCACAAAGCAGTGATATAGTTTAGGTCACAAAAAAGATCACTTGAAGCATATAGGTTATATATAATAAGCCCTCTCAGGATCATCAGTTCATCGCAATTACTTTATCTGACCTAATGGACCATTTTCACAGTGTGTGTGTGGAGGTGGGGTTTTATAGCAGGGTAAACACGGATGTAGCCTCTACATATTAAAGGGCCCCATTTCACCACCAGGCTGATCCATCCATCAGACGTCTGGGTGGACACGCCCACATGTGATGTCACTAGAGGGTCCTTTTTAAGTAGCTTGTGATCAATAATCTGCATCCCATCTGGTGGTGGAAGAGGGGCACTTTAACATCAGGTATGTTTGATTTATGTGTCTCGGTGCGCCAGCCTGGCCAAAGTGTGCTCATCTTCACTCGTTTTGTCTATTCTGGTGCACACAGTCGATACACAAGTGGAGCAGATCCATAACTAGTGTTAATTGCTACACCCGTGTCTGTCCTACTCCGGACCACCACTGTGAAAAGGGGTCTCATGCATCTCGCTCCCTTCCTACATTCCACCGACCGTTACCCGATTCTACGGATGTGAACCTCCGCCGTGCTCGCCGTGCGTACTTATAACTCTATCTTACAACTCTATCTTACAGGCGGGGAAAGACTCGTCCTGCATGACCACGGTGCTGCTGCTAGCCAGGACCATGATGTTGAGCTCCTGCTGCTTGTCGTGGGTCTCCTGGTACCACTCCCGCATCACGTCCGAGTCGTGGGTGGGGATCAGGGTCACCTGGGGGGGACGACGAAGTTGAGTACGGTTTGGTAGAATGGGTTATGAGTTGCAACCCAGATGATGGGATTTAAATGGTAACAGAAAAGGGTTAAAAAGTGGCACACATTCAGGTATTTATTCTTATTTGTGTATTTTTTTACTCTTTGACTCCATCCATGTGCTGAATCTCCCAATAGGACATGTAGGATATAGGATAGGATATATACAGTATCTTTTACAATTTTATATCTATGCATTAAGATGAGATAGTCCTATATTAATCCCCCTTAGGAGAAATTCGCAGTGACCAGCATCACATTGGGAAAAGAGAGTGCTAAATAAAAGTATACATACAAATAAAATTGACCAATTTGAAAATAAAATATAATAAAAAACTATTAGAGTAAAGATAACATACTATATACATATACATTACTTTTCAAGCGAGATATCGAAACAACATAGCTGTTCCTAGCCCATTTTGTGTGCATTGGGTAAAATAATCTGAGAATTTACATTTAGCTATGTGACTCTCACATCATAAGGCATTGCTTCAGAGCTCATCTACTCTCCAAGATAGCCTCTGTATCTATACAGACAAGATAACTGGGGATGTATTGAACTTGGATGGCCTTCAGGAAGATAGCAACAATTCATTATTCATACACCCAATACATCATACCTTCAGCTAAATGATTCATAGTGCATTCATACCTGCATATCGTTTCCCCACTGGGCCTTTCCCTCCAACAAGGCATCCAAGACCGTCTTGTTGGGCTCCTGAGCCGGCTGGTCATTGCCGCTGACCACGTAGTAGGATGAACGGACCCGCTTGAAGAACTCAGCGTCCACGTTCTTAGCACTGCAGTGGTTGGGGATGTAAACCAGATCCATGTACATGGGAGGACAGTTGGGCACTGCCGCTCCACTCGAGGCCTTGGTGTTCCCAGAACCTGTGAACAAAACCATGAGAAACCATTTTAAAAATCATGGCGCGTTTCGAGAGGGGCAAGGGGTAATGTTGATTTGAATGACGGGTTACACTTGCCTGTGGTACTCTTCGCTCCTCTAGATGCAGAGGTGTTGGTCGCGTTCTTTGCATCTTTACCCTCTCCCACATTTTTCTTTGGCGAGGCCGTCTTGGTATCTTTGGCCTTCGCCACGGCGCTCTTCCTGGCTGGCGAGCTGCTGGTCTTAGTGAGCTTCTTCTTCTTGGTCTTCTCCGCGGCCGCCTCCTCCTGGCGCTCCTCAGCCTTGAGGGCCTCGGGGTCCACCATGCAGACGTCAGGGGGGGCCGAAGACGGGGCCGGGTCCTTTGGCGCCGGCGGAGGTGGGTCGGCGTGTCGGTAGGTCAGGGTCCGGTCTGTGGGCAGGGTCTCGGAGTCGTCCTCAGAGTCGATGTTGGCGTCGGCGGTGATGGAGGGGCAGTCCTCGGTCCCCGGGGGGACGTCTGAATCGGTCTGGGATGGAGCGGACTCACTGATGGAGGTCGGCGGGGTCTCCTCACACTGCTTGGCTTGGAGCTTTCCGCCCGGGGGCGGGGGTCCTCCGCCTGACTTGGTAAGAAGTTTCCCTTCCTCCAGGGCCATCTCCTCGCTCATCAGATATTCTAGCGGGTTGGGGTTCATGAAGGACGGCGACAGCTCCGTCTTAGGGTGACGGTACTCACAGGAGCTGACCAGGCAGAGGTCCACGTCTGTCTTGGAGTGGGGAGAGGAGCTCTGCTTTGAAAGGTTGGGGTCCTGGGAACCACCGGCACACATGTAGTTCGGGGAGAGAGGCAGGGATGATGGGAATGGGACTTTAGGGCTGTTGGGGGATTTCGAGGATGGTGTGGACATGTCACATTTGAAGGGATTTGTCTCCTTGGGCGAAAGCGCCTCTGTGGGTGGTGGTGATGACTGTTGTGGTGGAGATGATGATGGTGGCAGTGGGGATGATGTGGGTGGAGATGAAAAGGGTGGTGGTGGAGATGATGGTGGTGGGGATGATTGGGGTGATTTCAATGAGGGTTGTGGTGCTGATGACTGTGGTGTTGGTGAGAATGATGATGGTGGTGGTAGTGGTGATGATGATGGTGGTGGTGTGGACACCGATGGAGGTGGGGATGATGGTGAAGTCGATTTTGGAGAAATATGTGTCTCATAGCTCTGCTGTTGGTCTTTATTTGATTTATTTGAAGTTTCTTCCTCAGAAAGAGATGTGGGGCTGTCGTCTTGTTTTCCTGGTGCACCTCCGATCAATGGTGATGAGTCAGTGGAAAGAGGAGAATGGGTGAGAGAAGCTACCCTCTGGGTTACTGGAGACTTGTCTGTCGGCAAAAGCGTACTGGGTGACATCTCTCTCATTTGGCATGGGGTGGTGACAGAGGGAGTAGACTGAGATACATCCGATGGAGATGCGGAAATGACATGAACTGTATCCATCTCTTTGAAAAGAACAGTTGTTTCCCCACTAAATTCGTGCTCACCCACTGGTCTTAGGTCAGATCCTTCTGAGGGGCTGTAGTCCACCTCCGTGGGGCCATTCTCTGTCGCACGTGAACTCCCCGCCAACGAGGGATGCTCTGGAGATTGCTTACTAAAGTCCAAGGCTAAGGAATGGTCGGGGGAATCCTGGCCTAACTCTACGGAAGTAGTAGACTGCTCCGGGGATTTGGCCTCCTGCGCTTGTGCCCTCATCTTTGCCTTTGGCGAGTTGTCGGGGGAGATGGACATTGGCCTGGGGCTCTCCTCCTTGGATGGGGAGCCCTCCGCCTCATGGAAGGGGGTTGGCGTCTGCACCACAGAGACAGACAGCGAATCCACCTCGGTGGAATGAGGTGAGCCCACCTCGGCGTGAAGTGATGGGGAGTCGGTGGTGGGCTCGGGGAAGGAGCAGGTGGCCAAAGAAGCAGTGGATGCCGAGGCCAGATGGGAGAAGGTGTCATCTGCTACCGCCTCTTCTATTGGTGTACCTGACTTATCTGATGTGGTGCCCTCTGATATTGACATTTTGCTCTCTTCTTTGAAAGTGATGTTGGTGTCAAATTCATGTTTGACAGTTGCTGCTGCCACATGACTGCTTTCGCCATTATTTTTTTCTGTGTCAAATGTTGGCTCTTCTTTCATTGTGGGAAACTCGTGTCCATGGGTGAGTGGGCTTTGCTGGGGGGAGACTGTCTTCTCTACAGGTGAAGAGATGCCATGCTCAACCTCCTTTGGCTCTGGGCTAGCACTTTTAGACGAGTCCTCTCTGTCACTTGTGACCTCAACGATTGTTGGTCCCTCAGCATTGTCCTCAGATGCTATCATTTTAGACTTTTCGTCTACTGGAGACTGATAGTAAGGTGTGTGACCCGAGGATTGAGGTGAATTTGTTTCCTCTAATGTCTTATCATCTGGGCTGATCAGAGACTCAGCTACCCCTTTTGGTGATCCGGTCATAGTGGTGCACAATTCAATAGGTGAGGCAAAGAGCAAGGGAGCTTCGAAATTCATCTTCTTCTCCATAGAAGGAGAATGTATTAGTGGTGAGGTCTCGGAAACAGAATTCAATCTGGTTGAGTCTAGGTCTTCTTTCTCACATGACACCTGATCCAACACCTGGGCCTCTACCCCATCATCAGACGGGAACTCTCTGCAGAATCGATCGGCTTCCAGGGGTGAGGGAGGAGATATAGTGCAGGCAGATGGAGGGTAGTCTTTGCCCTCTGTGGCATCGCTTTTGGAGAGGTCAGATTCTGGGAAATCCTGGAGTGGGGAGAGACGTTTCACTTCAAACTCCCCATAGGTTGATGTGCTAATTCTGCCAGCGTCCTGAGAAGGAGATTCATTTTCATCGCTTGTGGTATCCCTGGGTGTGGACATCCCGTCCATTGGAGTGGGGACACTGGAGATGTCCATGAAGGATTGAGTGTGGCCGGAGGAGGATACCTCCAGAGCTTCATCTATGATTTCGTCATCGGAAGCAGTCTCGCCTTCAAAGCCCACTGGAAACTTTTCGTCATGTATGGATGCTGCTGGGGAAACTGGTGATGAGACTTTGGGTGAGGCTGATACAAGGAAACACACTTTCTCAGTGTCCACTTCCTTGACATCCTGAACCTTATCTTGTTTTAGTGTCTCATCCTCAATATCCTCATGCATTTCGCCAACAACTTTTACAGAGGTGATCTCTTTTTCAACAAGTATTTCATTGTTATTATTTATAATTGTTTCTTTTTCTAATTCCACGGTTTGTGGTGTGTAAACCTCATCTGATTCCCCCTTCTCGATATAATCTACTGTGTCAGATGTCTCTTCAAGTCCAGTGCCTTCATCCTCAAATTTCTCACTTCCACACCCATCGATCTTTGCCTTGGGTTCCGGTTCATCTGGAGTCTCTCCACTCTCCCCCTCTACTTCTGTTGTAATTCCTTCATCGATAGACTCCGGTGCTTCAGAGGACTCTTTGGTCTGCAACAATTCTTCATGCTGGATCAACACAGCTGGTTCTTCTTGGGTTTGCTGTATCTCTCCCTCAACTACAGCTGATTCTTCAGCTTTAAGCTCTTCAAAGTCCTTAGTCAGGTCTTCTGGGGAAGACATCAAGGACCTCACTTTCTCCATGTTCTCTTCAACAGCAGTGACTTCACATACAGGTTTAGCTTCCTCCATTGTTTTTTCTTTCTTTGTCACCTTCACCTTTTCCTTTTGTTTTGAAGGACTTCCAGCCTCTTTTTTGGAAGATTCAGTTTTTACTAAAGTCTTCGGTTTGGTCAGTTTCTTTGGCTCAAATGGAGCTGGCACCTTTTTCACATCTTTGGATGACCTCTTCGTATCCTTCCTCGATTCATCTTTGTTCAGCTCTTTCTTTACCTCCTTCCTGTCTTTCATGGGAGACTCTCTCCTGAAATCTCGTTTGAGCTCTTTCTTTACCTCCTCCTTTTTCACCTCCTTTCTGGTGTCCCTTTTGGGGGTAAGCTTTTCTTCTTTCTTCATTGCCTCCTTTTTCACCTCCTCGTGTTTCTTCTCAACCAACTTTTTAGGTTCCTTCTTCACAATCCTTTCTTTTTGAGGCTTCAGCTTGTTTTTCTCAGGAGTCTCCTGTGCAGCCACCTGCTCTGCCTTTGGTTTCACCTCTTTTTCAGGTACCTTGCGCATTGGGGCCTTCTTTTGTGTTTTTTCCTGAAGAGATTCTGCATCTGTCTTTTCCTTTTCAGGAGCTTCTTCTTTGGACTCCTTCCTGATGGCCCTGCTTGGTGAAGGCCTGGGGGTAGATTTGAGGCTCTCTCTGCTGTCAGTTCTGTGCTTAAGCTTCGCCTGCTTGGGCTTAGCCTCCGCGGCTGCGGCTGCTGTGTTGGCACTTATGGCTTTCTGGGTAACAACTGGTTGCTTCAAGAAGTCCAAGTGCTTTAGCTTTTCCAGCCCTTCCAGGATATGATGCTGGGTGGCATTTCCCGGAAAGAGGACACGCACTATCTTCTCTGAAGGGTTGGCGGGATGCCACACAATCAACGATGAAATGGACGTCAGTGAAGATACCGGAAACTCTGATTCTTTTCCATTGGGTAACATTATTGAGACTTTGTCTTTCTCACTCCCTGTCCATTGTTTCATGAAGTGCTGCAGCTCCTTGCTATTCTTGGATGGATTAATTACATACATCTCAAGCATACCAACGCCCATCTTCTGAAAAAGAACAATTGGTTCTATGGTGTTCCCTACAGGCCTATGCAGAGACTCTGTTTTCAAGTTGAGCTTGGTGAGGAACTGCTGGATGTTTGCTGCCTCCTCCATGTTCTTACGCACCCTATAATCAGGCTCAGGGTTTCCCAAAGTCTCGGGAAGATTTACGAACACAACACCGATGTCTGGTGAGATCCTGTTCTTGGCCCAGTCACTATTGGCCGCTGAGCCCTGAGACTGCTCCTCCTCCATCTCGGCAACCTTCCTCTGCAGCATGCTGTTGATGCCAGGCAGGTTGTCGTCGCCGATGTGCGTGAGGAGGATAGAGTCCACCCTGTCCAGGTGCCTCACCAGCTTCCAGAAGCACGACTTCCTCCCCGAGCCGCCATTGATCAGCATGTTGAAGCCATTGACGGCAAAGAGTGCAGAGTCACCGCGCCCACCAGGGAAGATGTAGCAGCACGG
This sequence comes from Trisopterus luscus, assembly GCA_027122455.1. Lineage (NCBI taxonomy): Eukaryota > Metazoa > Chordata > Actinopteri > Gadiformes > Gadidae > Trisopterus > Trisopterus luscus. The sequence continues at coordinate 13,604,736 of JAOPUA010000129.1, read as the reverse complement.
CTTGGAGAGCTTGAGGAACCCCCCGGAGGTGGGTGGCTCCAGCATGTCGAAGGGAGACGGGATCTCCACTGACTCTGACAGGTATTCTGTGAACTCGGAGAGGCCCTCCATCTCCGGGAGGATGAGGGCAGAGTTGAGCTTCATGTTGATGAAGTCCTGCAGGTTGTGTTTGTCCAGATTGGAGTTCTTCCAGTCCCCGTGCTCAGGGCAGGACAGGGTGAGGCTGGCTTTGTTGGCTGGGTGAATGGTGGTGAGCAACTCACCGATCTAGAAGGAAAAGGAAAATGGACGCAACATTTTTAAATGGCTCTATCAGTGAAATAATTCAGATAAACACAACTAATATTGATACCTTATTATCTTTAGTTTGGTAAATATATTAATAAAATGACATACATTATATTATATAATATCATTTGTATGAACTTCATAGAATGAGTCAACAGAAAAATGAATGTTGAAAACCTCTGTCTGTCTCACCTCTTGATCAGTGAAAATGTCGATGAAGTTGAAGAAGGAGAAGGATCCAGACTGGAGAATAAGCTCGCCAGTGTTTTCATAGCACTGACCCGACAGGACTATCAGCTTGTGTCTTGCTGTGTCTGAGATCATCAGACGTACCTGCAAATCAAATAAAAAAACAAATTGAATACACATTTTTGATGGATTATTTAAATATCTTGCATGTAACATAGTTATCATTCCACAGTTATTCTCCCTGAAATAACACTTTTCATTTTGATTCAATGCCTGTTCTTGGTCTCCCTATTTCCTCTGTTCCTTTTTCAGTATTTTTCCACGTTGATCACATCCTTGAGTGGAGCTTTGAAAGCAGCGGTGGTACAAACACTGTTCTAATAATTTATCTGAATTCACAGTCCTCTTAAAAGATTAAATATGTCTTTGAAGTAACATCCAACATTTCAGGATGAATCGCTTCTGTTACTGGAGAGCAGCTTTCATTCTGGGCGTCTAAGATTATGATTTTGAATCTAGATTACATTCAAAATATGTACATTGTGTACATTGTGAATCATACACTGTAATTCATTGAGTTTCAGTGTTTAGTCTTGTCTATTGAAACCCTGATGATGAAAAGATAGTGTAAGAATCAAGGTGTTTCCTGTACCTCCGTGCTGACTGCATCGTCTGACGGGTTGATGAGCACCACTGTCTCCAGGATATTGCTTTTGTGGTGAAGAATCCTCTGGCCTATGGAAAAAAATAAACAGAGTATACATGATTAACACAAATCAATACTACAGGAAGTACTATATGTTAGGTAGTGTTATATGACAGCAACACACATATTGTATTTCCTGTCCAGTCATGTTCAGGTCTTCTACAACACCCTTTTAAATTATAAGTAAATATAAATGATGATCCCTATTGATTGTCTCAAGATTTATGTTGGATGAAAATGATGCCCAATTCTGAGTGTATATGAATAATTGATCTCCTCTGCAAGTCCACAAACGGTCCAGAAAATAACAGATAGGCAAATGATAAATTGAACAATAATCATTACCACTTCTTCCATTTAAAATACATTCAACGCTAAAACTGAGTTGTGGAGTCATGAATCTTTGAATTCAGTGGCTTAATGCGTTTCCTCTGTTGATCATGTGAAGGGAGGGCATGAATTAAATATGGCGGTTCCTGTCTGACCACGCTGTCAACCGATTTTTTCATAAAATCTATAGAATAATGTATTTTTCAAACCACATGGCAGGCCTCTATGGCTGTGTGTATAGTGAGTCTCCCTGGAGTGTGAAGGGTTAGAGTTGAACTACACCCCCCCACCCCGACTGCAACCTTCAAACCTCCCTGCCCCCATCACTCGTCCCTCACGTTGCTATGACAGCTAGGCTGATGACAAAAAAGACAACCTTCTGAGATTTATTAAGTGTGTATATTAAACGACTCAGGTTTAAATGTGGTACTCTGGGAACAGCCAGTTCAGGAGGAAGACACTGTATGAGCGACTACAGTAACAGTGTTAAATGTTACGGTAAACATTATGCCGCAGTGTTGTGTTTGTGTGGAAGGCGACCTTGACTTTATGGCTACAGGCCATACGGTCTTTGCCTGCAAGGCCATTCTCCCCCAGACTCCCTGGACACTATATATATATATAACAGCCGCCCCGGGCTCAGAGTCCGCCTCTTTGTATTTTAGAACAGACTAAATGATTTATATCACAGATAAATATACACTACTGAATAAGAATTTATCAAATATAAAACTAATATATATATATATAATAATAATAATACATAAACATATGAATATATATATAGATATATACATGTTT
>JAOPUA010000129.1:13331910-13347219 GCA_027122455.1 Trisopterus luscus | reverse complement strand
GAAAACCCAACGACGCTCGTACGATGGACTTCACGATCCACGTTAGCTAACGATGCTTTCGGGAAACGGGGCCCTGGCCTAGAGGGCAGCATAAAACAAACAAATACATTTAGGTTTCATACAAACAAAAACAATTTTCACGATTCAAAGACCGTTTTGGGGATTTCATAGTGAATGAATGAGACACAGGGACAGTCTCCAATACTTCCATATCCTAGGTCCTTTAGGAATGCCCCTGTCAGGATTCCCAGTTGGACTGTTCCCCCTACCTGTGGGAGTTTGACAGTTCTGGACCTTGTTTATTTTGGCCATGTGGTTTTAGTCATGTGTGCAGGGTCACGCCCATGTCCTTTTTTGGGCTACTTCCTGCCTTTATTCTTTTCCCGCCATTTTATCTGTTCACCTGTTTCTCATTTTGGTTCATTAGTTTGAGTATTTAAACCCTGCCTTTTTCTGGTAACTTTGTCAGATCGCCACAGCGTGTACGTTACTGCGACGTGAGTGCAACTAGCTTGATGTGCTTTGGAAGTAGTTTTCCCGGTTCTGAATCCTGCCTTTTTTTGAATAAGGTTTCTTTGGCTTGTGGTCTTTTGGATTATCTGCCTGTAACTGTCTGCCTTCCCGTCGAACCCTCCTGTACCTGGACTCTGGTACAGGAGGTGACTCTGGACTGTTCTTTGAATGAGTTTCAATCACTGCAAGCGTTATTCTCATCTGCGCTTGATTCCTGTTGTTAGTGGTGACAGAACCAAAGGCGTCTAATGAAATCCATTCTGACTACTGGAAGTCTGTCCGGAGGCAGGTCCACGCAGAGGGGGCAGCATATTTAAAAGCTTTTTTTCCCAGCTCAGAACGAGCCAGAACAGAAGTGCAGAACACCTTGCAAGCGCCGACTATAGTGGGCTAAGCTTTATGAATAAAACTCCACCAAGGGGTAGGCCTGCATACATACAGAGACGGCAAATCAGACGTTGCATACAAGGTATGACCAGTGTCCTTTTAAATCATAGTTTATTCTGGGTGCTGGAGGACCAGGGCACTGGGTTTGGCCCAGGGTCTGCATTTCAACCCTTTTTACGGACGATGTGCAGTGAGGCCTCCTCACCTGCGGGGGCGCTGTCTGGACGGCGCTCAGGTAGCTCTCCAGCGCCATGCGCCGGTTGTTGTTGAGCGTGGCCACCACCCGGGCCAGGTGGGTCTCCACCAGCTTCTGCCTCTGGCCCGCAACCTGCTCCTCCAGGGTCTGGAGCACCGTCTGGAAGTGCTGGAGGGAGAGGGGAGAGAGGGGGGAGGGGAGAGAGAGGTTAGAGAGGAGAGAGGTTAGAGAGGGGAGAGAGGTTAGAGAGGAGAGAGAGAAGAGAGGTTAGAGAGGAGAGGAGAGGTTAGAGAGGAGAGGAGAGGTTAGAGAGGAGAGGAGAGGAGAGGTTAGAGAGGAGAGGAGGGAGAGAGGAGAGGAGAGGTTAGAGAGGAGAGGAGGGAGAGAAGGGAGAGGAGAGAGGTTAGAGAGGAGAGGAGAGGTTAGAGAGGGGAGAGGGGAGAGAGGAGAGGAGGGAGAGAGGGGAGAGAGGGGAGAGGAGGGATTAGAGGGGAGAGTGGAAAGAGGAGAGATAATCGAGGTGGAGGTAAATGAGATGACAGAGCGGTGAGTGACAGAGAGCGTGGAGTCTACCTCATTCAGAGACTGCCTCTCGGACTTGGGGAGGTTCTTGGACTGATTGTCTGCCTCGGCCCACTCCTTCATGATCTGAAAGAGAGTCACTGCGAGGTCACCGTGATGTCACCGTGATGTCACCGCGAGGTCACTGTGATGTCACCGTGATGTCACCGTGGTGTTAAATCTTGTGTTAAATCTGATGTTGCAAAAGAAAGCCTCACTTTTAGAGGCCGGGTTGGGAGAGAGACCAAAGAGCTTTTTGTTTTCCAAAATGTAGACTTTGAGCTTGAGCTCCTACATCTGGCATAGAGCCCCTCAACTGAACCCTGTGAAGCTCCTGGTTATCACCAGCCCTGTGAAGGCAGGATGTGGCCCAGTCTGTGGGCCCCAGACTCCGGGGTGGGTGGAAACACGAGGTCTCGACCCAGATCCCCAGCAGGAGGTTTGCTCTGAAGTTCACCTCGTTGATGCGCTTCATCCGGCGTTCCTCCAGGTCCATCTTGGCGCGCAGGAAGTTGGCGTGCTCGCTGTCGTCACCCGGCATCTCAAAGTACACGTCCACGCCGTCAGTGGAACGGGCCGTCGGCACTGAGGGCAGGAAGTCAAGAAAACAGGTTGAGAACCGTGAGAACAGGATGTTGGTGTGTGGATAGATTCTACTGTTATCATGTGGGTAGATTCTACTGTTATGTGGATAGATTCTACTATTATGTGGATAGATATTACTGTTATCATGTGGGTAGATTCTATTGTTATGTGGATAGATTATACTATTATCTGGATAGATTCTACTGTTATCATGTGGGTAGATTCTACTGTTATCATGTGGGTAGATTCTATTATGTGGATAGATTCTACTGTTATCATGTGGATAGATTATTCTATTATGTGGATAGATTATTCTATTATGTGGATAGATTCTACTATATGTGGGAAGATTCTATTGTTATCATGCGGATAGATTCTACTGTTATCATGTGGATAGATTCTACTGTTATCATGTGGATAGATTCTACTGTTGTCATGTGGGTAGATTCTATTGTTATCATGCGGATAGATTCTACTGTAATCATGTGGGTAGATTCTACTGTTGTCATGTGGGTAGATTCTATTGTTATCATGCGGATAGATTCTACTGTTATCATGTGGATAGATTCTAGTGTACTCTAGAGGCGGGGCACTCACAGCTGTCTCCTCTGGCCAGCGGGGAGGCGGGGCTGGGCTTGCGGCCCTTCTCGTAGTAGAAGGAGTCCAGGTAGTCTGAGGCCTGGTAGGGCCCGGAGTCGATGGGGTAGTCGTACTCCTCTGGCTCCTTCACCGCCAGCTTCTCTCCGACTTCCTCCTCCGCCTCCTCCACCTCCTCTTCCTCCTCCGCCTCGTCCACCTGATCCTCCTCCTCCTCCTCCTCCACCTCCTCCTCCTCCTCCTCCTCCTCCTCCACCGCATCACCCTCCTCCATCTCCTCCAGGTCATCCACGTCTGTGGAGGGGCTGGGAGGGGTGGAGGTCACCTTCACCGCCCTGGACCAACACACCTCCGTCAGCCTTTAGACCAGACCACCGTCAGCCTCTAGACCAGACCACCGTCAGCCTCTAGACCAGACCTGAGGTCAGCCTCTAGACCAGACCTCCGTCAGCCTCTAGACCAGACCTCCGTCAGCCTCTAGACCAGACCTGAGGTCAGCCTCTCTGTCATACATAACCAGACCAGACAGATATATGTATGTATGTATGTATGTATGTATGTATGTATGTATGTATGTATGTATGTATGTATGTATGCATGTATGCATGTATGTATGTATGTATGTATGTATGTGTGTATGTTGTCTTGGTGGCCACTCACACTTTCGGCTCCATGTCCACATGATAGCATCGCGCAACCTCTGCACATTTGTCGCTCTGCAAATCTGCAGTACGTTTCCCCACATCCCAAAAGGTTCTCCGTGTTAGATTGCGATCGGGTGACAGCCAAGGCCATCAGACCAAACTGAACTCTCCGGCCCTGTTAGCGCCAGAGAAATATCTCGATTATTTTTGGAATGCAGATCGTATCTAGACAACGCACGTGTTTCAGAGGAATGGCTGAGCGTTAGCTAAGCCCATGACTGGAGAACGGGTCCGCAAAAGGTTCTGTCTGGATCTTTACCTATCGGGAGTTGATTCCGATGGATCGTAGCATACACTATAACTCTGGATTCGTCTCCATTTCTCGTACAGGTGTTCCTGTATGTTTAGATGGAGAATACATCTCCTTTGCATCGCAATCTCAGTACTATTTCGAATCGCAATTTTTGGGGAAGGAGATATTCTACCAAAGACAACTGCAAAAACTTGTGTTAATTAATGTTTAAGTGTTACTATGTATTTCTACATGTCAACAAAGGAAGCAAATAAAAGTGTAGTATCCTATCAGATTTTTGATCATTCATCTGAAGTCTGATTGGTATGACTTCTGTCATCTTGAACCGCTCAGCATTTTCTCCTCTGACCTCTGTCATGAAACAAAGTATTTTCGACCACAAAACTCGCCACGTGGCGATCCCAGGAGATCAGCAGTCTGTGGGACACTCAGCCGACAACCCGCCTGGCACCAGTAATCATTCCCCGGTCAAAGTCACTTAGATCACATTTCATCCCTGTTCTGACGGTCCGAAAAGCACCTCAAATCTCTATGCTGTGTCTCCATGCAATGGAAGGTTGACTTGCAAGCCACACGATTGACTGATTAGATATGAACGCATTAGCGAGCAAGTGTACGGTACACGTGTTATTACGTGGTCGCAGAGTCTTCGTTGCTATCCATTGTATGTAACAACAATAACAACAACAACAACAACAACAACAACATCAAAAAACACAAATAGAGATAGATTTGCAGAGCCCAGGCGTTTGTTTGAGATTCTTGATTTGGGTTCAAATCAAAATCCCCCCACCACACTTCTGTAATCAATTGGGGTTGTGACTCGATACGTTTGTTATGGCCTAACAAAGTTGGCATGGTAACTGGAACCTCTCTGGAGCGCAGCGTGGCTGCATTACCTGGGAACAGCCCCGCCATGCTGCAGTCCCAAGCCGTCTCCCCACAGCTTCTCAATTTCCCCCTGTCTCCATTCCAGAGAGAGAGAGAGAGAGAGAGAGAGAGAGATGGGGGGAGAAAGAGATAGAGAGAGAGAGAGATAGAGAGAGGGAGAGAGAGAGAGAGGGAGAAATGGGGGAGTGAGAGAGATAGAGAGAGAGAGAGAGAGAGAGAGAACCATGTCACAAAAAGGTTATATATATATAGACAGAGAGAGAGAGAGAGAGAGAGAGAGAGAATACATAGCAGTACGGTCCTTTTGAGTGTAACTCTACTCATCCACTCATCTGTGAATTAGCATAGCACACAATAGACATAAGGAATGTATTGATGCTGATTAAGACGGGGGGCCAATCGCAAAAGCTTTCTTCTCCTCACTGTGATTTGCGTTGTACTGTATGAACCACTATTGTCTGGATGTTATTCATAGAACCTCATTTTATTTTCTTATTTTTTTAAGGGTTAGAGTGTTCACATGCTGATCATATGTTCAATAGAGGCCTCGTCTATTGTGTTTGCCTCCCATCATAAAGGATCTGTGTTTGAACCCCAATGATCGCAGAGTAAAAATGCCCTACTCCTTGCTGGCTTTGGATAAAAGTGTCTGCTAAATTAATAACAGTAGCATGTGCAGTTAAAACCTAAATCTGCACTATTGCTTAGGAACACTCCCCAACGGTCCAGGCTCTCCTCTTCACCATAATCCAGTACAGGCCAGAGGTGAGTGTGGTACACAACAGGTACATCAGACACATTAGACCATACAATAGGTCCTTGGCAACAGTTGGCACACGTTTAGGGGCATCATTGTGTACAAATTATGTTAGGTAATTGATTTAAATAAAATAATAGCCATAATAATAACTCTAACCCTAACATTATGAGAAAGTTACAAAATCAGTGGCAAACAATGTGCTGTAACAATACAGTACAGCAAAACAGTAGAGAAGTGGACATTCTGTTGAGGATCTGGGGGAGGACGTCACAATATGTATCCTCAAGATATTGTGTACTTTCCCAAAACCCTAATCCTAACCCTAACCCAAACCACTCTCCGCTTACTCACCGATAGGCTTGGCTCTACAATGCTATACGAGTTCGTAATCAATAATCAAATAAAAATTATGTAAATCCTAACTAATTATTGATCATCTTTGTGTACATTCCTCATGTTCTTTGTGTTACGTTCTTTTTGTAAGCCTACACAATAAGGGGCATTAATAAGAAATCTTCCCAAATGCCAATTCCTGGTTAGCTAAGGAATATCTGAATCCATCCCGGCCTGGTGTTGTTCACAGACATTGATCCCACGGAGGGTGGGGGGTACTTAATACACATCTCAGTGGAAAACCTAATACACCCTCAGAGCTGTCAGCTTTAACAGATTATACTTCCAGTCCTTGTCTTAATAGTTTGTAAAAAAAAAATAAGACAACGTAGAAAATAAAAGCAGGAGTGCTTAATGGTGTTGAAGACGAGTCTCACTGGGCACTGACTGATAAAGGTACCGTCCTAAAAATGAGATGAGGTCTGAAGATACCTCTGGGGTTGTGATTAGAAACAAATCCCACTTGATAAAAACAACAATACGCTGCAGATGGAAGCAGGGTCGTTTGCAGAGAGACTGCCTTACAAATTGTATAGCTGCTTATTAGGAAGTGGAGTTTATTTCAGATTAATGCGTCTAAGTACTATTGTTTATTTTGATTAAATAAATACATTTTTATAAATATGTTGTCTTCAGTCGAAGGAATGTAAATTTTCGACCATAAAACGAGACGTGTTATTTATTCATGATCCGTGTCTATTAAACAACAATCCTATTGTTTGTTCCTATTTAGCATTAACTCTATACCTCCAAGCTAACACTGTTCAGACCAACGTGCTTCGCTTTAAACTTTAATGTGGTTATTGTAAAAGAGGCAGTGAGATGCATGTTGCACACACACATACACACACACACACACACAAACACAAGCATAACCCTAACCCTAACCCTCTCTCACATGCGCCCGCAAACACCACGTTTCCATGGGTTTGTCTGTTCGACATACTCTCTTCATCTCTATACTGAACACCAGAAGGAGCCCCATTTATTATCCCTACAAAGAGTCCTTGAATGACACAACAGACAAGTGTATACAACCACTGTGACCACAGAGAACCCCTGAGGTCACTGCAATAAAACTGAGAAATTTATATAGCAATTTTACGATTTATGCCAAGTCATAATTGGCCAAAAGAGCTTGCTTGTAGCTGCAGTAACAAAAGAAACATACAAAAAAAGAAAGTCTATCCTGGAAGACATTGATAAGTTAGAGCTTCCCTGCTGCTTAGCTGCAAATGGAATGACCCTGACCCTGAACAACACCTCTGCCCTACCCGTGTCCTATCCACTGAGACAGTCAGCTGTCATACAACGCCACTTGCTTCTGAGAATGTTGAAGGAGAAATAATAACAGAGGCAGAGTGGGAAGAGCCATGGACCTAATCCCTGTTATCACAAGCCATTGTGTTGTATGATTCATCCAGAAGACTTAAACTTGTGTTTTCTGGCATAGTGGAAACCAAGTATAGTCTCCAAATAATTGCAAAACAAATAACAATCACTCATACCAAATTAGGCATTATTGCTGTGAAAAAGAGCAGCATAAAACTGTTAGACTATTGACTTTGTCAAATTTTGCCTCTCAGATGTACTTTATTCCATTAATTTGGAGTCCTCTGTGTCAGCGAGTATTCAGCACTAGTGCCAAACTACTTTCCTATTTTACAACACGCTGTTTATCATCTTTTGTATCCTTGTGGAGTGTCTGGGTGTCTTGCCTTCAGAGCTGGACAGTGTTATATAAGGTGGGCATTAAAGTGGGATTTGATGCCAGTGCTTTTTCCCATTGGAGCGGCTGCATTAGGAGCCACCAGAGAGACTTAGTCTGCAGCATACCATCCACACTACTCGGATGGACAGCGGCCGCCATGGATAATGTAACACCACGTCAACACCTATTTGAAAGCATTGTATTTTTCACCCTCAGTTTTCAAAATGTCAGCCCACACCATATGTATTATAGATAATATCTTTGTCAAGAAAAATACAGACAAACGATTTGAAACATGGCAATAGGTGATGATACAACTAGCACCATAAAAGAACTGAAGCAGGCGCCATGGTAGGCATCTCATTGAGCGGTGAATACTCCCTCACACCTCGCTGTAATGCCACAGAACCGCTAGGTTGACTCATCAACATGTAGTAAACCTAACAGTGACTGCGGTTACATGGTCGGATCAGATCGACTTAAGATCGTTTAAGCCATATAACGATTGCCACTCGACGGGNNNACCTGTTTACATGAATCCAATCTTCATTCGATACGTTCATTACACGATTATGCTCCTGCATGTAAACGCAGTCAGTGCTAGCCAAACCTTAATAAAACAGGAGTCGGCCATTTTCGTAAATTTTTGGCACATGCTCAATGTGTGAAGCAACAATTGCCATGTGTAAATGGAGGTCAAGATTTGGTTTTGGATCTCCATTTCACCAGTCCATTCGAATACACAGATAAGGGAGTTTCGTTAAAAAAAAAGATAGTTTTCCAAGTCTTTTGATGCGAGTGACATGAAACCCTGGCTTGGTTTGGACGATGAGTCAAACTTAATACGTTTTTAGAAATACCCAAGGTCTATGTCTGGCCGCATTTCCTTCTGTTAGCATTACACAGTCTTGGAGGAAACATAGAAGGATTTACCCAGTCATAACAAGCAAAAACAAACCAATACGCTTCTCTGCTGCTCGGGCTGTACGTGATGTTATGTTACTCTTTTCTAGGAACTCTACAGTCAGGAAAATCACATCAGTGCATTCTTTATTTATTTATTTTTTCCGCCTGTATTTATTTAGTTCTGTTTTTGCTCCCTTTCTTTTCTACATTCCTTCTTTCCTAACTTCTTTCTGTCTTTATTCTTTAGAATGAGGGTCATTCTATCTTCCTGTTTGCTTCTTTTCTGTTTCCTTCAATCTTCTCCTAACCGTCTTCTTTTTGCATTTCCGTCTTTCTTCGGTTCATTCTTTACGGCATTGTTGCAGACTAAGAAACTAACTTTGTGTTGTTATGGAAGACGGGGGGGGCCTTTGTGGAGAGGGTCACATCTATTATTCACAGACGCTCAGCAGACAAGCATCAGCAACCGTTTGTCACCAGAGAGAAACACGGAGGAATCAATACTGTACTGCTCGCACCGTCCTCGCACCGTTGCCACCAAGACTTGTCTTTTTTGATCCGCACACTAATACACTCCTCAGGCTACAGCCATGTCCTCAAAGTCTTGTTTTGAGACCCTTGAGCTGTGATTGGATGCAATCTCAGTTCTTTTTTTCTTTTTTTCTTGGTTTTGTGCGTATTCAAGTCTGAACGTCCTCAACGTGGCCCTCAAACCAGCCAGTCTCTACTTACAAGATCTGTTGCAGGGTGAATACATTTGGCTATTGATTTGTCCCGGCTTAAATACAACACACTGTTCCTAAGTGTAAATACATAGAAGGTATCATATTCAGAGTTTGTAGGATTCATATTCCTAAAGTTAGTTTGCAGTAAAACAAAGGAGACGTGGTCTTAACCTACAATCTATCTCATTAATAAAAAACTCAAAGGCGTTTGCTAATTAACACATTGAGGCACTGTTGGGGCACTGGGAAATAATAAAAAATGTCCAACTTTCTAATACAATCAGTGTAATTAGACTTTGATTACAACACACAATGAACCGTGCAGCATAACTTTGTCGGTGTTTCCACAGAGTTCACAGGCTGTGAATGCTCAGGGGCGAGGTCACGGCAAACGCAACTGCTGTTTGTGTGTTTTTATTTTACTGCATAAACAGTGTGTAAACATACGCAATAAAGGCCATATCACTTCTGCCAACCAACAGTACAGCAAAATGATGCAAAACGTGTCATTGATGGCACTTGGTGTAAATGACATCTTATTACACCGATTATATTGGATATTGCACAACATTACACCACCGCCCCTGATGTGTTCAATCAGGCTCTGGAGAAACCCATGAGACGGACAGAAGGAATTAGAGGGCTGTCAACACTCCCATTCTGATCCCACCACAGTGACAATATATATATATATATTGGAGTTGTTTATATTAATGTTAATTACAGATGATATTTTTTTCTGAAGAAAGGCTACGTTTTGCTCATCCAGGAAGACCTAAATGCTTGGCTAATAGAAAGGTGCTCTGAAACCATTTGAAGACGCAACAAAGAACCATAGCCACGACGGTTCCCATGGTTTCCCACGGTAACTATGGTACCTGCCATGAAAGGAGCTCAGCAGGTTAGTGGGTGAGGGCCATGGGGTCCCGTCCATGATGTCACACCTGCGTCTTCACACAGCTGGGCTGCTTACTTAACACAGGGATTCAGGTACTGGGAAATAAAGCACATCGAGCATACATTCAGAATATGACAAGTGTTCTTCCTCCTCCTTGAAATAAGACATGTATTATTATAATGCGTGAACTAAATTGCCACTTAAAAGATAAAAAGACAAAATAAATTGTCAATCTCAGGCCCTGTTCGCCATTCCCAGCTGCTTCCCCTTTCTATCTTGATCCACACACAAACACCGATATCACACAGATATCTCGGCATATCTCTGTTAGCGCATTCTGTGATGGGTTAAGATAGAAAGTTTAACAGAGAACTGCTTCAGACTACGGTAAGAAAAAGAAAACATAAGAAGTTTGGGCATTTACGTAATCCGTCCGGGGTTTGAGTCTCGTTAAACTGTGACGCGTTGAATGGGCTAACGTTCCCATACGTTTTCGGCTGGAAACGGAATTGATGTTGCAGACTGCGATCGTTCACAACACACGCATGAGGGAGTGCTCCTCAGAATACAAAATAGCAGAGCACGCTGGTTCCATTTAAAGTAGCACATACATTGAAAAGAGAAAAACACACTTTGTTATTCAACGCTATGCCTTATCACAGCGATCTCATTTTCTCTCTGATGTATTCATGAAGCCCCCCCACCCCTTTTCTGCTTCCAACTAATTCTCATTTGGTTTGTCAGTTGTCTCCCATTATGATACTTGGTTCAGTCATCTTCAAAAAGAACTTGAAAGTCTTGCTTGTGTTGTTTTTCAATGATTGTGAAAGTGCAGTTGAAATACAGACTATTGGGCTGGGAAGTGTTTGGGTGTTGGGGTTAGACCTCCCTTGGCTATTCACAATACACCTCCTCCTATTTATCTTCCTCAACATGCAGCAAGAACTAGGGTAAAACTAGTGGGCTCCTAATCACAGTCTGACTTTCAGTTTTTGCTGGGGTGTTGTTCTCATACGTGTTTATGTAGTCCTCCAAATTCTGCTTTAAATCCTTTAGCTTTCTTGGCATCCAAACATTTTTGCTTTATTCATTTTTGTGCTTTTTATTCACAAAGTGGATTTTGTTTCTGGTTCAACTTTACACAAGTGTTCTTCTTCAAGAGTCAGTCTCCCTGATTCTTTCAAATAAAACCGTTTTTGTTAAAGACACCATAGAAAGACTCCTCGGTTCAGTTCCACAGTCCTATTATCCTCAGTCAACAATGCCACAAAATAAAATGCTTGACTGCTGGCAACAAAGTTTATTTTTAACACATTTGTGTGAACCATTCAAATTATTGAATGTCAAATCACATCTCTTATTTGTAATGTCGAATGTTTATGCGAAGTTGTATGTGTAAGTACTCCCAGTTGTATCCCTTTACGTTATGTAAGCAAGATAAGGTTAGAGTTATCCACCATGTTTTCTTCAATGGGTGAATAAATATATCAATGATCAAGATCATTTTATTAAATTAATCTGCGACAAAACAACTCAGCCATGAAACAAGATATGATCAGTAAAATGATTTGTGTGCGTGCGTTAGAACCAGAACCAATCGCCTGCAAGCAAAAATGTTTCTTTGTTATTTTGTCATAAATTCAAAACCAGTTCCAACGCACATCTAAATTGAGTTTTAAGCAGAAAGTGGTCCATCACTCATTGACATGACGGATCAATGTAATCAGTTTGTAGCAGTTTTCCCCTCATTCACAATGGGCACGTCTATTTATATCAATGCTTGGCAACACAATTTTGTATATAGTATAAAATCGTTGTTTATAATTTGTATTATATTTTGGCCATGATCTTGAAGCATTCTATCTGTATTGAACAATACACATCAAATAATACAGTTAACAGTCAAAGCAAACTTCATTGCATGTATTAGACATACAAATTAGGAGAACAAATGTCTTTAGTTTGACTATGCCGGTGTCACACTTACAGTTGGGTCTTGCAGTCCAAAAATATGTGTCACCATGTGGAAAAAGCATAATTTATTATTGTGTGTTTATTGTTGTGTGTGTGCGTGTGTGTGTGAGTAAGTGAGTGAGTGCGTGCGTGCATGCGTGCGTGTGTGCGTGCGTGCGTGCGTGCGTGTGTAAGACACCTCAGCCTCCCTGGTCGCTCTGCCTCTGTATGAGGCGTGGAGTGATCACCATCTGCAGCAGCAGATGAAGTGATGGGCTAATGGGCTGGGCTCAGTCCCTCCTGACTGCTGTCCCCAGACCAGCTGCCCCGGCCATACGTCAGGGCTATCGATGAACTTGATGAATAAATTATATGTTCTGCTCCTGAAGGATTAGATGGCTAATCTCTGGCTGCATACAACCGGCTAGCAACCCGAAATTTGGGCGTCAAAGGACAATATTTTGACTCAATGACACAGTCTAATCGTCCATTAGAGTCCCCATCTGATTTGCGTCCATTGTGACATCTCTTATGGTGGTTGAGGCTTTTTTGGGATAAATGCTTTTGACAGAGTCAAATTAACTTGGACACCAAGGGCCTTTTATATTAACCAATACAACTTTTATTAGAAAAATTCCCCATCCAGAACAGAGCACTAGACATGACATGACTCCGCAATTTAAGTGACCCAAGAAATCACTATGTCTAACAATTTCTGGTATTAGAAAGACATATTTGACTTGAATAAAACAAAACAAAAAGTATGTTTTTAATTGTTGTGTTATGTTTTGTTATGTTTTGCTTTATATGTAAAATTATCCTTTATTTTTTCTGACAGGTTAAAGTTGATAACATAAAAAGTTATTGAAGCAAACCTGCATAAATCTCCATATCAATGTCATGCCATTGATAAAATGCCCATTCAATTAATACACACATTTGCTCAAACGTGATCATCAGCTCCTTTTAATCACCTAGCATCCCTTCTACCATCAAATGGTCCAGATTGCTCCCAGGCACCAACCCAGGCGCCGGCCGGCAGCGTTGGATGCTGGTTAACGACCGCTTTCAGAGACGAATGTTCCTCAGTCATTTCATGTGTTTCCTAAATGTCCAGAAACATCGGGTTGTCTCCTGAACATGTGTTGTTGTTTTGGGCTCTACTCTAATCAGATGTTGTTAAGACTAAAAAGGTTTCAACCGGTAGTCATCAACTCATGATGAAGAGGTAAACATCAATTTGCACATTGCCGCCATTTATGAGCACCCACAGGCACCCTACTGTTCTCCCTTTGAAATGGCTGACCCCATGCCAGCCAATAGAAAACGCAAAAAGTCGCTTTTTTTCTAGCCTAGCAAATGAGAAACCAGGACACATAGACAGCACCATCACAATCACTAGACTCATAGATCACATGGATCAGGAGGAGTGGGACTCCATTCATCCTCTCTGTTCCCTGATTAAACTGAAAGATTGAGGCTGAGATGAGGCAGAGGCAGCGGGACAGAGTGGTGGGGTGGGGTGTGGGATAGGGTGAGTGTGTGTGCGGGGGGGCGGTGAACATGGCAGTTAATTCCTCGGGTGTCACTGTGGGTCTCTGTGTTTGCCGAAGTCATCGTGCTCACACACTCATTACGAAGGCCTGTGTGTTTGTAGATGAACTCCATCCGTCATCATTTACTTTGGCATCTGCTTACAGTCCTCCGGCATTTCATTTTGGATTGGGCTGCTATCGCACTGAGGGCATTTCAAGTAAGAACCACAGATTAAAAGAGGACTATATATAGGTAGTGGACACAGCCTGTACAGCGTGTCCCTGTTTGGTATGTGCCAAACAGGGATTTAAAGAAAATGCGGAAAACAAAAAAAACGTCAACGTTCTCTGTGTTATGACGTCAATGTTGGGGACAGCCAACGAAAGAAAGTCCTTTGCTGGCAAGATGCCAGCGAAGGACCCCCTTATGTAAATGACTTCATGGTGCGTCCACAACATTGTAATTGAGAGATACATTTCATCGCTCACAGACACTCTATATTGCCGAGCCATGGGTTGCAGTTAAAGAATATGCATGTTTAGATCTGCCAAACCACAGCAGTAAACATGTTGGACAATTTAACG
Organism: Trisopterus luscus; assembly: GCA_027122455.1. Classification (NCBI taxonomy): domain Eukaryota; kingdom Metazoa; phylum Chordata; class Actinopteri; order Gadiformes; family Gadidae; genus Trisopterus; species Trisopterus luscus. Next base: position 13,333,066 of record JAOPUA010000129.1, on the reverse strand, counting down.
GAGGTCTTCCTGCGACCTCAGCCCTATAAATAAAGCCCTCGTGCCGGAGGAGCAGCAGGAGGAGCAGGGCCAGAGGTGACACGAACACAAATTGAGAAAGGGAAAAGACAGAAGTAAAGTGAAAGAAAGGAGACCTAAAGAGAGAACACGCTGTGGGTTATTCCAGCTACACACGTGGACATCCCACAGAGGCCTTCTCCATTGTACAGCTTCCATTCAGCACTTAATTGAACATGTCTGCCAAGGTGGCTCTTTAAATGTGACCTCTACACATCTGCAGTGTGTCTGAACAACACCAGCACTCTCTGAATAAACCCATCAACACTTGCGGCTCTTTCACGCGTTACACGTTCCAAGTTTAGAATACCCACACAGAGCTGCAGTGTAAAAACTAAGTGGGACGAAATGATACTGGCTGGTACAAAGGGCTTCCTTTAGGGACGTTGATGGTTGCATGTTGAGCTTACTTCATTTGATATTTTATTTTAAAGCATGTGATATTGTTTCAGTGGGTAGTTTGTGATTTATCGGGGCGGAATACTGTTTGACACCATTTTATTTGACTTTTTATGTGCAAACTAAATGACCGTGCAGTGGGGGCCCAGTGGTGGGTTTAAGTGTGAGTTCTGCTGTCAGTTGAGAATGGAAGTGATTCCACAAAATGAATGATATCGAATATTTCTGTCTAAACAAAAGTACATTATTCGCCCCTAATAATTCCATTGTGATCAATAATGGTAGACAACTTCCCTTGAACCTTCCGGTCTGGAATGGTCCGATGTGCTGCATTCTGATTGGCTGAGCTGATCAGTCATTAATCCCGAGAACAGTGGTCGACATGCCCAACTTTAAACAAGATAAATCAGGAACAATCCCTCAACTTCCTTTTGCAGTCTACAAGAAGTATTGGCCTGGCTATTTTCATTTATTGTAATACATTTGTTGTTCCCAAATGTGTGTAAAATGCGTAATCTATTAATCTATTAAGCCCACCTCTGTTCAGCATAAATCTGCGTTTTGGAATGATTTGGTCCTCTCAGCTGCATACCACATGTTTGATAAATACCAGTTTTAAGTGGCACACATTAGGATCTTAATGGTCAGGTTTAATCAGTGCTTGACAAACCAAATGGTTTTCCCCTCACTGAAATATGAA
>JAOPUA010000129.1:12090109-12101485 GCA_027122455.1 Trisopterus luscus | reverse complement strand
GTGGGTAGATCAGCCTATCAAATGCACCGTACCACCCGGTAGTGGGTAGATCAGCCTATCAAATGCACCGTACCACCCGGTAGTGGGTAGATCAGCCTATCAAATGCACCGTACCACCAGGTAGTGGGTAGATCAGCCTATCAAATGCACCGTAGCGAGCGGTGTCTCATGGCTAACCCTGTGGTCCCTCCCCTACAGACGCCCCACCTGGAGGACCAGCGCAGGGTCAGCCGGGGGGAGGAGGAGCCCACCAGCGTCTCCCAGTACTTCCTGAGCGACATTTTTACAGAAGTGGACGAATGAGAGGACTATCTTTTTTTTTTTAATTATTAGTTTTTTTTATGTAGTTTGTTCTATATAGAGATATTAAAGATAATTTTATGCTGAAGATGGCCCTGTAAAGAAAAGGCTGTTTTGTTGACATATCATAGAATTCAGCTTACATGTACTATTTATTTGCTGCTGTTTAGGATCAAGGTTTCAAACACTTATTTTTGTTTGAATGGACAATAGATAAACCAGAACCAGAACTCCTTTTGTGCATTTGGTTACTGTCAGTTCTCAGTTTTAGCAGGTTACTCCTCAGAATATTACCATGACTCATACTATGTCGCTTGAGCAAATCACAAAACTTGTGATTGCTGCACATCTGGCCTGTTGAAAAGGTGCCATTTGAAACCTCATGAAACCATAGTCTTTGTAAAGCTGCCAACTTCATAGTCTTTGTAAACCCACCAGCGTCATAGCGTCTGTGCACATTTCTGAGTCTTGTTGCTCAAGTTAGTGTAAAGTTTACTGTCTTACACTCAGTAAGTTAACATAACGGTCTGCTGAAAGTCAAATGGCCAGCCATGCTTTCATATGGAGATAACAAGCATTAAATAAATAACATTTCCGTTTTCGGAAGTTATGTTCATAACTTACTGTTTTGTACTTCTGTGTCTAGCTAAATGTACCATTTTGTTAAGTTGTCAGTGTTGAAAGGCGAAAACATTTCACTCACATTTTACAGTTTAGAACCACTTCAACAATCCATTGTCATAAATGACTTCATTTCTTCATCCTTTTCTTCCCTGTAAGATATGTTAATAAATCAAGCCTTGGATACAAGTGGATTTTTCAAAGTTTATTTCACAAGCATTATATACTGTTAATGATGGTTTAGTTTCTTATGAACTACAACTACAGCTGAACCTGCTCTTAGATATGTTTAAGAGCTGACAAGGCACCCCGATTTTCTAATCCGTCCCAGCAAGCCTCCTGGTGGCGTGGGTTGGGACTGTCTGTCCAAGCAAGCCCTCTAGTGGCGAGTGTTGGGACTGTCTGTTCTATTGTACTATTAAAATCGCAGCACAGATTTGTCCGTCTACCCTCGGTTATCCAGGCAAATAGTCGGGAATAACTGAAGATCCGTTATTCCACTCGGGTTAGTTTAACTCCTGAGCTGCTGTTGGCGCAAATTGGACATGGACATCTGTGATATCAACGCGGTGAGTAGAATATAAATATAAATATATATAAGTATAAATATATTTCACATTATACCTTAATGATCTGCTGTAGCAGGTGAGTAGATCTTTTGTTAGGATTATTTTTTCGTCAGCTTTGCTAATTTTATAAGGTGGACTGAATTGTCTTATACGAGGACGACTTGGCTTCTTATTATCATCATCATTGACCGCTATGTAGGCCTATCGTAATTAGGTCCTCGTACATTCGAATAGTAAATTAGATGACGAGCTGGTCTCCATCACTGAGGAGTTCCCTGAAGGAATGACGTAGCCCATTGACAGCGGGCGGTCCAGGTTATTGTTTAAATGTGACCCTCTAGGGCCACATTGACGGACAATCTGTAATGCACATATTAGTGACTTGGCGGCTTTTTTATGTGGGGTAGAATATAGGGTTGAATCCAATCCATAATGATAGGTTATAAATAAAAATATATTGAATGAGATAATTATTATAACATAGATTAAATTAAAACCTACGCGTTATGTGAATTTATATATATTCTTATTATTATTGTCTCAATGTTGTAAATTACAACAGGCCTTCTAAAATAAATACAAATAATGTAATTCCTTTTTCTATCCATTTTCTTTCTATCCATCACATTATGCATATATTGTCAGTCTGAATGTTTGTATGTCAATAGCAAAGATACATTCGATTATTTGTCTTCACACTCTTTTGAGGCGTGAGTGAACAACATAGGCTAATGTATGGTCAATCAGCTTAGCTCAGAGCACCCGCATGCTCCACATGGGCCTCACGTCACATGGCCCGTGGCCCAAAATCAAAGTGACATACTGAGAGCATTAAGAGCTAAGAGACCTTAATGTGCCTCTTATGTAAAAGGCCTGGCTTGGTTGGTTGGTGCTGCCGTCAGTGTCTTGTTGCTATGCCATCAGCTGCTACCTACTACCAGGCTACCTGCTATCAGTTCACCATGGTACAACGATACCATGATACGTGCTATGGAACCATGCTACCATGCTAAGATACCATCCGCGACATGCTGCTGTCTGCAACCATGTCACCATGAGTTACCATGGCGTCTTCCTACATGGACACATGAGTGCACTGACATGTGCTTCCTTAAGAGTGAAGGAGAAGTTAGTGAGACTGAAACTGGCGGCTGACTGGTGGAAGTTTGGGCGTCTCATGCAGGGTGGTGGCGACCACACTGCGTGATTTATCCTTCTTGCCCACACGTGAACAGAAGTTCATTTGTTGCACTGCTGTTAACCCCTGCTGCGGCCTTCCCGCTTTGGGAATAACTCTTCTTATCCACAATGAGCTATTGACTGAGACATCACCATTCTTGACCTACAATTTCTGAAAGAGGCGTATCTGAGACTGACTGCACGCTTTGTGTCTCACACCCGTGATTAGTGTGTTACGAACACTTCAAAGTATGTTGTTCTGCCACAATCATGTACTTTATTGGCGTTTCTTGGATTGCAGTCTAGGTAATTTGTTGAGGGCTAAGCTATGAGCTCCTTATAATGTCACATTCCTTTGGGCCGCACGCTTTCTCTAAGCCACTGCCTGACTTTACCCTAAAGGCAGAGCCACTGCACTTGCTAGATAGCATTTGGGTTTTTGCTACAGCAGCAAACTGAGAGCAAAACAAGGGGAACTGGTCTGTATGTACAGACCCCCCCCCCCCGTGTGTGTGCTTGGGGTTCTGATCCACCCCCTGTGTGTGCTTGGGGTTCTGATCCACCCCCTGTGTGTGCTTGGGGGTCCCCAGGACGGGGAGCTGCAGCGGCAGATCGAGGTGGAGGTGAGGATGCAGGAGGGGGCCAGCCGGCTGCTGGCGGCCTGCTCCCAGAGGGACCAGGCCCTGGAGGCCTCCAAGAGCCTGCTGACCTGCAACGCCCGGCTCCTGGCCCTGCTGAGCCAGCTGCAGCGCATGAGAGAGGCCCAGGTCCTGCAGAGGATGGGCCACAGGTCAGGGACCGGAGGGGGGGACTCAAACGCTGGTTAGGGACCGGAGGGGGGGGGGAGGGGTTGGACGATGTGGACCGGGAAGCCCTGTTGGAAGACTTTGAAGGTCCCATGACATGCCACCAGGTGTGTTGTGATTAGCCATTACAAATCGGTCTGTTATGACATCACAGGTGGGCGTGTCCACCTAGATGTGTGCTGGATAGATCCGTCTACCAGCCAGTCAGTATCCACATTGGTGGACTTTTTTCTAACTTTATTTGTGTACACTTTGAACCTACCAGTGGATGGTAGCAAACGTTGCTCATCTATCTGTCACACATCTAGGTGGACATGCCCACCTGTGATGTCATAACAATGGCTTGTGACGGCAAATTACACCACACCTGGTGGCATGTCATGGGACCTTTGATAAATGAAGTCTAAAGTTATATATAAAAAGTTTAAACTGACTTGACTTGAATGGACTGATGAAGGGGTGGATGACTTGATGAATAAATGGACTGGTGATAGATGTTTGGATGGGTAGAGCTGTGACCGAATGGTGAATATATTTACATATAGATATATTAGGATGAGTATATAGGTGGGCTTATGGTGAATATAGAAGGGCTATCTGTTTCATTGCAGGTCATCGGATGCCAAGGAAATGCTGCCCTGTACAGGGAAATTAGCAATTTCAGGTGAGAAATGGCTCATTGATTAAACAGTGAGAAATCCTACATAACCAGCCTGATTATACAAACCCAACGTGTGTTGGCCTCACACTGCAGTGCTGCACATCAATGCTGCGTGTGCTGTGACCCCTCTGTAGGCCTCCGGATCCCCCTCATGTGGAAAGACTCAGAGTACTTCAAAAACAAAGGCGGTTAGTACACCAATATCCATAAATGAAATATGTTTTGAAAAGTGAACCCTTTCTTAATTTATCCTTTGTTAGATCCTTTGTGAGTTCCTCCTTTAGTTGCATTCACTCATGTATTGTTGCTTTATCCTTCTTTCTTCGTTGGTATTAGCAGTTGTCTCAACTGAATGTGGCGTTAAATTATTGCTGAGACAGGAGCTCAGCCAGCTGCATGGTCAGACGTGTATGTCATCTATGTCAACACCTAGGAACTCTCAAAATGTCACTCTAGCTCTACGGTGGCATCAAATTAATTCTGTTATTGAGAGAGCACAAAAGCTCTTGTGTTATTCTGACGGCTCTCATTGTCAGTGGCTCTATGGCTCAATGAACTGGAATGTCTGTGTTATTGCTATTGGAACTCACACCTGTTCGTATTGGGGTGTGTCCCCAAGGTCTCTCTCTCTCTCTCTCTCTCTCTCTCTCTCTCTCTCTCTCTCTCTCTCTCTCTCTCTCTCAATATCTCTCCCTCTCTCCCTCGTTCTCTGGTAGAGTTACATCAGTGCGCAGTGTTCTGCCTGCTCCAGTGTGGTAAAGACATTCGTGACACTAACCTGGCAGTGGTGGACCGGACGCTGACGGACATCTGCTTTGAGGACACCGTCTTATTGTAAGCTTAGCATGCTGGCTCCGCCCTTTCACCTTCCCCCCGCTCTGTTCACCTTTCTCCCCATCAGACGCTGTTGTCTGAAGCGACTCAGTGAATCGTGATTCAACGCTCTGACACAGGACCTCTCGTCTAGGGGTCAGAACCCCTGTATCACTACACTTATATCGCCCCCCCCCGCCTCTCCCCACACATGTCTACCAACACTATAGCTACTCCTATAAATAATCGAATCATTTACATTTATGTGAGTGCACCTACCTTCTCAAATCAGCAGCTAGAGCTGAGGCCTCTTGGGCCACGATGCCTACAGGTAGGCTGCTTCTGAACCAAGAACTCCCTGGGATCCCCTGGGATTGCCCGCCCCCCTGTGTGTGTGTGTGCTCCAGTACAGAGGTGGAGCCGGGGTTCCAGCTGCGGGTGGAGCTCTACAGCAGCCCCATGGCGGATGACGCCGCGTCGGGGGCCCGCAGGCTGAGTCTCCTGGGCAGCACCCTGGGGGGCCAGTCCGGCCGCAGGATCCGGGCCGCCTTCGACGCCGCCACGGCCTGCGGGAGCGGGTCCGGCGGGTCTGGCGGCGGCGGCGGCGGCGGCGAGAGAGCGGAGGACCAGTCTCCTGTGCCCGCACCTGCCGGCGTCACACCGTGAGCCCAGAGCCACCACCGCCGCCGCCGTAGGCTCAGAGGCGCTTTTAAAGATGTGGTCTCCCCCAAAAGGAATTTGTTGTTGAAATGTTGCCACATAGACCATCATTGAAAGGCGTTCCGGGTGAATTGCTCTCCACCCTGATCCTCAGCAGCAGATAGAAATCTCAAGCTATTTTTGCTATGCTTGCTTTGTATGAACGAGGACACGAAATTGCCCCAGAAACTATAGCGTGTTGATTTAAATACAGCGTTCACACATACCATCTCTGTGGTATTCCTGCCTGTCTAGATGCAGAAAATGTCTCTGGTGGCATTGCAATCTTTCATTAGTGGGATTAAGAGAGATTAAAAAGAAACTCTATCCATCTATCCGGTCTATCCACACAGATTTTTTACTAACTTTATTTGTGTACCTGAAAACACAGTGCAATATAAGTAAAAAACAACAGAAACAATGTACTATGCACTATGTGATGCAAAATAAAACATTTTAAGAAACAATAAAAACAAACCATAACAGGGGATAATTGGTGAAAAGCAATAAGAATACAGATATATGACGTGACCAATTTTTCTGAGGTTACTTTTGTGTCTCATACAGTGTTTTTAGTTTTCTGTATTCCTTATCAGATGCAGGGCCTGTGAAGCCCTTTGAGACTGAGACTGTTGTTAAGGGCTGTACCAATTAAGTGTACTTGGCTTGTCCACAGGGGCCCCAAGTTCCATCTGTTGGGCCACGCCACACTGACCATGGACCACGTACAGGACGGCTTCAAGACCCATGACCTGTCTCTGACCGCTACAGGTCAGTGGATCTCATGGAAATACCAAACCACCAAACTTATTGACCGGCAATTCTAGCACCTCCAAGATTCAGTAACATGTCCAAGTGTCTCAGCACAATGACAATAGCATGTGTGTGATTAGTGAGGCTATTTTTTTAATTTGCGCAATGTGAATTCTGGTTTCCTGTCTCCATGGAGACCCCTTAATGGATTGGTCAGCGACTATCGCATTCATCATGTTATTAACAAGCTTGTCTGCAAAGAACTTTGCGGCCAGCTGGAAAAAAAGTATGCTCCCCGGATTAAAGGGCTGCTTATGGTCCCACGCTCACGCAACGCAAGGGGGTCACGGACCGCTCACGTCCTTGCGGACCCTCCTTTTGTCCACCGCGAGGGCCCTGACGTGCGCCTCTCCCAAAAACTGCAACCCTCCGTGGAGGCGACGCAGCAGCAAGGGCTGTGATTGGTCCGCTCACTAAAACCCGACGCAGGACCATGAAGGTTTCACGACTGCGTCGAAGCATCTGCGTGGTGAATGTGTCGCGTGAACGTGGAACCATAATCAGCCCTTAAGCCTCCCTTCTCTCGCAGTTTCCCCTTTTCCTTTGAGCCCAAGAGGTTTTGACAGTCCCCTTTCCTTGCAGAGGACAGTGCATTCTGGCTGCCTCTGTATGGCAGCATGTGCTGCCGGCTGGTGGCTCAGCCTGCCTGTATGACAAGGCCAGTTGTCATGGGCTGCCTGAGAGTCAAGGTAAGCTGTCTGTCTGTCTGTCTGTCTGTGTACGTTTGCCTGTTACATTTTTACATTTGGAGTTTCTTTGTTGTGTGTTTTTTCTTTATTGATTTTTTGAAACCGTCTACTTCCACCCATTCAGTCAACAGCCGATTCTGACGGCTGGGAGGATGTCTATGGTGTCCTCAGAGGGCCAACTCTGCTCTGTTACCAATGTGAGAAAGACATGCACTCAGATGAGCTGCCCCTATTTGTAATCCCTGTCAACAAGGTTGGTTCAAATGAATACTGAGTCCCTTAATCACCTTACATATCTGTGGTGACAACACCACTTCATTCAAACACTTGTTCCACTCGTTTTCAACTATCATATTTATGATACCTGTATTGATTGCCCCGGCCTTAAAATTAACTTGGCACATCATCGGCGACAATACATAGGGAAAATGACAGAGTAGTAATGACAGTACTTCAAATCAATCCTATTAAATTGATTTGACCACCAATGCCTCACTCTGTGTATGTCTGTAATCAGAATAATTATGTCTTGCTTAAAAGATCTAAAGGTGACCATTGCCTGCATGAATAGTTAATAATTGTTAGTTAACATTGAAAGGGCTGCTGTCATGCCGCCGGGTGTGCGTGTGAGGAGCCGGTACAAGCCGTTTGGCACGGGGACGGAATGATTTTCATAGTGACATCACAAGTGGGTGTGTCCACCTAGATGGACACTGGGCAGATCAGTCTACCAGCCTACCCAGTGGACCCAGTGGACAAGCAATGCTCATCTATCCTTCATATATCTGGGTGGACACGCCCACTTGTGATGTCACTATTCAAATCATTCCGTCCCTGTGCCAAACGGCTTGTACCGGCTCCTCACACCCACACCCGGGGGCATGACAGCCCTTTAAGTTGTGTGAACCAAAAATACTAATGTTTTAAGGTGTCACACACACACACACGCACACACACACACACACACACACACACACGTTTTCCCTTTCAGAACACCATTGTTTCTGTGTCAGAAGAAGAAGTCCTTCCAGCGCCTACGCTGCTGATCAGCACCGAGTGTCACGGCGAGAACGTCGCCCACACAGTGGCTCCTCCCACAGCCCAAGAGACCCAGCGGTGGCTGGCCCTGTGCCAGCAGCACCTTCATGACCTGAGTAAGTCATGGGTATTAAACATGCTACACACACACACACACCCACACCCTCACACACACACACACACACACTCACACTCAAACTCACACATTTATATTTTTATTTTGGCTGTTTTATAGAGGTGTCTTGCGTACCCCAGACAGGAAGTGGGGCGAAGGGTATAAGTTTGGTCTCAGCTTTGGTAGGGACATTGAGCATCACCCCTGCCTGCTTCAGAATGGCTGGCGACGTGCATTCACAAACCTGTCCTTAAAATAACCCTAAATGTTTGTTTTCAGAAATGTGCAACTCATCAAGTGGTTAGTGGTGTTTGTTGATGTTTCAAATCAAGAATTGTAGCGAAATGCAGTTTCTGTCGTGTTTTATTGCACATTTATCACATTTTGTAAATCCCATTGATTTCTGGTGGAAGACTCATTGCTTGTTGGCCGGGGACGGAAAGGGGGGCTGTTTACCTATGGTTGTAGTCTTTTCGCTCGGTTCTAGCCCTACTGTTGGACGGAGAAGCAGGCAGGGGCGATTCTAAATGAGCCAAATACCCGAGACAGGACCAATAGTCAAAATTTCGGTGTCAACCACTCTATTTTATCCCAGACAAACCAATGTTCAAAATACCGGAATTGTCCCTTAAATAATAAATCAAATATTGGTAGGGACAATCCTTTCTTTCCCAAAGATGGTCGGGACATGTCCCTCCGTCCCTTGGCAAAGTTCCGCCCTTGAGTGGGCGCTTAGCTTCCAAACCACGGGGTCTCCCTGGTCACGGGAGTGGGCAGCTCAGCTCAGCTACAGTACTACGCTTTTACCTCACTTAAATAGACACATGTGGATTGTTTGATTCATCGTTTTAGTGTTTTATCAACAAGGTCTTGCCAAGTAACACACCACTCATCTATCAAAGTAAATCCTTTTATTCCACTGTCAATTTGGGCAAATTCTGTATTATTCATGGCACTGAATTGAGAATTTGTAGCCTACTAGAATACCAAGGTGAGCATATATTTTTCCCTCTGTAGGGTTAGGTTAGGGTTAGGGTTGGTGACCCCTGTTCTACAGTACTACTAACGGCCACTAGAGGCCGCGAGTGAGACATTAGGAAACTGGCGCGTCTAATCAAAGTGTCTCAGAGATTTCCTTATTATGCAGTTGGATCTCCTGTTAATCCCTGTTAAAGTTTCTTCACCCTTTTGGTCAACATGGCACTGGGTTTGAATGAGATCGTGATATAATTGCCCTGCGAGCTGAAAGGAAGCAGCCAGATGTACTGCCTCTAGGCTACATTTGACCACAGTCAGTGGCTGTGTCAAAGACACTTGCATACAGCAGCTTCTCGTCTAACAGCTCTGATTAACCATGGCTGACCCTAGATCTTTAGAGAGAAAGCCCATGGGCAAGTTGTATCTCTGTCTCTCTCTGTGGGTAATGACAACGATAACGTCATCACCAGCTGGCCGCATTGGAGGAATCAGCACACACTGGATGGGCACTGTTAAGATATTTATTAAGTATGAATATTATATTACTTGAACAGTGAATATTTTTTTGGGAAACATAAGTAATGTCATATATGTAATATGAAAGGTGTGTCATGTCATGCCTTGATGAGTCAGGAGCGGCCTTTTAAAATAAAATAATAATACATAATCATCATTCATCGTCACCACCTTCATCGTCATCCCCTTTGTTTTCTGTACTTGTTGACACCGAAAGAATGTAATCACAGATCAATGCACAAACTAATTATTCAGAAAGATGTAATCCACTTCAACTAGTAGCCTACTCGAATTAACTGAACCTGTGATCAATACGTGACAGAGGCTCTACTGGTATTATCAGAGCTTGGCGGTAATGTCACTCAGTGTCCCCAAAACCTGCTCCGGTGCATTCCAGTGGCTGCCAGTGGATATACCAGTTGGGAAGTTACTGGCAGTCCCTGGTCTGTTCCGGGTCACTCCCTGGCACTCACAACAGATTTGTCTTTGTTGTTATTTTCGGCGTTTGTAGTTCTTCTTATGTTGATCGGTTAAACTTTTGTAGTTTTTATTAGTATTCATAGCTGCAGGAAGAATTCTTCAACGAGGGGTTCTGATTAAAAATTGCTGTGTTGAAAATCATGCATTTAAGCGCAGATAGGGTTATTCAAATGACTCAACTAACTTCCTTCCCATCACACTGCAACCTTCTTCTGCTTCATGTTGGCCCTTGAAAATATTGAGACTTGGCTAGCTAGAAGCATAACTATCATTACTAACATTACTATCTATAGAAGCATAATGAGACATAACTATCTCTAGAAGCATAATAAACATTACTATCTATTGAAGCATAGTGAGACATTACTATCTCTAGAAACATGAGACATTACTATCTCTAGAAACATAATGAGACATTACCATCTATAGAAGCATAGTGAGACATAACTATCTAGAACAGTGGTTCTCAAACTTTTTATCCTGCGTCCCACCTCAGAAGATATTTTAAGTACCATCCTTATGACCGATAAAATAGAACAGAATACAGTAGCGTAGGCCGGCTCTATTCAGCTACGCAACAGCTCACAAACGAGGCGCATTTATTCCTTAAAATAATATTATTTATTGTTAACTGTTGTCAGCTGTACAAAGGGGTAGCGCTAGATCACACACACACAAACACACACACACACACACACACACACCAAGTAACAACATTAAGAATTACTGTGTACCAAAAACGTGTTTGAAAATTGTAATTAAATTAAATTATATTAAAAGTTGGCCAGTTGGTGACTGAACTTCCGTAAGCCTAATGGGAAGGGTGCGCCTGCCTCTGTGAACACAGTCCTGTCTGGATCAATCAAGGTCAGCTTAATTTTCAGGTGTGGCTCAGCATCAATCCTGCGTATATTTATTGTGCCTGGCAGAGCAAGCACAATACTATTCTTCCTCGGGCTTATTATTATAAAACTTATTATTATTCTTCGCGCTACTCCTCCCAGAGCTTTGGTCGCACATACACCAAAAGATACCAAAACGTGCGGCTCGGTGAGGACAGGTGTGCTATGACTTTTATAAGCGTTTCGCCAAACGGTTT
>JAOPUA010000129.1:12069657-12081046 GCA_027122455.1 Trisopterus luscus | reverse complement strand
ACACACACACACACACACACACACACACACACACACACACACACACACACACACACACACACACACACACACAGAGGACTCCATTGAATAGATGGGTCAACCAGAAATGTGTTTCACACAACCAAACCGGTTCTCTGCGTTGTCTATTAAATTAAGAGACAGCAGCAAACGTCATTCATCGCAGGGTGTTGTTTATTGTTGATGTTAAAAACCTGTTTTCCTCTTTGCAGTTGACCTTTGAGCGTTTGACGTTGGACCCAGTGGTGGAGACCTCCCCTCCGCCATGTTTAGGGGAACAAATCACTACGGAAGCACTGCTTCTCCCCCAGGTAGACCTAGTTCTCTGTCCTCTTCAGCACGGCGTTGACCTATGATTACAGTATGTTGTTGTTGATTTTCATGGTGAATGTGATATGTATTATGTTTTAATTATACTTGTTGATGCATACTGGAAAACCTTACAACCATTGTCTTATTATTAACAGAATGGGGGATTAGCATTACTATGTTGAGGGATTAAGTATGAATAAGATAAGATAAGATAAGATAATCACACATAGCTGGGAAGAGTTCCAGACAAGAAACCAAGCAGGAGATATGGCTAAAAATTAAGGTGTGTCGCCGGGCGGGAATTCATGTCCCCCATTGTGTGTCGCATTTCTCTTCTCAGATAATTGTCTAGACTTGTTTGTTTCTCTCAGGACTGTTCAGCCATTTTGTACCACTTTTGTGTTGTTTTATATATGTAACAATGATAGCTTTGTCATTCTATAAATAAAGATAAGTATAAATCATTTTTCTTCAGTAGGAATGTCTTTGTGGCTGTTTAACGGTCTTTTAAGGCGAGGTATGCCGTTCGTCAGTGTTGGCAGAGCTCAGGGGTCCAGAACTGTTTTAGATAAACCTGGTATAGTGCATTTAGTCTGCAGGAGAGTGTGCTGTAGTTACTTTCCAAGCATGTAGTTACTTTCCAAGCATTTAGGACAGCATTAAGAATTCTTTATTCTTAACTGGTGAAGGCATTGACCAGTGCATTTGCTGAGTCAAAGTTACAATATATTAAAATATAAATTCAAGCTTAATGCTGCATCCCCATGTTTTAAATGTAGAAATATATAAAAATATAAAATAAGATTAATGAAATAAATAAAAGCATTTGTTCAATCAAATAATTTTGTACAGTTACAGAACTGGAAGGAAAAAGACTGGTTAGGCATGTGTATCTCCACGTAGTCAATGTGTGTATCAGTTAAGTACAAAATATAAAACAAGAGCACATTATAAAAGCATGTCGTTGCACACACGCATTTATGGAAATCTATATTCCATTGTTAATATTTCTATTTACATAATATAGATATACTTTAACATTCTTAGTAAGCTCAATCATTCAGGTCACCTGACTGGGTACATCATTCCAGAAGGTTTTGAAGTAGTCTACGTGCATGAAAATGATTTCATGCACGTAGCGCTTAGGCCTATAGCACGGATATTCTGCACATTGAATATTTGTTCAAATTAAATGGACTGCATTAATATAGCGCTCATTTGACCAGTGGTCATTCAAAGCGCTTTACCACTATTGCCTCACATTCACCCATTCATGCACATATTTTCACACCGACGGCTGAGTCGACCAGGGAGCAGTTAGGGGTGGGGTCGTGCTTAGGGACACCTCAACACTCAGCGAAGAGGGTCCAGGGATTGAACTAGCAACCTTCCGATTGCCAGTCAACCCACTCTACCTCCTGAGCCAGTGCTGCCCCGTATCACTCTCTGAAAGTTGCTATGTAGTTTTCCTATAATTTCATAAATTGTACTTGCATTTAAATAAGATAGACTTATTTCACGTATGGTGATTTGTGCAAATACATAATCAATCCATTCAAATCACTAACGACACAATCATTATCTTATTTACCTGAGCATTAAACACAATTTGTTGCAGCATAAATTAAAAAGCTGTACAAAAGCAACAAAATGTAAAAAAAAAAGTAATTTCTTCTTAGCTCCTTTAAGAGTAATGCCTTATACATTCTTCTTCAGACTTGTATACATGCTACGACTTGTATACATGCTACAAACACACACACACACACTACCTCAAAGAGCAGTTGTTTCAAAAGATAATTCCAGAAAGACTGAAGAGACGTCCTGATTGGCCAGAAATGAGCAGGGAGCTGTCCAAAATCCCAATTGGCTCATACGAAGGCAGGCGAGGTCAACTGGAAGCACATTTCACTCACTAATAGCTGACAGACGGCTTGGCCACTTCTAACATATCACACTCAAAACACAAGCTCTTAAAAATGTAACCTACAGCACCTTGAGTGGCGTTGCGTGATTCGGTGAAAACATGTCCTCATGGTGAACAGGATATGATCCTCTTCAGCTTCATGATCTCTTCAGTGGTGAGCTGAAGCAAGGCGGGGGAGGGGGCGGACGAGGAGGAAGGGTTGTTCATCGTCATCCCTTTCCCCGCGGCGTCCTCCTCCCCAGGCGACCGCGTGACGTCCACGCTAGCCTGGGCCACTCTGTGGGGGGAGGAACCCTGGAAGTCCTGTCCAGCCGCGGGGGGACTCCAGCTCCCCCCCAGCCTGAGAGGGAAGGGGTGGCCCTGTCCACGGGGGTCTCTGCTGAAGGCCTCCGGGGCGCGCTGGAAGTCCAGACGGGGGTCCCACCCCGGCGGCCCCGCGCCATAGACGCCCTTCAGGAATGTGCTAGAGAAGGCCAGCTGCTGGAGGTAGCCCAGGCCGTGGGGGTGCGGGTCGCTGTGGCCCGTGAGGCCAGGCGGGCCGTAGCTGGGCGGGGGGTCCTTCTGCCCGGGGGACCCCACCCTGGGTTCCTTGTCGCTGGGGGGGTTTCGTCGGGTTCTCAGGTCGAAGGGAGGGACTTCCGAGTCCATGCACATGGCAGCGTTGGTGGGGGTGGGGGTGGGGGTGGGGGTGGCGTCCCCTTCGCCAGGGAACAGTTTGCTCGCACGAGCGGTGGACGAGGAGAAGAGCTTGATCCAGCTGTGCAGCACAGACAGCGGGATCTGTATCTCCCTCTTCAGGGGGGGCGGCCCGGCGCAGAGCTCCGCCCTCTCTCGCCTGAGGCTCTGCTCGCTCTCCGCTCGCTCGTCCCACGCAAGACTCGGACCGCCGTCCACCTTCAGAGAAACCATCGGCGCCCGGACCCCCGGGGGGGTCCTCTGGGGACGGGGCGGCGATGCGGGCGGGGGGGGGCTGCTTCCGGATGCGCAGGTCCCGGGCGTGGTCTTCAGGTTCAGGATAAAGTCCTCCCTGGCACCTTGCGGGTATGGCGGCGGGCTGCCCGGGTACCCGCCGTCGTCGGGGTCCTGTTTCACGCACGGTGGCGAGCCCTGGTCCCTCTCCTGGCGCGCCGAGTACAGCGGGGAGGGCTTGTTCAGGAACTTGGGGTTCTTGTTGGCGGAGGGCGGGGCGAAGGAGGAGGCGAGGCTCTCGCGGGCCTCCGGGCGGGGCGCCCGGACGCTGAGGTTGAGCGGCTCCGTCAGCCCCGCGGAGGACTTGTACCGCTCGGCCAGGTAGCGCAGGTGCTCCAGGGACTGCTGGGCGGCCTCCAGGGGCCTCTGGCGCAGTGCCGGGGGACAGGGGCCCTGGGGCTGAGGCACTGCTGGGGGCGGCGGCAATGGCGGCGGGGATACTGCTGGTGGCGGTGAAGGTGGCGGGGACGGGGGTTTTGGGGCACGGGGGGGCGCCGGGGGAGGACCAGGGGCTGGGCCCTGCAGCGATGGAGGCATGTAGGGGGACAAGACTGGGTAGCTGGCGTGGTAGTAGTGGGGGTAGTGCACGGGCAGGGAGATCACCCTGAGGTGGGCGTTTGCGATAGCGTGCGGGGCCTGGAAGGGCAGCAGAGGGGAAGGGCGGGTGTTATTCTGGAAGAACTGGAGAACCCAGAGGAAACCTGTGCTGGCTGTGTGTGTGTCACTGCAATGAGCTGAAATGGCGGCCGTGGAAAACATGGCGCATAATACGAGCAGAATGAGCGTAGCGGACCTGGTGGTGGAGGTTGCTAGGTAACAGCCTGCGTTTCACCGGCCTTTGGACAGCGCCTTCGTCCAGCAGAGCGTCACAGGACAGGCGTTTCTGGGAGGGCAGGACGGCCCTCAGCTGGTCCCCTCTCTGGTAGCACTCGTAGGGCAGGAGGAGTCTGTGTGGGAACAGGAGGACGCAGAACATAAATCACCCAGGTCAGGTTACACGGGGTGAGCGTCTAGTTCAGCAGCAGCAGCAGCAGCAGCAGCGGGCCATTAAAAACAACAAGCGACAGCGTAATGATTGTAATTTGAACCGACTTTTCGTAGTGTCTGCGGGTGCAGGTGGCGGCACTGGTACTCCGGGGGTTACCCCCCAGCGTGTTGTAAACCTGTTTCCACAGCTGGTGGGTGGTGACCTGGATCAGGGGGAGCAACAACACCATGAACTGAGCTGAACAAAAAGGCGGATTGAATTATAAATGACCATGTTTGGTTTGTTTTGTGCATTGGCATGTCGGTGACTTGTTGAGGTTGTGGTTACCTGGTGGTAGCCCCCCAGCTCCTTGACGGTCTTGTACATCAAAAACAAATCGACTAACAAGAAACAAGAAAAACAGAGGAAAAAGAGGGAGGTTCATTGGAAGTGTTTATACATACACAGGACACAGGACAGGGCCCTCAGGACCGTGATGAGTAATGTTCTGAGGACACTCACACCGGCACCGCTTGTCGTTATGTTACAAAAAGACGCAGGGTGAAAACATTAGCTTAACACAGATGCTGGCTCCTCAATACTTACTTTGTTTGAAACCCAAGTGCGGGACCCTTTCGATGGGCGTGTCCCTCTTCTTCATGTTCAGATAGAGATCCTTAAGGAACGCTTCCTCTGACATCTCATCTGGCTCCGTCCGCCCCTGCACCGCCATCGCCTCCTGGAGCTCTCCGTTGGCCATGACGTAGGGCTGGGAACACGGAGCACACAAACCATATGGAATAAGAATAAAGTGGTCTGCAAAGAAAAGTTTGGACGTTTTTTTGTTGTTGTTGTCTTGTTCGTCTAAAACCACAGACCCACATACACTGAATTAAAATGTTCATGATGCAGTGCAAAACTTAAATGCTGAATGATGAACACAACTTGAACCACGCTAATATTAACAGAGTTGGTATGCAATTTTATGATATCCGTCAATGTTGCACATTTCAAGTTAGTTTTTACTTATTTGCATCATATTTTTAAGGCTAGAAATAAGTGAGATATTGCATACAAAATATATAAAAAACGTAATTGCATAAATGTATACAATGTGAATTTAATATAGTCCATTAAAAAGAAAACAAAAACTAAATGAATGTCACCATGAATGTTCTTAATTAATGGATTAATGGATTAATGGAAGAATCATGTTATTATGTCAACAAAATCCACAGCCAGTGACTTTGGAGCCTTCCCCTGGAGTCATGCCCATACACTTTCTTTCTGCTCAAATAAACACATGGAAAATAATAGCCTGAGGGTTTTACTAGAGAAAACTAAACTAATTACTAAACAAACTAGAGATGTATTTGTTTGTATGTGTCAAGGCACCAGTCTTCCGATTTAACACCAGCTGATTTCATAATTCCACATGCAAAAAAAAAAGAAATCTCACAAAATGTCTATCTTGACTTAAATATTGACAAACTAATTCTCAAACATCTTGGTCTAAATGTTTCTTACCTGTTTCTACTGATCGTTGCAATTTCATAGACCCTTAGAAAACCAGCCAATTCAGGGTAACAATACCAAGACTCCTGGTAGCAGTATGTCAGTGTCACCTCCAGTGTTTTGCAAAGAATAAAGTTATTGAAAACAACAGAGGTGTTTTGAATGACAGAACAGCAACTGCAATGCGGGTGTATACTCCAACGTCTTCCTGAACAATGTCGGACCGGTTAAACCTGTTTGAAAATACCCGCAACGGCATCTTGGCATCACCTTGTGCTAAATAAAAAACGTAATATTAGGATCCTCATGTACAAAACTGTATTCATTGTTTGGAATAATAATATCAAATGCATAAAACATAAACATGAGGGTTCTTTCACATGATCTGTCGCATGTTGTGTGTTTTGAAATTTGAATAAATACAACTTTTTTTATAATATTGTCTCTGTCATGAGCTATGAATATGAGTGAAATGATAAACGGTTCAATGTAATGACCCTGTGGGTCATGTAATGGCCCTAACCAAGCAGGGAGGGGCTTTGGTATTTTGCTATTTTACTTTAATTATAGCTTTCAGATAAGAACCTGTGTAGGTGGTTCACCTTTTCGTGAAAGACTTTATAATGACCCACTGACGGCATGAATATAGATTTAATTGAGGGACTGCCTCAACTTGTTGCATGTGTGACATATAGACCTACAATTATTCCATTGCCAGGCGGCTATTAGGATCATTGTGTTGTGATTATGATGGTAAACAATTACGCAGGTCGTGCGTAAAATGGTGAAAAACAAATCTGTCTTGTTGTCGTTGAACATTTCATTGTGCGGCTCTATGCATGCATTCTTAAACAATGTGTCTTGTTTTTATTGGACCACGATGATTGATGGCTTTATAGAAAAAGACACCACATTAGAGCAAAAGATCAAAAGTGAGATTGCAGTTGTCTGGAGCTGTCAGTATATTTCCTTCTCTGTAACATAATATTTTAGCCAGTATCTATATGATGTTATTACTTTTACTTAACCAGGAAGGTACATGGAGATAGAGAGATTACATTTTTGTTTTAAGAACACTGTGGCCAAGATAACAGCACACGGTTTACAAAAATGTTTTAAGAACACTGTGGCATAGATGGCCGCACACGGTTTACAACAAATAGTGCACATCTTATCACATTTAGTTGAATTCCAGAATGACGTCTTTGCATTGTGCAGTGTTGTAATTGTTCTGTTCAACAGGGGGTGAACCACTTTCATTCAGGCCTCATCCAATTATTTTTTTAATTTCAAACACCTTGACGTCAACATCTCTTAGCAACCAGAACAGCAGTAATTTGACCAGTGTGAGGGACACGATGCCGTATAAATGTTGTGTTCAAATTGATGTGGCTGTGATGAAGAAATGTAACTGGCACCTCTGGGTGCAACAATAATGGCCCTTTGTTTGAATCGTGGAATACATAGCTTTTCTGTAACAGGAGTTACCGGTTGCCACAAACAGGAAAGATTTGTTAAGGATAAGATTTAAGGACACGTTAAATAGTGTAATAGTTATTCAAATATTGACACAATGTATGGGGCCTTAGCTGCAATGCATCAAGACCGTCTAAGACAGGTCAATGGGTACCTAGCCTTCTCCTACACAACTTCTCTTCTTTCTGTTTTACGAGGAACAAATTCCACTATTTGTCTCACAGGGGTGTTTTTAAAAGCATGTCAAGCATGGTGACAGAGGGCCTGAATGTTAAACATGGAATGTTACTCAGCGTGGCTGAGGGATTTCTGTATAAATGTTTGTTGCAATCCTTCAAAGCCCCTTTGTGTCATTTGCAACCTCAGTGTTGACATTTTGTGGAAACATCTTCGAAGGACAGAAAAAAGGCTTTGTCTATTGTTTGCAGCACAAGGTGACCAAGAAGCACAGCGTGTAACCAAACTACACATTTGCTGTTGACAACCTGACAAGCATGCTCCCTTAGTGATAAGGAAGTTACACTAGTTAAAAACTAGCTAACCTAGTTTACAGTTAATAGTTATAAGGCCTCTTATTTCCTCTTAACAAATCCAACCCTAACCTTACATGCATCTCCAAATAGTATATTTCATATATTTATACATATTGATACAAATTATATCAATATGATGAGATGC
Organism: Trisopterus luscus; assembly: GCA_027122455.1. Taxonomy (NCBI): domain Eukaryota; kingdom Metazoa; phylum Chordata; class Actinopteri; order Gadiformes; family Gadidae; genus Trisopterus; species Trisopterus luscus. Next base: position 12,073,184 of record JAOPUA010000129.1, on the reverse strand, counting down.
TGGGGTCGGTGATCAAACGCCAGCAAGTCCCACTGAAAGGTATAGAAAGTAGACCATAGACTGTATTAAAAGGCAGTAACAAGGGCAACGCTAAAAACAAGCTTCACCATTATAGCCGCAGTCAGCTCATGTGTGGCTGAAGGCTGGTTGAAGCAGCCTCACCTGGCCGAGTCTGCTTGGACTCTGGGGATGGGTGAGTCTGCACACCTGTTGCAAATTGATCAATGTGCACAGGTTAAACCAGCCATCACCACACACACTCCGGGGATATCCCTTTTTACATTTCCATTCTACACTCTACCTAGGTTGCTTCTTTTGAGCTCCTCCAGACAAAAGAAAATGTGTGGTTGTGGTAAAAATCGGGTTCGATATTACATATGCCATTTGACATCTCCTGAAATCTCCTGATTGTGTGTGTTGATGGCTGGTTTAACCTGTGCACACTGATCAATGCACAACAGGTGTGCAGCCTCACCCAGCCCCAGAGTCCAATCTCACTCGGCCAGGTGAGGCTGCTTCAACCAGCCATAATCATAAGCAAGAATGTTAAGTTAAAATCCCGTCCGTCTGAGAGCTATTTGTCCGCTCTGGGCTGCAGTAACATGGCAGTGCAACATGGTGGGAGAGGACCCTATTCAGACATACAGAGCTCATTCTAAGGTAATAAAAACACAATGATTCTAATTTTGTATTAAACACTAATTAAAACATGATTAGAAATATTATATTCCATTTCTGCCAAGTCTGTTCTGCTATAGGCTACCAACCGTACACATTTAACCTTTTAATAAGGGACTGAGTGAGGATAAACTTTCTGTACGGTTCAACTTGTATTTTGACTTACGGACAAAAGAAAACTGCATCAAAGCCATATCAGACGCTGTCGTTACTGGCAAGGAAGCAAATGAGACATGTGCATACCTTCTATCAGAGGTGAATCCCCAGGGTGTGGGGCTACAGTCAACACAACTGGGGAGTTATGCATTGTGTGCCTACTCTCACTTGTCACTGTTTCCTGAGCACGTGGGTGTGGCGGCAAATAGGACAACGGAATGCAGCAAATGAGTGGGATTAAATGACAAAGAAAATAATAATTTAGTTGCTTACAATACAAAACTATTTTGCTTCTGGAACGATATGTTGACCGAAGATATATTTTACTTTGATCTTTTTTTTTCATATTAAGTCTATTGTTTTTATTGAAATGCTGGCTTGAAATGTAATGTTATAGCCTTGTTCCTGTGAAGGAATATTTGTATTTGCGTTAAATGAATGACCAAAGGTCGTCTAGCCTCATGGTAGAGCAAGTGGTTGGTTATCTTATTAGGTCTACTCTAACGGCAGTAGATGGGCTTGACCACTAGACGACCCTAAATGTATTGTATAATATAGTTTAGGGCGTACAAAACCCAAATAAATTATTTCATACCAACACATAACAATAGTCCTAGAAACGCTTAACCACTACAAATTTTTAAATGTTTATTTGCTCACTCAGACTTTTCTCGTTTCACTACGGAACGCCTGGAACGAGATTCTTCAAATCTGTGTTACTGGCAAGAAAGAGGGAGGAACTTCCGATAGAGGGATATACGATTCCATTAGATGTTTTGTGTACTGCTTTGTCAAATTATTGGTTTGAAAAACCTCCCTAACATTTTTTTGTCATGTTCTTCTCGCTTCGGGCACTGTTTAATGTCTACTGGCGCATAAAGCTCATGGGAAGTATGAGACCGGATATAACGTCGTGGTAAACCGAGATAACGCTACAACCCATGATCATCTCTCAGCCCAAGCAGACCCGCGGGTGGGTATCCTTCTTTCGTATGGTCACACCTGTGGGGCAATTCAGGTCTCCAATTACCGTAACATGCGGAGAACCGGGCAGGTAATTAACCAGTAGGTTGTAGATTCTTCTCTGCATTGAAGACTTATATAGTTATTTAAGGTAAATATGCTTTGTATGCTATTAATTCGAAAAACGTGTCAGATTATAAGAATTGTTGGTCTGATACCTTGTCGGTTTCAATCTAACTAGTCGGAGATTTTTCCACTGCGTTTTTAATCGAAAGGATTGGAAAGACGTGCACTTTACTCACGCTGAGCGTAATTCCGAGCAGCTATTCACTGGGACCGTTCAAGCTTGAATTGTCAACAGGCCTCGGATGTAATTTATAAGTTGACCACACAGTGGCGCTACGCCACTGTCAAAGTGCGATGTTCTTTCGTTCTATTTGGACTAGGATGGAATAGTTGACAAGTGTTTTTGTTATTCTTTTGAAATGAATTTATAGCTGTAATGGGAAACAAAGTGTGGAAAATCAAGATACTTTTGCACCATAGTTTAAATGGTTATATATGGAAATCATAATTTATCTATAAATATTTTTAAATATTTTTATAAACAATTTTATTTTGATTACAGAATAATTGATTTACATATTTTAACGGTGATTGCACCCAATCTGATTCAGATACTGTTTAACCAATACATTTATACAGCCTTGATAAACCATAAATATCTTAATCAATGACAAATTGTTGTATAAGTGTTCACTTTATCATCCACTAATAATTGATGATCTATAGAGGATACTTATTGCAACGGTATATCTAAGGCTGCTCTCCTTTGGGGGAAAAATGTGAACACAAATGTCATGAAATATTTCTGAAAATGTTAAAATAACTTCACTTGTGTAAAGCAAAGTTTTAAATAACCTGTGCAGCAAAGGATTGTGGGGATTTTGGCTTGTTTGAGGATGCATCGTTGCATCCTTGAAAAATCTCGGAATTCTCAAAAACAAAGGACGTGAAAAGGGCGCGAATTTCCGAGTGTTCTCAACATTGGAACAGTGCTTGTGGGCGTTCTGTGACGTGGCGTGCTTAAAAGTGCGGCCGTTGAGCATGCTTCCTTCACATTGGGAAATGGCCATTAATGGACTGCAGTGACCCCTGGTCCCAGGACTCTCCTCATGCATTATGTATTTTCCTGCTCCCCCGGTATTCCTCAGTTTCACTTTCACTTCTCCTGATCTCCTCGCACCGTTTGAAAGCACAGGAGAACTATTAACTCAATTAGCATAATGTTCACACAAAAAGGACGTATTGCTGGATAAGTGGAGCAGTAAGCAACGCTGAGATGTTCTTTACTATGACCCTCCCTAGAGACACTTACTGCCGACTTGAATCCTCACCTTGAGTGCTCTGCATTCAAGCTGAGGGCGTGCTCTGTTAAAAAGAACCAACTGCTTGTCTTTCCTATTTGGAAATCATACTTTGCTGGATGAATGTAAATTAAATGAGCATAGGTGTCTGTTTGACTATAGGTGTCTTTGTCAGACATGATTATTTTGGAAACACGAGTTAGTGTAGCTTTCGTATAATTATCGTTCAGATTATCCTGGAATCATCATTGTTTGTGCATTTGTTACTCCTATAGGACTCGTACAACAGGGGGGTGTTCCACACAGCGGGTTTTATCACATAACCGGGTAAGTTAACTCAGGGTTTGCGGTAACCCTAGGTTT
>JAOPUA010000129.1:12055688-12069557 GCA_027122455.1 Trisopterus luscus | reverse complement strand
CTCTCTCTCTCTCTCTCACCAGTGTTGGGTACGACCAGCCTTCCTCCCGCGTGGCCCAGCACCCTGGTGGTCTTCAGCGGGGGAGGAAGAGGAGGGGGAGGAGGTCGGGGCAGGCCGTGGGGTAGGAAGAGGGTCTTCCCCCTGCGGCTCAGCGTAGCGCCCACGCCCTGGTAGTCTGGCGCCACGCCCCGCGGGAAGGTCCTGGGATGTGACATCACAGGGAACTCTGCCCGCTCCCCTCTCCCTGGAAGGACGGACGGACACACACCGTGGTATTATCTGTCGCCATCACCTCACCCCCGACTCATGAGGTACTGACGTCAAATGAAGCTGGAACGGGGTCCGGTAAGCATAGTTCGCTGATCATTGCGTAGGGAGGTACACATTGTGAGTGACACAGGTTCGATTCCCACCTGTGGTCCTATGCTACATGTCATTTCTTAGCTTCTCTGCTCTGCTTTACTGTCTCTCTTCAATATACCACACATAAAGGCACAAAGAAAACCATGAAATATATAATATAGAAATATATATATTTTTAAAGCTGAAATCAGCCCTGATCAAAGGATGCTTCGGGGATGGCGCCACAGAAAGGGCCGGTGGCAGAGCGAGTATACACACCACGACACTGAGCCATGAAAAGAAAAACTGACAGGAATTCATTGCATTTTTTTTGCAGCCTTCTTTATGAATGTTTCTTTTTTTGTGGCCTTCTCTATTAATGTTTTTTTTTTCACAGGCTTTGTGCTCCTTTATGTACAGGACTGGAGATACAGACCGACATTTCAGGTTGAAAGAGAAAGTGAATGACTTCAGTCAGAATCAAACCAGAGTCACAGTGAGCCACGTCGTCTACGTGGTGAGCGCACTAGCGGCTCATGCCACCAACCCAGCGAGCTGTCTTTAGCATCGCATGCTGCCTTTAAAAGCGTTGTGAACCTTACCTTTGACCATGATGTCGGGCAGCGGGTCCAGCAGGGAGTGGTCGGCCATTAGCTCCTTGTCTATGGAGTCCTGAAAGCACATGGGGCTGGTGTAGGTCCGCGACACGCTCAGGTCGGGCTGCATGGACGAGCTGATCAGCAGGGGGTTTCCTGAACACACCGGACACACACAAACAGGTCAACCCCACCCAGGCACCGTGACCTTACAGGTGGAACTGGACTAGTCAGTCTATCCGCTCTTCCTCCTGAGCCTCCCCAATGTCACAACGGAAATACAGTACAACCTGACTGTTTATATTTGATCTACTGTATATAGTAGTTGGTGTTCTAATCTACAATTTCTGTTCATATTTTGCTGCCATGCCTAAATGTTCTAGCCTGGCTATTGCCATACAAACTCAATCGTAGATTGCACGTTGGTCTGGGGAAGCTGCTGTCATTTTCTTCAGCACAAGAGGCGTGATCAAAGGGCAGAGTTAAATTGACTGTAGCTGTGTTTGAAATCATTCCCTATTCACTCACTATTCTCTACATAGTGTTTATGATATAGCGAACTATATAGGGAACGAGAACTCGGACACAATGATGAACATTTCTAAACGTCATTGCTCTTCTCCAGACCCTTGTGCAGAGCAAACTTAAATCGCCGGCAGAATGGGCGGGGCTACATAGTCTATAAATGTTCCCCTTAGGGATCAATAAAGTATTAACTTTCAGTATATTTGTAGTAGTGCCATAAGATACAATAAAGAAATACCAGTAGTCCCTTTACTTTATATTGGTTGGATCAAATAGGACTAAAGTATATAACAAGTACACAGTTTAGGGAATATGTTAACAGAATTAACAGTCTTAATCTAGAATTGGGGACAGATAGCTGTTTAGTTTAACATTTTGACGAGAGCTTAGCTCATCACAGATCTCAGTTCTCCTAAACCAAAGCGATGGAACTTTTCAGCTTTATTTCTGAGTGGACAACAATCTAGAAAGAAGGATACAAAAGAATCCTTGTAGTTTGGGATTTTGGCAATAGGAAAAAACTAATTATGCTCAAGCTCTTAAACCGCTTTAGTTTATTGGAATAAACTAATCAGCTTGGTGGAAAACAGCATAATCCACTTTGTAACAAATAACATGTGAAATCTAGTCTTACATGGTAAAATGGCTTAACGGTTATAATTTAATTCACTTATAAGTAAATGTATGGATATTTTGAATAGTCATTTTTGGTTGAAGTTCTTAATACATGACATAATAGGCATTCCTCCTGGCCTCTCATGGTCTATCTCAGGAAATCATTCCCACCCAACCCACCCACTGCCACTCACCCACCCACCACCACTTTAAGGCTCCATTGGCTTGGATCAATCCAGAATTATTTCTCTGCAGTCCAAGCATCCGTTTGGCAATTTACAGATAAGGACGAAGAGATTGAGAGAGCGAGAGAGCGAGAGAGAGAGAATATTTTTATTTTGGGCCATGGACCGATTATAATAATCTATGAAATGAAGGCTTTATTGGCTCTTATATGGAAAGAGGCCCAGAGCAGGGTAATAGTCTTCGATGTCGTGTCCTGCTGGTTCATCAAAATGCACTTTCTGCCGCTCTGCAGAAGATCACTGCTGTGGTGACCCATCAATTCAGGCTTGGGAAAATAAATCCCCTGTTCTGAGACTCCATTTTCTATTTAAGGAGTGAAATACATCAACACAGTCATTTTGTGACTTCATCTTAACTGTAACTTCCTCTTGATTATATAATAGGGGTATTCTGTATTTAAATGTTGATACTTATGACCAAAGTTATTCTAAAGTACGATTGGTATTTCAGAATTGAGTGTAATCAAAAATAAACTGTCAGAGTGAAGACATTGGAGAGGATGTTTCTTCCTCAATTTGAAGGAATAACAAACAAATTAGCTTATCGCAAGGTAATCTGTTATTCTCCAGAAGATTGATCCACCGGAGACAGAAGCAGAGAAAGCACAGATCGGAAGTGACATTTATGATAAGTACCATTTATCCTATAATTTCAGTACGAAAGGTATGTACTACGGCACTTTAAAATATAGGCTACATATTAAAGTTAATTGGATTAAAATGTAAAACGAATGCATTGTAATTTGTCATTTCCGCTCACAACTTTAAAGGTTCCATGACATGCCACCAGGTGCTGTGTGATTAGCCGTTACAAACCGTTTTAAAAATCTGTTATGACAAAAAAATCTGTGACAGCTATATGACAGCTATATTGGCTTGTAATGCCTAATCACACCACACCTGGTGGCATGTCATTGGACATTTAAGAGCTACCATGACCACAGACTGATAAGTCATTGACAAAATTGCCTTTATTCACCTCAGTATCGTGATACTCTATTGATTGAAGAGCCAGGATAAATGAAGATACTTGAGGAGGATACATGAGGAGAAGTTGAAGCTAGCTAAAGCCAGCTATCTGCCATAACACAGCGTAAATGAGAGACTTCTTTGCAGTTGTGTTGTTTTGGTGTCAGGACTTTGCAGACCTTGAATCAGGCTCTTGGTCAGCAGTGCCTTTAGTGGTGGATTAGTCCTAGAACAAGACCTGTGTTAAAAGCCCTGCCCAGCCACGCAGAACCACCGTTGTACAAGCAGCAGCAGCGGCGCCACAGCTAAGGCTGGGGATTTGACCTCGCCGACGAATGGAGCTTCCAGTAGCTTTAGATTGTCCATCGCTAGCATGTTCCTTACCAACAGACAAGGAGAAGCTGTTAAGGATCAACCTACACCCCTCACCCGACCTGAAGGGTGGGATCCATGCTGACAGCAGTTGTGAGCAGTGGTGGTGGATGAGCAGTTGTTTTGATTCTCCGTGGAGGAGATTAAAGAGGAGATTTGCCTCCCAAAGAAATCTGTGGATTGTCTGTTTATTTTTTTTACCAAAGTCAGCTGTAATTCTTCCATCTATTAGCAAAGGAGTGCTGACGGAGAGCGACCCAGCGACCGTGTGATCAGATAACAGAAGCGAGATCGACCTGTCCTGTCCGTCAAAACCTGAGTGCCGTTGTAGTTGTGATCGTGTCCCGGTCAGAGCCAACAACGCTAGCCACTGTTGCGGTGGTGCTAAAGGTTAGAGCAGAAAAAAGATGTGCTGAGACGGAGCAGTCTGAGCAGACTGGTCAAATGAAGTGTACTGTTAGATATGCAGCTTTAATGCCCTGAGACAACCCGGGCTGAGACACATTCGTTTTGCCACAATCATTATTTGTCTCGAGGGTCGACCCAAGCACCTGTCGCTAGATTTGCTTCTCCGGCGTCGCCGCTCCCCACAGGGTTTTATGGAGCGGTGTTTAACACTACAGTTCTACGTTTATGGAGCGCCGCAGACCTGGGAGGACTTTTCTCTTTACATCCAATGGAGGTTTTATGGAGGCGCCCTTAAACGTGTCCTTCTTCGTCTCCTAACAAGGACTGAGGAAGCAGGTGGGGGGGCCAGGTGTGTGTATGTGTGTGTGAGCTCACCTTGGCGGGACGTCTTGAAGGTGAAGGACTGGAAGCCGCCGGAGAGGGCGGAGGAGTCGATGACGTCCACACCGTACTCGCTGCGGCTCCTCCGGTACAGCGTGACCACCACGATCAGGACCACCACCGTCAGGACCCCCGCACTCAGCCCCGAATACAGCACCACCTCACTGCTGCTCTCCACCTCTACCAGGGGGAGGGAGGGAGGGAGGGAGAGGGGAGAGAGGGAGGGAGGTAAGAGGGAGAGAGAGGGAGAAGAGCGGCAGAAGAATGAGAATAAAGAATTAAAGATAACAATTAAAGAAGTATATTTGTGGGATTTTATAGATACTAACGCCTCTGATTGCTGGACACCCTTTCCTTTAATCATTCAACAAAGAACTATTATTCTGTTTGAAAATAAACCAACAACTGAAAATTATTCCAGATGTCTCCATAAAAAGGTTTTGCCTGCTAGAAGACAGAAATTTTGTTTTAGCTTCAGTGGGTATACAAATTTATTTTCGATTTTATACATGCTGGTTTGAAAGTGCATTGTGAAGGATTGTGTGTGTGTGTGGTGGTGTGGTATTGTGCTGGAGAGTGAGAGAGAGAGAAGATAGAGAGAAGCTAGTGCTAATGAGGATCCACACATGGAAAGCACTTCTAATCAACCCAACACCTGAATGTCATTTCACAAACGGCGTTTGGATCTGATGTGTGGCGCCACAGAGCCGTCCACAGGGACAATCTGACAGAAGCTATTCATTAAATTAGCAGCATGACACGTCCACCCCACCAAAATAAAGAGCTGAGGAATGAGTTCCAGCTTCAGTTCTTCAAGAAAATAATGAGCTCCGTTGAAGAAAAGAAAAAAGGAAAAGGTGGACTCTTCTGGGGAAGCCTGATAAGTAGACAGAGGCATTATGGGAGGAGAACTCAGACCCAGTATTCAGTGTTGGCGTTAACAGCTACAGTTACGGGTTAATTGAGGGCTGGGGAAGTTTCGACAAATGTGGCTGCATCTGTTGAAGCGGTTTAAACTGTAGGCTAGCATCGATAAACAAACACAGACACGCGATGACAAGATAGGCAAACACACAATTTGTTTAGGCCATTATGCATAATCCATGATTGACGTTAACACACGCAGATCTGGCAGACATGTCGTTGAAAGGGCGATAAAGTTCAGTTTGGGATCTTAATAATGTACTGAATCACGGCTGTGACATTTAATGGCGTAGACAAATGATTGATGTTCCGGAATGAAGTACTCCCTGCTATCCTTTATCCTTTATTATAGAATGTTCCCGTTATGCAGTTTCTCAGTATAAAGAGATGATGCATAGTTGAGTGCAGCTGTTCCTTTATGGGCTGTGACCTCATTTCCTGTTCTGAATATGTTTGCGACCCAGACATAAACTTTTGCGTATCTTCATCAACACAAATAGTTTTCACCCAATCAACATCTTCCGGTGATTTCAACGTCCCCGTGAATGTGATCACACGCTCTACCAAACACTTAATTATTAGGCATTAGCTGGTGGCTATGAATCATTAGGCAATACGTTTCTATATACAGGACGCCAAGTTTGCTGAAAATGGATCCTCAGATATCTATAGTTTACGTCAGCTATCTCCTGTGACACCATGTACAAATCAGGGGAACCCAAGTGCGGCCCTGACCCCTAGGTTGGGAACCCCTGGTCTAGTGGTGGGGGGGTTACATCAGAGCCCAAAGGATCAGGGAAAAAACCCAAACCAAGTCCTTCCTACAGGCTTACGGTACACAGTGTTGATACAGCCTTTGTGAGCGACTGAAACACACAACATACTTTATGACCTGCGTTTCCTTTTGCTTTTTGCCTTGTTCTGATTGGTTCAATGTCACCTATTCCTCTCTAGCCAACAAGAAGACTGGGCCCCACTGTCATGTGACCCTCTCAAGGTGTCCTCCTGGCTCGTTGTTCGATGCCCGAGGCCATCAGGCAGGTCAGGGGGTAAAGGTGTCAGAGGAGAGAGTCCTCTCATCTCATTACCATACGGGCGTGTGCGGAGCCCTTTGAGACTTTAATTGTGGTTACAAAAGAAACCTGAAATGACTTTGAAAGATCATGTCACTATTGGACGGCCTTTTCTAAATTATGCAATTAAAAGAATAGATCATCAGATACTTTCCCTGAAGCCCATTTTCAATTATGCGTCATAATTATGCATGCAATAATATATTAGATCACAATGCATTCAAATGATGTTTTCTGCATAGTTTAGCATTTTCACATACATATCATTATGCACAATGATGCATAATGATGATCATAATGTATCAGAAGTAGGAATTACAATCACGCATTAAAAGATGGACATACTTTGACTTTATACAACTTCATAAAACCAAGCAGATCATTTTAAGGGGTCAGAAACGGCGAGGAGGATGAACTGCCGGATAATGAGAAACATAGCTTTTACACAGCATTCAAATTACATTGAAGATTGAAGCTTGAATCTCATAACAGGATTACGAGTGGTTCAAACTGAGGCGATTTGAAACCGATATGAATAATCGCTGGATGCTTTATGGAAAGCGCTGAAACAATATGAAGAGGCTCCACGTAAGAAGAGCAGAGGGCCTCGCTCCACCGACGGATGTTAGAGCGGGATTGAAATGGTCCGTGTCCCGGCTGCATATCAGTGTTACTGCGACTCATGTACCCTTCAGCGCTTCATTTGATACACCGTCAGGGGAAGGTTTCCATGCACGGTACATACATACACCTGCCTACAGCAGAGGCCGGCTTGGTTCTCAGCAGTTCTATTGGCTCACTTCTGTACTATTGAATTACGGTCATGCGTGGCTCAATAACATCAGCACTGCCAGGGGCTAGGGGTCCCATTGCCACTGAGCTGACCAATGCTAGGAACATATGACCACAGGGTATTTTATAGAGCTTAATATATTAGTGACTACGGTGACACATTGGTCATGTTTGGCTGAATTGCGTCCATTGCTGTACAGCTTTACATGCTCAGTGGATATGAGGATGGTGGTGTGTACCGTAATCCTACCATCAAGAACCCTGACCATGGAGAACCCTCACCCTGGAGAACCCTGACCCTGGAGAACCCAAACCTAACCTTGGAGAACCATTACCCTGCAGAACCTACCTTGTGGCTTGATGTCATGAAGCAGCTTTCGATCTGCAATGAAAAGGACACAACAAAACGTCTGCTTTAGTCTCACCTCAAAGCTTTTACACGTGTGTGTGTGCTCATTTATTAGAATTTGTGTGTGCGGGTATTTACATGTCTGTATGTGTGGGGGTATTTATATGAGCGTTTGCCTGCATGTTTATAAGGGTGTCTGTGTGTGTATTTATACGAGTGTATGCATGCGCGTGTGTATATACATCAGTGTGTTGTGTTTTTTTGAGTGAACACACGTCCCTGTGCGCGTGTGTGTCTATAAAACACAGCATAGCGCTGATTGCCTACAAAAGTGTAACCTCGGGCAACAAAGCCAGAGGCTCCCCCTGCTCCCTCCTGGAGGACGACTGAGTCCATGAAGGAGGGTAAGACAGCGTCTCCGTCCTGAAGACGCTGAGCCCCAGAGGCCCCTGGAGCACCAGCACTCCAGCTCCACTCCAACACCCCAGAGCCTCAGAGACATCGGCACCACTCACTCTGTATGCAGAGGCCCCCAGTGCAGTTATCGGCCCCCAGCCCGGGGCCGTCGCATGGCCGGCCCCCGTGCCGCGGCTCGGGCTCGGCGCAGTCCCGGCTCCGTTGGCGCCCGCAGTCCACACCGCACACCGTCCACAGGCTCCACGGGGCCCAGCCGCCGTCCACTGCAACACGCAGGGAGACTTGAGAGGGGGAGACGTCCATACACACACTAAGAAGGTACATACATACATAGATAGATAAATACACCTACATATGGCGCATTTCTACCGGAGGGTGCGGGACGGTTCAGTCTGCAATGGTGCGGCACGGGTCGCGTTTCCACCGCCAAAAGTGGGCGTGACCCAGACTGAGCCGCATTGAGCTGTTCTCGTCCCGCAGTACTACTCCGTTGACGTACTGAGACAACTGAAAGAGTGCCGGCAAGTTTGAGCTACACACGCCGCCCGTTGATTGGTCGACAGAATCGTCCCTTCCGTGCGACAGGGGGATAATAACAAACAAACAGCACCCGCAAGGTTTTTCTGGACAATGGCGAAAGCTTTGTTTATGGCAGAAAATGTTGTGCAAAAGCAGCGTTCTTCTTTTTCCTTGGATTTATTAGCAGGCTACACTGTGTTGGGCTGCTATGAGATCACAATGCTTAAGTAGCTGCCGCGGCTATCGCCGTTTGGCTTAAACCCCACCCTACCATAAGGCTACTGGCGGCAGTGGAAACGTGACACGTAACCAATCTGGGCTATACCGCACCCTCACTACTGAGCTGAGGCTGGGTCCGAAGTGTACAATGCGGTGGAAATGCGCCAATACATATATACATAGATACACTACATACATACCGTACATAGATAAATACAACTACATATACACATATGTATAAGTTCATATTTTAATCATTTCTGGCATTATAATGGCTGGTTTATGGAATATTTGGCTTCATTTCAAGCCAGCAACAAGAGTTTGTGCTTGAATCGTGTTGTAATTAATTCTACCTAATAAATCAAGTCAAGGTAAAGCCTTCCTGGGGTTCACAACGTAGTCTTGTCTTACATGCTCTCAAATCTAAACAAATTTTATTTTGTATTTGTAGGACTATTAGAATTAAGGTCTATTACTCTCTTTAAAAGAATGGCCAGAAAACCAGTAGCTATAATTAAAAAATAAATGTATAATTCATTCAACAGCCGATAAGTGACTTAATGTAATTGACTATAAGGCATTTGGCTTATATGAACATTTCCAGGAGTTATTCAACATAAAAAATTATTCACAAACTAACGAACAGCTTGTACATGCCAGTCAATCAACCTTCTCTGTGACATTTTTTACTGGCAATTACTGGCCGTTTCGTTGTGACAGCAGCTCATTTGAATCTTGACAACCGCAGCTCTGAATTTCTCCAGCTACAACTGATCATGAGATGGAAGGAGAGCGAGAGAGAGAGACAGAGTCAGACAGAGAGAGAGACAGAGAGAATAGAGGACATTTTCAGAGAGTGAATTTTCAGAGAGTGACTAGAGGAGGGTTCTTCATTATGTCGGAGTGGTGAGAGGGAACTGGTTGGAGGTGATTACTAGTGAGAGGAGTCGGTGGGGGAGCGAGGCTCTAGTGGTTAGGCTGGTCTGTGTTCTGTCTCCAGAAGAAATGAGGGTCGGGCCACAGCGAACCCTGATGCCTGACCAGTGGTGGCAAACTGCAGGTAGGCGAGCAGTTTGTCCTGTGTGTGTGGTGATGTAGAAAGTTGTTCCAGGAAAAAATCCTCCCAAACTGCCTAGTGGATATTGGTGAGTAAGCTGGTCTATGCGCTGATCTGATACCACCACGTGACTAGCTCATTTACTACACGGGCAATGAACATCACAAACATGCACGCTGTTACGCTGCGTTCGTTAGCGGTTGGAGGTGGGAAGTCGGGAGTGGCAAATACCTGATCTTCTACCTATGTGCCTTCGAGCTACTGAGTCTGAAAAACATAGAAGCTCATGCTAGACAACGCTCACAACTACAAATGTATTATCATTTGAAATATGGAATGTAAATGATTTAGTTTGACTGAAAAATACACACTAGATAATTAAAGAAAGTCCAGAAACAAACAGAAACAAAGGAGTAGAGGGTTATTTGAGAGAGAGTGAGCGAACAAGAGAGAGAGCTCAAGAAAGTGAGGGGAGAGAGAGAGAGAGAGAGAGAGAGAGAGAGAGAGAGAGAGAGAGAGAGAGAGAGAGGTTGGACATGAGAGTGAATAGCTCCTTTGCAAACCTCTGACAGAGCACAAACGTGCACAGCTTGCTTACAAAAGCAGCTGGACGAAGCCTGAATTAGAAGCTACGGCCTCTTTGTGCAGCTTCCTGTGGTACTGTAGTCCACCCGGACAGCTTTTCTTTCAACCCCACGACCAAAAAAGAAGCAGAAGATGCTGTTTCTGTTTCTCCCTCTCACAGGAGCAGGTCTGGGTACAATGTTACACCATCCTGCTGACTTTGAACACAAAGTCACTTTGATTGTGTCATGTTTCATCAAGCCTCCTCTCCACCTTGACGTCTCCATAAAGATACACCCCTCTTTCTACTTGTTCATCTAAATGCTAATTTATCTGTTGTTCAAAAAGAAGGACGAACGAACAAATGAAGGGACTAAAGAAAGAAGAAAAGAAAGACGAAAAAATTAATCCATTCAGGAGTGGAAATAATCCCTCTGAAAGACAGAGAGCAGGGGGTCTGTTGGTTTGAGGGAAAGCAGGATGATTGTTTATAAAAGTAGCCCCTTTCTCTCCGTCTCCCGTTTTCCCGCTGATAACACAAAGTTAGGCTAGTTATCAGTCTGGAAACACACACTGGAAAGTGCAGATTACGTTGAGGATTAGATATCAGCTCTCCTCCTCAGCATTTTACAACTTTAAGATCCTCCCTCTGTCTCTGACTCTCTCTCTTTCCTGGATTATTTTTCCACCCCGTCCCCTCCATCGTATGACTCCTCAAAGTCCTGAGGGGGGGGGTGGGGGGGGTTGCAAGAGAGATGGGTTAGGTGGAAACATACCTCGCTTCTATCAATGAACAACCACTCTGTTGACTCAGTATTTCTTCCCAAGTGGGGAGAAAAAAACTAAAAGCCTTTGTGTGTTTTCACTGTGATTAGAAGTTCTATGGTTCAATATTCACTGGGGCTTGTTCGAGTCCCCAGCTTTTCTTCCTGTCTTTGGGGTTTGGTGCCACTGAGGTTGTGGTGATGTTAGATCGATGTGTGTAGTTTATAGTCTTTTGCCGTCTAATCAGTATTAGCATCATTTGTTAGTTCTTATTGAAGCTGCACTTGGTAAGAAACAAACAACCAACATATCTTAATTTCTCCACCAGTGGGCAGTGAAGCATTTCATGAATCTGTGATTGACAGGCAAGATGGCTCCCCCCAACCAATCAGGGAAGACAAGCACTGATTGGCCAGAAATGAGCTGGGAGTCCGGCTCAGTCAGCTCCTAACAGATCCTCACAGCGCATTTCACTCCCTAATAGCGATGCCCTTTTTAGAACATTACACTCAAACATTAGCTCATACATTTGACCTACAGCATCTTGTAGTAGTACCCCAACACTTCTTCTGCAGTTGAATGTACTTCATAAGACAGAGTGTGTGGCGGAGCTCAGTGTGAGGTGGAGCTCACCTGGACAGAGTGTGTGTGTAGCTCACCTGGCCAGAGTGTGTGTGTAGCTCACCTGGACAGAGTGTGTGTGGAGCTCACCTGGACAGAGTGTGTGTAGCTCACCTGGATAGAGTGTGTGTGTAGCTCACCTGGATAGAGTGTGTGTGTGTAGCTCACCTGGACAGAGTGTGTTACAGGTGCTCTTCTGCACCGCCATGCCCTCGCAGAAGGCCCCCCCGTTGAGCGGCGCCGGGTTGGTGCAGGTGCGCGAGCGCT
This sequence comes from Trisopterus luscus, assembly GCA_027122455.1. NCBI lineage: Eukaryota > Metazoa > Chordata > Actinopteri > Gadiformes > Gadidae > Trisopterus > Trisopterus luscus. The sequence continues at coordinate 12,057,537 of JAOPUA010000129.1, read as the reverse complement.
TCTGCAGGCCCCGCCCACAGCGCACGTTACACAGCGACCAGTCGGTCCAGAGGGACCAGCCGCCGTTCACTGGGAACACACAAACATGAAAACTAATGATGATGACAAAGGATGACAATAACTAGATTTAATAAAGAATTATTTTCATCATATTTAATAGAGATGTATTTACTGACTTTTGAATTTGGGTTGTGTCTTTTCACTTGTGTCCCGTTACTGCGCTTGTGTTTATCGAATGTTGTAAGCGTTTTTGATGTGCAGTTGATACACCAACATGAAGCTAACACTGGCCCCCCTGCTAACCTAGCTCACCGTAAACGACCACGGCGGCGTTGGCACTTCGCCGCTTGGCCACGATGTTGCTCGCCAGGCAGGTGTAGTTGCCCGAGTCCGACAGGCGGGCCTCGGAGATGATGAGGTTGTGGTCGGCTCTCGCGCCGACCTTAGTGTCCGTGTTCAGCAGTTCGTCATTCTTCAGCCAGGATACCTGCAGACAGCGGAGACGGGAGGAGGGAGAACGCTGTTAAAGCTGCCGACTGTGCGATGTGAGGGATGAGAAAGAGAGAGAAAGCAGAACAGAGCAGAGGAAAGCAAGAGCTTGGAAACAAACTACCTAAATAAACGCCCTGTCCCTCTCCGCCGTCCTGCGTTCATTCAACAGCGTTCATTCGTTCATCCTTAACCAAGTAGGGAAGTGATGCCCTGATTGGTTCGAAGTTAACCGGGGGTGGGCTGTTGTCTAAGTTGTCACATACAGAGGCAGGAGCAGTCAACCAGGAGCAGTGATCTCAGAGCACATTTCAGTCTCTAACAGCTGACGCGTGGCTATGGCATTTCTAACTAATTACACACAAATGATAGCTTTTAAATCTTCCCTACAGCACCTTTAAAAGAATGAAAGCCAGGCCAAAATGTGCTTTGTTTTTGTTCTTGTTGCAGTATAGACCCAATGAAACTGGAAGGCCTGAGTTTGTGCTCCTCTCCAGCTCAAGGGTACATTTGCGAGCAGCTAATGAAAACGCTCATGGGTAGATTACTATTGTTGTCCAAACAGAACCACATGTCAAAGAGCAGACCTGTTGCGTAGCAACAATAAGCTAGGGCATCGTGTTTTATTAAATTTTTTTGCATACTTTTCACAAGTTATCCCATATGCATGGGATTGTCGATTTTCTACTTGATGTTTTTGAGAAAAGGAAAAAGATTGCCTTGAATTTGTCAAAAATATTGATTCTGCAGTCCGAACCAATAACAGGCCTGTGGCTCTTGGAGGTCTACATCAGCCAGGATCAATGTCGACTTCCAGCAACGCAAAGTAGACAATACTTAAGAAGGGAGTGAGGATTTTAGGCTGTTTGATCAGTTTACCAGCGTTGTCGGTGATAGGGAGAACATATTTACACAGGCTTTGTTCTAAAGACTTGTGTGACCTGAGGCCCGAGTCCTTCATAGTCTCTCCTGCTTCTCTAAAAAAAAGCACCATCATCACTTTACCCAAACACACCCTCAGCACTCACACGAGCTCCACCAACTAGCGATGTCACACAAATCATTATTTTTTAAATTGCAATGATATAATTATAACAATACTGAAAGATAATAACCCTTCCCCCCTTATACACAATGAGGTGTGAGCATAAAGAGATCACCTGATACAACAACACCTACACCCTGGGAAATGGGCTTATTGACATCATGGGTTTGATGAGCAGAAGTCAGATAGTCCAACTGGGAAAGTAACTTTAAATTCAGTTCAAAGTAATCTGGGAATCCAGTGGTCCTCCCGTGCCTGGCCAGAACCTGGATGGGGGGGGGGGGGGGGGGGCCCCAAAACCGGTTTTTTGTTGGA
>JAOPUA010000129.1:11603045-11613837 GCA_027122455.1 Trisopterus luscus | reverse complement strand
CACTCTTAATAAGTGATGAGACACTATATTCATTATTGAGACTGTAACCATGTTAACATTTGAACAAATCAATATTCCTTTGCTCCCTTCTTCACATTTCAGACAAGAAATCACTCACACATCTGTTATGTACCATTCATTGAAAGTCTAAATGGACGCCTCACACAAAGTAATCTGCCAGCCTATCTGCCACAGCCCTCTTCTGAGCAGCCACAGTCTTCATGACAAGACGCAGAACATGTTAGAATTTATTGAATCTAGCGATCCTCAGGAATTCTAGTCGAGGTACAAACAAGATCAAACTTTGAATCTGGTTCTGAGATAAACAGGCCATTTCCCACCTACTGTGTCAATAGCTGTAACATTAACAAAACATCATCATCATTCCTCAACAACACTCATAGCTCATTTAGCTGTTGTCTTGATGCTGAATTGAGACCTAACTGTAAACTCACCCCACACACACACACACACACAGTTACAGAAGTTATTGTGGTCTTCTTCCCAGTGGTGACTCCCTGATACCTTAAGCTTGTATTGATTGCGTGCGGCTCAGCTATATATACGAGTGATATATATATGTGTATATATATATATAGATATATATTTATATATATACCACTCGCCGTATGGCAGACGTGCCATGGCAGTGTCCTCTCTCTCTCTCTCTCTCTCTCTGTTTTATTGACTACCAGCTGACGTTCAGCCTCTAAGCAGCGGTGGACGGCTGGTTGATGACCCCCACCCCGCCCCCCTGATGCAGTCAGAGGATGGGCTTGGCTGGTGTGTGTGTGTGTGTGTGTGTGTGTGTGTGTGTGTGTGTGTGTGTGTGTTGGGGGGCCACAACGGCTCCATGGGGCCCCCTCTTGGCGGAGAAGAGAGCGCAGTGTGGTCCAGCCATGTTTAATTCTCCCTGCACTGCGTGGGCTGTGGCTGTCCCTCAGAGTGGGCTGTACGGTCCTCCCTCTGCCCGCTCCATCAGCCCAACGCATTCACGCTCCACACAGAGAGGAGGCTGCTCATTGGACAGACCAGAGTCTACTCCACCAATCTGCTCCACCTCAGTCTGCGCCACCTCAGTCTGCTCCACCACCAGTCTGCTCCACCACTAGTCCGCTCCACCACCAGTCTGCTCCACCACCAGTCTGCTCCACCACCAGTCTGCTCCACCAGTCTGCTCCACCACCAGTCTGCTCCACCAGTCTGCTCCACCAGTCTGCTCCACCAGTCTGCTCCACCACCAGTCTGCCCCACCAGTCTGCTCCACCAGTCTGCTCCACCACCGGCAGTATGATTTATTATCACCATTAATATGATTATATCATTATTAAATCAGTAGTAGTAGCAACATCATCATCATCATCACATCATCCTCTTCCTCCTCTTCATTCTCATCATCAGCATTATCATTGCAAGAGCAGAGAAGCTCACAGTACCACCATATGTGAACACCATAAGGTACTACTACATGTAAATAGGACATTTGCACATGGAATTCAAAAAAAGGAAAGCTGTACGTTGGTTCTGGAGGTTGATTAAGCATGGAGGTACACTATAAAAGCGCCCCCCCGCCCCGTTCCACCAGTCCATATGGGTCTGTCCAGGCTGGATCTAGATCTCATGGGTCGTGAGGGAGAAGGGCTGTGGTTTTATTAGAGACCATGTTCTGTTCTGCATCTCCCGGTGGGGAGCGAACACATACACAGTGATAATACACTACACACAATATACTACACAATATACTACGGTGATAATACACTACCCAGAATATATACTACACAATATCCTATGGTGATAATATAATACACTGAATATATACTACACAATATACTACACAATATACTACGGGGATAATACACTACCCAGAATATATACTACACAATATCCTATGGTGATAATATAATACACTGAATATATACTACACAATATACTACGGTGATAATACACTACACTCACTATACTCCACAATATACTACAGTGATAATACACTACACACAATATACTACACAATATACGACAGTGATAATGCACTACACACAATATATACTACCCACAATATACTACACAATATACTATGGTGATAATATACTCTATCCATGGAATACTAACATATGATAACTCTCCAGGCTAACCTTGTCTGCTATGGCTCTTTTAAAATAATTTCCAGCTTGATATTCTCGTAGTATATGTGTTCCTCCCTCCATTAAATCCCAATCCATCACATTCTCAATTATTTTCTTCCCTCTCCTCATTTCACTAGTTCTGTATTATTATTATTGTTTTAAAATCATATCAAGGAACAACAAACACATTGGCGTTGTATTTCCTAGCCAGCACAGCGCTCCTTAAACACACAGAGCTGGTTTGATCAGATACCTTCATCCAGATCTAATGGAAAGAGGAGCCAGACCTCACTGCCCTCCGTAGCTACAGGACCTTGTTTAAACTCCACTAAAACTGCAGCACAATGTAATTAGTGTTGGGCCTCACTAAGCATAAGCTGAGCGGTAATTCACTCCTTTTCTCTCCCCTCATCCTTTCCCCAATCCCTTCCGCATTCCCAACAAAAACGGCGCCTTGTAATTTCCTGCGGATCCGGGATATGAATCCAAAGGTTAAAGTGGTTAATATACGGCTCCCTGTTCCCTGGCATTAACCTATCTCTGGATCCCAGGCTACAGTGGTCGTAAATCGTAAATCCCCCCCTCCCCTGTGCTTTGTAGAGCGGCCTTAAAGGATGAGTTATCCCCCGAGGTCGTTCATTATCGCTCTCTTAGCCCTTAGGAACTGTTTCATTATTAAAGGTATCTGATTCTCAGACAGCCGCGTGGCGATTATGAAAAAAGCTTAAATTAATCTGGGTACGCCTTTCACGCTGATGCACAAAGGCTTCTCCCTTCTTTGATTCTCGGTGAATTCATTTAGGCACTCACACTGCGTCACCTCAGACACCTCAGTGTACCGGCGAGAGCAGACAGAGAGGGAACGCCGTGAAAGAAAAGCGGGCGTTGTGGGGTCCATCAAAGAACCAACGGGGCCCAGCGGTTTGAATGTGGCTGCCAGTGAAGGCAGCAGAATCAGAGGGTGAGGAATCCACTTTGAGTCAGCGGCCCGTTGAATACCTGCTGCATGAATACCAACTAATGGAAGGGTGCCCGTCTCCAGACCGAGCTAGTGCAGGTAGAAGCCCCCACCCAACCCGCCTCCACCCGCACTCTTTGAAATTGATGCTAGGTTTAGGGTCCGTAGGATGTGTTAAACCAACTCAGGAGAAGGGAGCGCACCGGATTGGCTAATGCCGTGCCAGGACTGAAAGAGCCAAAATGGAGGTCGCTCTGAGTTGCGTGGCAACCTGCTGCAGAACCACTGATAAAAAACATTTGGCTGGGCTGAGCTTGGCTATGTGTGTGTGTGTGTGTGTGTATGTTGTGGCATCCCACCCCTGAAACCTCGGCCTGAACAGGCCCGGGGGACTGTGAAGGACGGGGTATACCACCCCCACCCACCAGCCGGCGACGGAGAGCACCTGGACCTTCCCCCCAATCAGCGGGATGGGGGACACCTGGCGGCTGGGAGGAGGAAGGCCCGGAGCCACTATAAGAGAGGCTACAAACCAGAAGCATGGGGAAGGCAGAGACACGCATTGACTGCAGAAGCTTGAGGCTCACGGAGACCCAAGCGCACCCTTGTCCTGTCTGTGATCATTGAATAAACGCCGAAGTCGGCTTTACTAACCGTTGCCGCGTGTAATATCTTTGAAACCCGGCTCATTCTCCAAGCCGGTTACCACATATCGTGGAGAATGCGGGCAACTTGAGGAAAGCTACTACTACCCGGCCATGCAGAACCCAGACGGAGCCGCGGCGTTGGCTGCCCAGCAACACCAGCGGGAGACCACCGAGAGCCTCGCCCTGCTCCGCGAGGCAGTGCTGCGGCTTACTCAGCACGCCGTCCACGCTGCGCCGACCGCCGCCCCGACCAGCCGCCTCACTAAGCTGGGACCGGAAGACGATGTGGAGGCTTACCTCGAGGAACACGGTGACATTCATTGACTAGTCAGACACACCTAATAATGGTTGTACCCGTGTCCCAATCTGTGAACACATTGCTTTCACATAACCCTCCTAGTGGATCCCTGCTCTGGTTTCCTGACGTGTGCTACCTGAAAAAACAAATCGGGTTTAAAAATGAAAAAGTTTCCCCTCACAAAACTGTGTCCACGATGCAAAGTGGTTCCCGCTCAGCCCTCCAGTCAGTTTGGGTTGGGCCACACGTGTATTGATTCACGGTACAACCAGACACGTGTTAGCAGTGCCCTGTGGAGCCAGCACCACCGTCTCCCTATGGATCCTGTTTTGTGATCGATAGACACGGTGAGCTGATCAGTGGAGAGCAGATCTGCCAGAAGAGATCAGAGGAAGGTCCAGACTGACCCTTGCTTGGTTTCACTCATTTCTGTGTTTTTTTATTTTCCAGTTAAACACCGTTTTTATTATTGGATGATGACATCCATATTAACAACCATGTTACCATATTCTTTTATTTGTGGAACCTTCTGAGATGTTTATTGTAAGTTGTAGAATTAGTCACATAATCTCAGCATATTTCAGCGCAGGCATTTTTTGGGAAACATTTCATGTTTTAGTCTTTCCTTAATATTTTATTACGTTAATGTTGGTTTCTTCTTAATCCCACTGCTGGAAAGCATGCCTCTGATTAGGCTTCACCTTTACAATTACAAACCAAACTTTCTGAAAAGAATACTTCACAAACCAACTTGTACAATTATTTATATTTCTATATAAAGGGACTCATTCTACTGCTTTGTTGCGGAGGTACGATAGTTGATGAGTTATGATAGATGCAGTTTATATTATCGTTAATCTTGCCTTCCATTTTGCCACGGTAGAGCAACGTTCAACATTCATAAGACGCTCAACTGTCACTGAAAAATGGTATCTTAGAAGGGAGAGTCACAACATGGCATCCATGTTGTGACATGTTGTGACAACAGAAGTGACGAAACATAATGAAAGACTGAAAGAATGAAGGAAGAGAGATTGGTTATATGACAGATTACAAAATCAGACATAAAGAAGCACCATAACGACAATGGATTACCATGGCTGAGTAAAAGCGAAACTGAAAGTGAGTTTTGAGTTTGGTAGGTCCTTAACAACATGAATCTATTAGACAACTCTCAGATCACTATTTTTCCACGTTTTACTGCATAGGAGTTTCCCTATTTCTGGAATATCAGATTGAACAACACTTTTTAATACGGGCCATGAAGTTTATATCTGCGTCTGGGGTGACACCCTGTGTGTTTGCCTGGGGGTTATGTTGTGTGATAGCACCAGCAGGGGGTTCCTAAATGACTCTAAACGTCTTCTGTTCTTCTTGCACAAAGACTGCGGCTTGTTTCCCTTCTTCTGAGAGGGATTCCTTATTCCTTATTCCTATAACGCTCAAAACGTTTGTAATGAGAACTCCATTTACTGTTAGTCAACTTTCAAATGATTGCTTATTGAGTATAATGTTTCAATAATTACAGTATGATTGACAATTTGAATGGACGTTTCCCTAACCGTTCTGATGACATCATGAGGATCTATCACACACTGAACACAGGAGTGTCATGGAGGTTTTTGTGACTTTTGTGTTGTGTGCCTCTCAACCCTCTGTTGAAGGGCGGTCTGTTCTGGTAGCTCAGGCGTACCATCTCTGGGATCACAATAGTGCAAATGCAAGGGCTTTCCACTCTGTCCATGGGCCAACGGTTCAATCAGCATTGGCTTACCTGATTCGGTGATGGTGACTCAACTGATTTTAAATTACATTCTTTGGAGATCTCTTCCACTTTCAAAGGCCCTTGTCCCCAGCTATCCATAGCTATCCAGAAACTAGATATACTAAAAGTGGAAAAGAAAGTTGCTAGCTGTTTTGGGATCGTAAAAATACAGGATTTGCTTGGGTACTGCTGTAATGTCTAAGCATGAGGGGTAAAGAGGGGCTGAATATATTTGTTTCCAAGGCACTCTGAAGCTTCAATCCCAGTATGTGGAATGAGAAAAAACACACCTGCTCTGCTATGAACAGTGGGCTTGGGTTTCCTCCACATAGAAACGTTACTAAATCATAAACTGATTGCTTTTCACCTGTCTGACTGCTACCTGGACAGAGAAAATCAAAGCCAAGCTGTGTGTGTGGGTGTGCGTGTGTGTATGTGGGTGTGTGTGCTGGTGTGTTGTGCATATGTGTGTTGTGAGTGTGTGTGTTGAAGAAAAGTCCTCCTTTAGTTAAAGTCTGGGGTGGGTGTGTTGTGGGGGTTGTACATGTTCTTATTCCTTCTATTTAAGAAGAGCGGCCTCACACACGCACACAACGCAAATCCCCTCGATCATCATATCAGTGTTTTTAGAAGTGTCACAATAAGAGCCTTTTCTCTGCTGGGGAATGGAGAAGCTGTGAATCCATCCGCTCCCTCCAGCCTGGCGTTAGAGCAGCAGCAGACTGCTCTACTGTCTACACAGCGGCCCGCTGGATCCTTTCACTGGATGCACTGGAATGGTTCAAACACATACTCTGCACTCCCTCCACTACCTGTCAGCGAGGAGGGCGCTGTCCATGGTACGGAGGGCGCTGTCCATGGTACGGAGGGCGCTATCCATGGTACGGAGGGCGCTGTCCATGGTACTGAGGGCGCTATCCATGGTACTGAGGGCGCTGTCCATGTTGCTGAGGGTCCATGGTACTGAGGGGCTGTCCATGGTACTGAGGGGGCTGTTTACCGGGAAAACGTTCGGAAGTATGTCACGCCCAAAGGTAAGCATCCTTTTGCAGATGTCTGGGAGGGTAATGCCGGGGCGGGGCTACAGGAGGACAGACAGCAGGACAGACAGCAGGACAGACAGCAGGTCAGACAGGACGCACTCGCTGTGTGTTTTGTTCGACGCTCAGTAATAAAAACCAAACCAAAAAAGAGTTACGCTTGCTTTGTCCTGTTCAGCGTCACCTAATCGCACAATACAAACAGATGAACAAGGATTTGGTGGGACCATCAACCACACACACACACACACACACACACACACACACTTGTGTGTGTGTGTGTGTGTGTGTGTGTCTTGGCTTGTGGTGCGTCTGAGCGTCAACTCTGCGTTATATTACCCTGATGTTACACATGATGAAAATCCTCCTCTAATTGCAGAGTATGACTCTTCAGTGATTGCAGCGGTGTGGAATTACCATCCCACCAATAACTCACAAGAAGAAGGGCCATTAGTATGCTGAGCGTCTGTCGATAGGATAAGGCGCCGGGCGATCAATGAGGAGTTTAACGGGGCTTAGGGAACGTAAACATGGCGGGAATGCAAAATAAATAAATATGTTAATGTTTCAGTATACACACAGATTGTACAAATGTTTTGCGTTGCTTTTCTCTCACATGTGTGTCAGGGGGGATGGGCTGAATAAAATGTGTGAGGGCCCTCTGTGAGGGTGGAGGGCGGCGGCCTGCAGCAGGCCAAGAGAAAGATTCACGCCTACCCTAACTTAACAACTGTTCTGTTTTTCCAGTCTGAAGGTCGATGGTATACAGGCAAGGTACAAGGGGTGTCATTCAAACTAGGATAATAACAGAAACATAATATATATACATCACAGCATTCTCAAATACTTGATCCTGATTGGCCCATAACATTCTACTGGTGTACATTTGAATGACATTTTCCAATTACAGGACAACAGTGACTCCTTTAAGCAGTCAATGAGCTACAAATACAACATTAAAGGGGACATATTGTACCAGCAGGTGTGAGTGTGATTAATTATTACATGCCCGCCTGTGATGTCAGAATGTCAGGATGTCAGGCACATTTTCAAAACAGCTTGTAATGGCAAATCTCACTCACACCTGGTGGTATAATTTGTCCCCTTTAAACTTTATGGTCCAATACAACTATTGACCTCATGTTTCCTTGACAACGCAAAAACGATACGCTCAAAGTGCTGTGGAATACTATTTCATCTGATTAAGTCGCTGTAACCCAATAACGTATAGAGGAAAGTAACTGATATGGAGGGTGGTGGCTGGAATAACGTTAGCATTGTAAAGCTCTCCAGGGGATCCCGTTATCAGTCAGTAACGTTCTTTGGCGGTGGTCAGCCACCTCAGCCTGGCCTCAGCCTCATCACCCCACCCAGCGTACGCTAGGTAATAACGGGACGGCCGGTCCAGGTTTAGTCCCTACATAATTCATAAGTCAGGAGACCAAAACGCCAGGAACAGCTCTCTCAAGTCCTGTCCTATAGGTCCTGTATGGTCCAATCAGAGCTCAGGTCCGTGCAGAGAGGACTGCTAAGATTCAAAGGATTAAAGTTTACACGTAGATCACATCAGTTCTTATTTCTAGCTGTTCATCTCAGTAGGGTAGGTGTCTTTTTTTTTTCTCACAATTTATTACCTGGAAAATGACAGCTCATTATATCTGCTGATGAATTGGGCAAATTCCCTCACATCAGAACTATAAATGATTAAAAACCTGAAAATCCTCCAAACCGAATAAAACCTATCCTTGACCAGAGCAAGGACAGAGCTTGTCCCACTGGGACAACCAGCTGCACCTCAGTAATGGGGACAGGTCAGAAGCAGAGGACTACATTCGCCACGGGTCAACATAATGTGGTCTTACTTAAATGTCCGTCATAAACAAAGGCTTAACAAGCTGTCCTCTTATGCAGGCAAATTAAAGTCCAATGAATACACAGTCAGTTTTTAAGTGTTGTGTGGATATAGGGTATCTTCTTTAGAGCAACAAAGACACAACACTTAAATACATTTTTTGTTATGTTTATGTTTAATTCAGTTGATTTGTGCATTTTTTTCTTTTGCCAAGGCAGTAAACTTCCTCTGCATGGTTTATGGCATATCTGTAGCTCTCAAGGTTAAAAACTAAGTGAGTTCACAGCTTCTGTTTGTTAATCATGCTGGTCTGGTCTTAACACAGACATACAATCAAAAATGCATACAATACCAGCCAATCAGAGCAGTGTTGATCTAGTTGTTAATTAATAGAAAATCATCAGCAGCATAAAAACAACCCCTCTTATCGTCATGATCCCGGCCGCTGTTTAACATACTATAATTACTGGGCTCATATGGATTCATATATCTTTTTAAATATCTATAATGATACATTTTAAAAGTAAATATGGAATTTATTTTTCTAAATCCTTGACGGTGTTAATGCTGTGACTTCATAAGGTACACGTCTAGATTTTGGTTGTTGGGTCAGTGTCTGTGAATCATACAAATGAATGATAAAAAAACGATCTGACTCTTAAAATACACTTGGCCTCAGTAGATTTCTGCCATCATTCTTTGCTTCGCTCTACGACGACTTATGAGGACCTTTAACTCGCAGACTTCAAAAGCTAAATTTTAGCGAGCAGACAACACAAGATAACTGCCTTCAAAGAAGCGCCGCTACGTCTGATGAAACACACCGATTTCAATGGCAAAGTACCACACATACTTCATGTTTTCCTTTTACAGCAGTGAACTAAAGAGAGACATCTGAAAGGCAGCTGGTGTTGTGACTCCACCCGTTAAACATGGCAGACCTCTTTGGTTCCATGCAGAGCGTGTTGTTTTCTGCTGGAGACGAGGAGGGGTTCAGAGATGCTAAGACACAAACAGATAATTGGTCTCGGTGGAGGTGAAGTGTCATCTGATTGGTTCAGCCTTTCTGCTGGTTGTCTTCAGCACACATTGCCTCTGGCCGGGTTGGCAGCCCGTCTGGCTTTGGGCCCCCAGGGGCCAGCCCTTCCTCTTTCCATGTCTAAATGTTCATGTGCTTACTTCAGCGTCTCCATGCTGATAATAGTCTGTGATTTCTGGATGTCATCTTGCATGGTGCGGTTTGAATTAAATTCATTTGGTTTTGGTACCAATCAAATTAGAAGTGTAATTGTATTTAGAGCAATCCAATTTAATCTAATCTCAATCCAATCTAATCTCATTCAAACGAATGTACTCTAACCACGAAATGATAACAGAAACGTGTGTACTGAGTACGAAACAGAGTTCTTGTTGTATGGAAGTTTTTCTTATTTGTTTGTAGAAGCAAAAGCTAGAAACAGGCTTGCACTGCACATCCCAGTCCTTCATCACCATCTCAAAGACGCACACTGGCAGAAAAGCAACGCTTTTGTGGCAGACATAAAAGATGAGAATATAACAGCTAAACGGAAAGTAGCATAGGAACAAAAAAACTAAGTTAGGCAAAATGTTATCCTAAAAAAAGTGATTTCAGCAAACAACTCAATAGATAACCAGGGTCCAGAAGAGAGCTCCAGAAGCAGCCCTCCTGGGCCCCGATTGGACACAGAGACACCGGGTCAGCCTAGGGCAGCCCAGGCACGCGCCCAAGCCCCCCCACCTGGCATCGCTCTGGAGCAAGACCATCAAACCCACCCAGACTCCCTGGCCCCGTCTGACACCATCAGCTCTGTGGCCCCCCGCCCAGCCAGAGGTGCCACAACATCTGCCACACCACACTGTCTGCAGCGGGCTGTGGTTCAGCCGTGGCCCCCTTCCTCCTCCTCCTCCTCCTCCCCTCCACCTCTCCCCCCCCCCATCCTCAAAGAGTCATCATGGTCATCATCACCAGATACAAGAGGGGTTCTGGAGCCAGGGTGCTAGGATGATGAGAAAAGTGTTAGCAGGCTGTTTTGTGGGGCTGTTCCAGAGGACGATGCAGACAGCCGTCTGCGTATTTCCTCCCATCCG
>JAOPUA010000129.1:11489767-11500260 GCA_027122455.1 Trisopterus luscus | reverse complement strand
GCGGGGCCGCGGGGCGTCTTCCATCGGTCCGCGTGGCAGCGCTTACGGGCACAGCGGCGATGCTGGGGGGCCACCAGCCCAAGGGCCACCGGCCCGACGGTTACCGTAGGCCCAGGGGCCACCAGCCCGGGGGCCACCGGCCCGACGGTGAGCGTAGGCCCAGGGGCCACCAGCCCAGGGGCCACCAGCCCGGGGGCCACCAGCCCAGGGGCCACCGGCCCGACGGTGAGCGTAGGCCCAGGGCCCACCAGCCCGACGGTGAGCGGTGAGGCCCTGCTCCGTGACCACTCAGTGCCGTCTCTGACCTTGGCCTCACCATCTCCAAGGTTAAGGTCGACCAGGTCAATTGACGTTAGACGAGGTGACGGACAGTTAAGGGAGGAGTCGTTTCACCATCCGGTGTTGCCCTCTGGGGGACAATGTGGGCGGGGCCCACGCGGTCAGAGCTGGTTTAGAGGGGCCGATAAGGAAGTGAGTGAAGCCACTCGCACACACACGCACACACACGCACACACACACACACACACACACACACATACACACACACATTCACACGCAAATAAAAAGCGAGGGAGAGAAAGAGTGGGAGAGAAAGCATAGATTTAAAAAAAAGAAAGAAACAAGGGATGCGGCCATACTGTGTGATTTCCTTTGTGCCACGTGGGCGTGGGTTTTGAAGTGGGAAAGCGCAAGGTTGAGTCCCATAATGAGTGGCCAAGATGGACGGGACGAGGGATATAGCCTCCATTATCCTCTAACACCTGCTCTACTGGCAGCCCTTCTACCCTCTGCTGTCACCACACTGCACTGGGTCACTGTGGTACGCACGCACACACGCGCGCACACACGACCCCACACACACACACACACGCACACACACACACACACACACACACACACCATTTTTTGTCATGCACAGACACAATGCATTGAGACACACACGCACACGCACACACACACACACACATTAATACCCAACACTGGAAATGCTATTCTTTACTGGATTCAACTTTCAGGAACCTATTTCCGAGGCAGACAGAATACAAACAACCAAATATATACACAAACAATACTACAGCAGTTACAGAAAAATAATGCTACATTCATACACAAAGGATAGAAAAGCAAACGTGTGTCCACAACATTTATGATGAATTGTATAATGTCGCGGAGGAGGGCTCTGGCGCCGGGAGCTGATTAAATAGGGATTTGTGCGTGTGCATGCCTCCAGTGTGAATGACAGCCACAGAAACACTTGTCACTCAAACTTCAATCCCGCTGTTTACTTCCTGTATACCGAGCAAGGTTTGCCATCTCGGGAAAATCCCTGTGTGCCCTTGTAGGAAGTCACTCCAAACATGTCGATTATATGAAAGGTTGAACCTCACAATTTTCCGCTATAGTTCAGTCAAGTTATCACCACAACCCGCGAGACAGCGATGACATAATGACAGCAGGTTAGGATGAAAACACAGTAATCTACCTTCCTAAAATATTTCATTTCAAACTGGAATACAATACTTGAGCAGATGATGTTAGCCTCACACACACATCACACAATGCAAGCTATAAATATAATTGATATGAATCTAATAATGAAACCAATATGACTCATGTTCGTCATCTGTTGCCCTTAAAGGGAGGCAATACCCTGTTCTGCCACCAGAGGCAGAGTGGGCCGAGGAGAAGGAGTCCTATGTTCCCCAATCCATTTCAATTACGGCTGATCTCCGTGAGCTGGTAATTGGTTTCTCAGACCAGAGCCTTCTTATAATCAACAAAACACTTCTTGCCGCTCCAGTCGAGACTGTACATTGTTTTCTGTCAATGACTTAATTGCACACTCCTTAACCGCTTTCATTTCTTAATTTCCCCGTTTTTCGACGAGGAGATCCATTGATTCGGACACTTCTCCACACCATGCAAGCCAGGCGTGCACTGGATCTGTTTTGATTGATGCAAACCTCCCCCATCCCTCCTCCCACATTCGTTTTAAACACCACAAGAGTGCTCCTCATGGTCCGGTCGAAGATGGATGAGGTGCGCCACAGTGCATGGATGGATAGGTAGACTGATGGATGGATGAATGAGAGGATGGGTGGGTGAATGGTAAACAAATGGATGAACGATGAGAGGCTAACGTGGGGGGCTAGATGAATTGCCAGATAGGGTCGCAGATGGATGTGTAGATGGATTGATTATCTGAAAGATGAAGGGCAGGGCGAGAGGAAGGGAGGGAGACAGGGAGAGAGAGAGGGTGTCGAGGGCGACCCAGGGGGGTGATAGGAATACGATAGCCGGGGTTGTCGGAATGGCAGATGAGCTGATGAATAAATGGGCAGGTAGATAAGTGGATGGCGAGGGAGATAGATTGATGAGGGTTGTTTTCCACACACAGGGCCACCTGCACCCTCTGGGTTTGGGGAAAGAGATAGAGAGCAGATACTTATCTGTAATAATGGTAATGGGGCCCAAAATAAACCCGTTGTGAAACAACTCCCTCTGAAACCGCACTCAGTGCCTCTCTGTGACCCGTGGCCGCCGCTGCTGCTGCTGCTGCTGCTGCCACGTAAACGTGCGCACACCCGAGCGCTAGCCCTCGTGAGCAATCACGACCGCAAATAAACCCACTGACAAAACTATTGGATGACACTGCACAGGGCTACAGGCCGTCTGTGCTTTTCGCCGTCTGCGTGTCCTCTGGTCGCGAGCCGTCTTGCGCGCACAGCCCCGCGGCCTGTGCTGAGTCGACAGCTTATTATGGTGGCCCCGCGGAGCTCCGAGCTGAGGCACCTTTGACCCTTTTCAGGGGGGGGGGGGGGGGCGGGGAGTGTTTGTCTGTGGGCCGTTTGGGTTCTATACGGCGCGCTGGTTAACGGCTTGTGTGCAGGATCCCTTACGGCGCGCAGGAAAGCACTTTGCTGTGCGGTTCTGTTGAAGGAGGCTCGCCGTGAGCGTAGCCACCCCTCCTTCCACAGCTGCTCCATCGGCCTTCAGATGCAGCGGCCATCCACCTGCCTCTCGTGGAGCAGTGAAGACTCGTGATGCCCTGTGCTGGGAGCCACGCCACGTTGAGCTGAGTTTGTTTGAACAGTTTAAGGGCCGGAAGTGTCCATCGGATTTGGGAGTGGCGTGAGGTTTGAGGTTGGTCCCAGGGTCTGGGCTGTGGTGACACCCAGCCGGGGGCGTCTCTGTGGGTTCATGCCGTTCGCTCCGACTTAGAATCCCTCCCTCAGGGTTGTGCATATGGAAACAGACCATGCGTTGTTTTATCAATACTGTTTTCATCATGTTTTAATGTAAAACAATCAAGTCTGCGAGATTTGTACGTGCATTCAATATTAAAATATGTACATGAACACAAGTGTCCTTCGTGAGGAAGAGTCACATGAGGGGTGTGTCCGTGATGTTGGTGGTTTTCATGGTGATGGCAGCCCAGTCCTCATATGATGCCCTGCAACTAACTACCAACTTAAAGGGCGCATACGACAAGTGGTAGTACGATCGCACAACAACGGTGCTAGATCCAGCACCCCTGGTGACAACTATCAGCTTTGCATGGTCATCTTTTGCATGTTTACAGTACAAATCTGAAATCTGACACATGGGCCGTGACAGGCATATTTGTGGACTATGCTAAATGCTTTAATCGCCTGTGCCCGATATCATTCCTGCTAACAAATTGTTGTGTGTGTGTGTGTGTGTGTGTGTGTGTGTGTGTGTGTCAGGAGTAGTAGAAGAACAGGTTTTGTGAATTTTGTATTGTATGGATAGATTTGGATGTCTTGGAGTCAGTTCTGTAATTTATTCAAATGATGTCAGTGGCTGTACCCATTCAATACAATACACAAGTAAATACTAAATATTTGAGGATAAAATGTCCCCTCAACCATCTTTTATTATTATTATTATTATTATTATTATTATGATTTAATGAATGTATTCATTTATTTGATATATTTATACAGTTTTAATTTGAAGGTGAAAATTAGCTGAGGAAATCAAACAATCCCAAAATTACCCAGACTGGACTAACTGTAACGTCGAGGTAAAGGCTGTGACCTTTCGTGTAGATGTGTGTGCCTGTGTGTGTGTGTGTGTGTGTGTGTGTTTCAGGTAAATGCTGTGACCTTTTGTGTAGATGTATATAGTGACCGTGTCCCTGTGTGTGTGTGTGTGTGTGTGTGTGTGTGTTTCAGGTAAAGGCTGTGACCTTGTGTGTAGATGTATATAGTGACCGTATGTGTGTGTGTGTGTGTGTGTGTGTGTGTGTGTGTGTTTCAGGTAAAGGCTGTGACCTTGTATGTGGATGTATATAGTGACCGTATGTGTGTGTGTGTGTGTGTGTTTCAGGTAAAGGCTGTGACCTTGTGTGTAGATGTATAGAGTGACCGTGTGCCTGTGTGTGTCTCAGGGTCCAGGGGCGAGGCCCTCCAGTCCGGGACCCTCCCCCGCTTCCTGCAGGAGCCCGACGACGCCTACATCATCAAGAGCAACCCCGTCAAGCTGCGCTGCCGGGCCCAGCCCGCGCTGCAGATCTTCTTCAAGTGCAACGGGGAATGGGTCCATCAGAGCCAGCACCTGGCCCAGGAGCACACCGACCTGGGCACCGGTACGGAGCCACGCACCACGCACGCACACACAACACAGCACGCACACACAACACAGCACGCACCACAGAGCACACACACACTAGCTCGCTCAATCACTCACACACACAAAAAATACATGACAGCTATATACATAGTTTAGACACAGGTTCAGATCCCAGTACACTACACTGTGCACTGAGGCATGTACACACACACACATACACACACACACACACACACATACACACACACCCGTATGCACCGATGCAGACATGCACGCTCATGCACGCACACTCATCATAGACACAACCTCTTCAAATCAATCCTACACATATACAGTACACAAATCTATTACATGCGTACACACACCTCACACACACACACACACACACACACACATAACTAGCTTCAACTCAATCTCGCTTGTCAAAATTGCTCAGTTTCACATGAGGGTGAGAAGGTGTGAAGATGGAGCTCAGATCCTCGGTGGGCAGGAATCACAGCTTAAGAGATGGATTCTGCAAAAGGAGCCTTTTGACCACCCTTACAGTATATATCTGCCTGGCTGCGTTAGCTCATGAGTCACGTTCAATACGGTGGTAATAGCAGCACAGTAGCCCTCCAGCAATACAGGGCTTTTATTGTTACATTGTTTGATAATGCGTGTTTGAGTGCCTAAGAGAGAGATCATGATGACAACTGTGGAGTTATCAACTTGAAGGCCAGAAGAACGACCGGCAAAATCACACGTTCACCGTTAAATTGGTAGAAAGAATCAAAACTTTGACAGATTTTGATAAACGCAGCAATCGTGAATTGGATGGAATTGCATTGAGATACGTGAAGGGTTACACGACAAAACACGTGGCCTCAAAATACAGTTCCTAATTGTGAATGTGACAGCGTGACAAACGGCCCTGATGGCAATCTCCTGTTAGCGGCCGAGACCTGGTTGCTACGTCTTTACTGGCCGGTCCTTTATAGAGCCACTACCATCTGTCTCCTTATCACCAGTCACCATCGCTCTCGCTCACCCTCTACTTCTGTCTCTTTCTCTCTCTCTTGCTCTCTCTCTCACTCTCGCCATCTCTCTCTCTTGTCCTCGCTATCCCTCTCTCGCTCTCTACTTCTGTCTCTCTCAATCTCACTCTGCCATCTCTCTTGCTCTCTACTTCTGTCTCTCTCTATCTCACTCTGCCATCTCTCTCGCTCTCTACCTCTGTCTCTCTCTATCTCACTCTGCCATCTCTCTCGCTCTCTGTCTCTTGCCCTCTCTCTCGCCCCCTCTATCGCTCTCTCTCTCGCCCTCTCTCGCCCTCTGGGACAGATGGAGCAGATAGGGGTGAAATGAGAGAAAGAGGGGCAGAGCACAGGAGAGGGGAGGGAGGAGGGAGGGAGGGAGAGATTGTGAGAGAGAGAGAGAGAGAGACAGATCCAGAGCGGCTGTGAAAGAGCAGAATGCAGGGAGGGCTGGAGAGGGGGCAGAGCAGAGTAAATAGCAGGGAATTGGAAATATAGTTGCACCTGTGCTAGTAGCTCTGAACTTTTGTCAGGGCCTGGGGTACAGGAAAGAGATGGATCTCAATGCTGCTCCCTCCCCCCCACCCTACACACACACACGCACGCACGCACGCACGCACGCACGCACGCACACACACATTGCCGCCAGACCTTGAGAGCTGGATCTTTATTCTGGATGCATGCCAGAGGACTGAATATCAGAAAGAAGTTGAGTTTTTTTTTATTTTATTCAGCACTTTCTGATTCCATCTATAGCTTCTAATTGCACAGAGTGGGCCAATTAATGGGCTGGTCATGCTGTGTTGTAAAAGAGTGCGCGTATATATAGTCACCAGCTTCATATTTGTTATATTTAATTTACGACTATTTAATTTATTTCAAAGAGCTTTTGCAGTACAATATTGTACCTGTTTCCGTAAAGGGTAGCACATGACAAAGTGATGTAATACAAACGAACTACAAACTAACAAAATTACATATTTGATCATCTAACTCTGGATCAAACTGAATACTACAAAAGGCATAATTCATCTCCTATGTCAGGAGATAAATTTGTTATTAAATAAATATGATAGTCCATGAAATCGTGAAGTCATTACCAATTCCATATGCATTGCTTGATTATAAACATATACCGTACAAAATAAATTGTCACCTTACTCCATCATAATGTAACACATACATTTTTCAAAAGACTGGAGACTTGGTTCACAACCACCTCTGCATTTCTACCATTGTCCCCACATATTCTCGTTAAACCTCCAACCGCCAAGCCTAGTCCTCACGATTTTGTCATATGTCACAGCGTATATTTTCACTAAGGCTCTTAGATTAAATGATGCAAATAAAATAAATAAATGAATTGCTATCTATTGTTACCGTGGCTATTTTCTCAACATATTTTTATACAAATCTATTTATTATAGAGAAATCAGGAATCAGCAGTTTGGTGAATGGTCTAGCACTGTGATACAGTATATTTTGTAATTCCCTTTATTAATTTCATTAATTACCTAATTTAGAATATTTAAAGAAATGGCATGAAACGGTATTTGATTTCCCCAGTAATCCTTACTATATTACTAATTGCGTGGGTATTGAACCCCGGACGACCGGGTTCAAGTCCAATACGTTAACTTAAGACTATCTCCCTGATTTTAAATCCATGGTCAATATTCAATTTAAATATGTTACGCTAAATACTACTTCTTTTTGAGTTATTATATGCTTGTACTCCTTATAGACCTCCACAAGCAGCTTCTGTTTGCCGCTGGAAAACATCCCGCTCTGTCCTTTTCGGACATTTGCTCCATGATTTGACATTCACTGTTCTGGGCTGGTTATATATCTCGTGAACGTGCGTAATCCACGATAACGTAAGCCTGGTTTGAACTAACCTGAGCAAGGCGCGGCTGAACTGCGTTGATGGGACGGCTTTGGCCTCAAGTGGAAGTTGGTGCTAGTTTTAACTGGGCTTAATCAACTAAACGCCGCTTTCATTAGCGACTTTGATGGAATACCCCTCTTGTGCACAACATATAGATAAATCCAAAACGGCTGTTTAAACCCAACACCCCCCAGGGCTATTCCCTGTGGCCATGATCCTGAGATTCCGTACCACACTGCCCCCTAATGTGGTGGAAGTCCAATTCCATACCATCCCAATCATCATAATAATATGGACACACAACATAATAATAATAATGATAATAATAATGATAATAGTTTCTCTGTTATTCAAAACTGTGAGAAGGGGAAGAGGGTTTCACCCTCACACATTTGTTCAGATATCGCCCCTATTGTGTTTTGCGTCCCACTCTAACTTTGCTAAGCTCTGTTTGGCTCTGTTTGTTTTCCACCAGAGCAAGCTGACCAAATCCTGTTGAGCAAACATTCTGTTTTCTCTTCTGCTTAATGTAGTGGCTGCGATGTTGTAGTACAACCCTCCTATGGGGCTGCTCTGCATCATGGCTGCCAGGCTTTACTTGCCGGACATGTTGTGGGATTTGCTACATGATGTTGCCTGTCGCATAACTTGTATTTGCTCCTTGTTTGGCTCCCGTTGCTGCCCAGAAGCTCTACACAAGCCCCAGTTAACTGAAATAGAACAAAAACAAAGAACACAACATATTGTTTGGGCACGGTTCCTGCTATGTCATGGCTTTGATGCATATGCTATAGTTGGTGTTTGTCTGGTAACGTTGAGTCAAAGCCAGCGTGAGTCCTTTGAATCATTCTGTGAGTTACCACCAGTCTCTGCTCACGCTCAACACACACAAAACATACCACACAAAACATGCTTTGTATTGATGACTCATTCATCATTATTTGCGTATATAATGAGTTTGCGTTGGAAAATGCAGCTGCAATTATTGTCCGTGTGCGTCAGGACAATGTATTGACGGTTGTAGCTGCGGTTACGCCTGTGTAGTTCATCTTGCTGTCATTTCTCAGCCCAGGGGGCAGTGAGGATGGATTCTAGGATCAACATCGTTAGCCATGACAAATGATCCAATGAATGAATGCTCAAACATCTCCCAGTTATGAATATACATATATAATGCCCTATATAGTGTACTGTCCCAACAGATATATAACTCAAGTTAAATCATGCTATTTTTATTCCACAACAAGCCTTCTCAACTTGGGTCATACTGTTATATTGTGAATAAAGTTATCTTAAGTTATGAAATCATTGAGTTAGATTTTTGAATCATATTGTGAATAATGTTATGATAATTTAGAATGTTATGGAATGATATTATGGAGTTATTGAGGCATATTGTGAATAATGTTATGACAAGTTAGGAATTAATGGAGTTATATTATAAATTATAGTACGATTCTTCATCGTGACTTATATAGTTGAGTCAAGTTGTGTTTAGTTAAATATTTCAGCCATGTCTGTCAGTCAGCTGTTGCTGGGGTCAAATGTATTTGTAGGATTGAGGGAAGTAGTAGTAGTCCATTGGATGTTCCCAAGCAGTGTTATGCAACCTGGTAATATGATTTGAGATGTGTCACTATATGATTCATCATTATCACAACACACATTCAAAGGTCCGTATCAAAGAAAGATGTGTGATCTATGATTTTTATCCTGTGTGTGTGCCTGTGCGTGCACGTGTGCACATTGGTAAATTTACATCAATATCATTCCGCGCTGTATATCATCAAGAGTGTTTTATTAGATACTGCAAATATCCTTCAGGAACCCTGAACATATGTTGTATTTCACGTATTTCAGTCATCACCATGAATATGCTTATCAACTTGAAACAAATGTGAGATATTTCAGTTATTTCTGCATTTGAATGACTTATGCTGGCCGACAATGTTTCAATGTTCCAGTTTCATAACAGAGATAACATGATAACATGGTCCTTTGTTTTAGTTTAGACTAAAAAGAGTGCAAAATAGAGTGGATGATGATGAAGTGGCACTGGCAGGCTATGTTGGGTGACGACACAAACCTTGGATGCTGGATAGCGGTTGAAAATGTGGGGATGTTCTGAACTCGTGGCATACGGATGTTCCAAGGTCGTTTTCACTGTCGTAAGCCGCCACCCCCCCCTCCCCATAAAAGAAAGCCCCATTGAAACCTGTGCTGTGTTTCCAGGCGCTTTCATGATTCACATATTTGAGACTATTTATAAAGGATTATAGTATCAAAACAAACTCTCCAAATGCAGTGTTAGTTCAGAACTACATGATCAAAAGGTCAAAATGGATGTGTTTTCAAGTACAATACTGTCGATTATATTTCTTCATCCTTGTCCAATTGGTAATCCCTTTGATGCCAGCTGACTGGCTCGACACACACACACACACACACACACACACACACTGGAAACCGACTGCCACAAAAATATATAATAATTTTATGGATGATTTTAGGAAGAAGTGTGAAGTCATAGAGGGACTTTGGACTAAAGCCTATACTGTCCAAGTGGACTCAAGTTTGCAGGAAAAAAATTTACAAGTGGTACAAAAATAGCCGTCTAAGCCTTAAAGCGCAGTATATCAAAGCACTTATTGTGTACAAAGTATGTACAAAGTACAAAGTAAACGACTAAGCCGACAAACAACATTAGAGTCACAAGGTTAGAAGTGAGATCTCACGAGCCAATGGGAGGATATTCTGGGAGGTCCTCTTTTCAGGGCGCCGCGATGAGAGGGAGTGTTCGTATTGTGAGGCTCAACACCACTGCCACGGCGGGTGAGATTAGGGAGGAGAGGGAGGTGGAGGAGGCACATAGGGGTGGGGGTAAGGGGTGTGGGGTTCAGGCATCCGCCCACCACCGAAAAGTTGATACTCGGATGGAGAGATAAGAGGAAGGGGTAAGGAGGAGGAAAGAGATAGGGGGGCCAGGGAGGGGT
>JAOPUA010000129.1:11436196-11449537 GCA_027122455.1 Trisopterus luscus | reverse complement strand
TGTGTGTGTGTGTGTGTGTGTGTGTGTGTGTGTGTGTGTGTGTGTGTGTGTGTGTGTGTGTGTGTGCGTGTGTGTGTCCGACACTGCAGAATAGGGGGCTATACTTAGAGTCTGCTCTGCGCCTGGAGACAGTGCAGCGATGACACCCTCTACTTTTGTCATGACTGGTTAAAGTGGCAAATGTTGCAAACACGCTGTTGTTTCCTCTCCTCCGCTCTCTCTCTGTGATGACAATCCCCTTTTGGGGGTTCAGTCGGGTGAACCAGACCAGCAACAAATAAACATTCAATAAG
Source organism: Trisopterus luscus (assembly GCA_027122455.1). Classification (NCBI taxonomy): domain Eukaryota; kingdom Metazoa; phylum Chordata; class Actinopteri; order Gadiformes; family Gadidae; genus Trisopterus; species Trisopterus luscus. Next base: position 11,449,244 of record JAOPUA010000129.1, on the reverse strand, counting down.
GCCTGGCTTTTAGCGGGGGGGCTGTCTGCTGCGTGAGAAACACGCATCACAAAGAGCTTAGATAAGACGAAGGAATGACAGAGACTGAAGAAATGTGTTCCTGGAACGCGGTGCGTTGATGCCTCAGAGTGGAAGACCTTATGTCGGGTCAGTTATTAACCTGTCACCGGTTAGCCATCGCAGTGCTAACCCGTAGCTTCAACTGGAGACGTTAGAGTCTTTGAGAATCGAACTTATGCACCCCCCCCTTTTTCCCCCTTTTCCCTTTCAGCGCACTTGATGATTAAGTGAACAGGTTTTATTATTACGATGGGAACTCATGTTGGTGTAGGCTGGGGACCATCTCCTCCCTGAAAGACCCCTGAAAGAGCTGGTGGTGGTGCAGGAGGAGAAGAAGTAGTAGAGGAGGAGGAGGAAGGGTGTGTGGGTGGTGGAGCTGGAGGAGGAGAAGAAGTAGTGGAGGAGAAGGAGGAAGAAGAGTGTGTGGGTGGTGGAGCTGGAGGAGAAGAAATAGAGGAGGAGGAGGAATGTGGGTGGTGGAGGAGAAGAAGGAGTGGGTGGTGGAGGAGGAGGAGTGGGTGTTGAATGAGGAGGAGTGTGTGGTGGAGGAGAAGAAGGAGTGGGTGGTGCTGGAGGAGCAGAGGGGCCTGCGCTCCATCGGGCTCCGACCAGAAGCTGTAAGACAATCTCCTCCCTATCTCCAGAAACCCATGGAGAAACCAGATGCTTCCTCCTCCTGTGAGACCATCTGCATGAGATACGTCTCTCTCTCTCTCTCTCTCTCTCTCCCTCTCCCCCCCCTCACCGCGGTTGAGAAATAAGAATCGCTCAAGGGTCCGTCCCTCGCTCGCTCCATGGCTCTTCGGCGGTCTCAGATTCCTCCGACTGCTCCTATGACCTTCCCTGCCGAGTCGGGGTCGTCTGGCGGTCTTCTCAGGGGACCCCCGGAGCATAATAAGACCACGCTGTCAAACTCCCACACAGCAGATCTGATGTCATTCGACATGCGGGACATTTATTAGAATCAGACGCTTCATAACACATGGCTCTGTTTCAGGAGGTGGGGTGGAGGGGTAGATTGGTGTGTTATTTTATAGTCTCTCTGGGTAACGGAGAGGATGTAAGCATCATCCGTACCAGTCAAAGCCGTTAGAGAGTAGCTTCATCACAGGAGTCGTACCGTGACTGAGCGGTGGCTGACGTAACTGTGGACCTTGTGATACGTTTCACCACGTCACCCACCTGTTGGTGTACCTGTTTTATATTTCACTTATTGTGTTGCCAAAGGTCCTCACAGCTTCTTCTCTCTCAAAGAAACAACGACTGTGTTAAAGTAGGTGAGGTTCACCTTGGAATTATTTGTGTTTAATCGCTTACTTATAGATATGTTATGTTTATTAAGGCTTATAATAACACCAGAAATAGTCCATCAAGGACATGAAACCCTAGAAGGGACAGGGGATGAGAGAGGAGCAGCTGGTGTGTGTGTGTGTGTGTGTGTGTGCGCGTGTGTGTGTGTGTGTGTGTGTGTGTGTGTCAGTGTGTATGTGTCAGTGTGTATGACTGATGGTGGTCCCATTAATTGCTGCCCGCTCTTTAGGGCTCCCAGCCACGACCGGGCCCCTGGCCAAGAGCTGCCTTGGCCCCAGCTAATCTGTCAACAGAACCGGGAGCCGGCCGGGCTTTCAGGGCCCAAGGACCCCAGCAGGCCTGCGTGGCGCTGTGTGTGTGTGAACGCCTGTCCTCCGCCACCACACCGTCTATTAGTCTGAGGGCTTGAATCTCTCTCTGTGTGGCAGCCAGCCTCTGATTGGGCGTCTATAGGTCGGAGACGGTTGGTTTAATGCTCGCCCCTCTCATGGCCGTGTGTGTGTCTAGTTCTCTTCTTCCCTGTGCTTGTATCTCCATCTCTTCTGCGTCGTTGAGTCTAATCTGTTTCTGTTCCAGGGATCAGACCCGGGCGTCTCACACGTGTCTCCTTGTCTCTGTCGTCCCCGTCCCCCCTCCCCCCGTAGCCCGGCGCCAGAGGAGGAGGACGAGGTCCTGCTGGGTCCGGAGGTGACCTACGGCCCCCCGGGGCTGGACCTGTCCTGCCCCGTGGCTCTGTCGGTGGCACACTGCGCTGACCTCAGTGGCCCCCCCGACGCCACCTGGACTGTCCATCTGAAGAGGAGGACGCCGGAGAACAAGTGGGAGGTAACCTCACGACAACACAAACCGTAGCTAGGCAGAGGAAGGAGGAGAGAGACGACTGGAGCAATTCTCTGAACACCGTAGAAATGCTCCGGTCGTCTGTCTCCTCCTTCACTCGGAGAGAGGGAAATAGATACTCTCTAAAAAGTAAACTTTATCGTAAATCTCAAAATATGTGCCAGACATACAGCGGAATCGAAATTGCGTTTATCTCCGGCCCACGGTGTAATAAGAACAAAAGGATAACATTTGGTAAAATAAGGTAGGTAATATTTACAAAAAAATAAGTAATAGTCACAATAAGATAAGTGATATTTACAATAAGATAAGTGATATTCACAATAAGATAAGTGATATTTACAATAACATAAGTACTGTTTACAATAACTGAGGGTCTTCACTTTCTTGGTTATGAATCATCCTCTTGTTTTTGTCAAACCGTGTCTTCTTATTGGCGGTGAGGGGGGCAGTGAGTGCAGAGCCGTGGTTATGTGATTCGGTTGACATGACAACACTGTCGACATCAATCCCGGAGAATGCTGTGAGATGCGGTAGCGATGGGGCAGTGGATCCTCTGAAGTAAGTCCTCAAAGCAGTTAGTTTCACAACAAGCAAATTATTTTGCATCTATCATGGAAATGGTGTTCCAGCCTTTGGGCTGTCAAGGAGCCGGCTCCTGTTTAATATTTCAACGGGTAAACCCATAAAGTGACATGGCCGGCACTCTGACACCCTCTTCTTCTTCTAACATGGATGGAAAGACGCATTGAAATCAGGCCTACTATATTTTTTGTCTTTGTGATGAAGTGAAAGTTTATTATACTTGCAAATATGGAGATTGTATTACAATCTAACCAGAGATATACACGGCGAACACAGTCTGTTTTAATATAGAATCACATTCTCAAATTTTTTCAATAGTTTTGTATCGCTAACATTGCATGTGCATCGGAGGAAGATTATTTCCAAAGGAAATATGAGTTACAGTTGTTTTGGAGGCGGGGTGGTAAAACAGTGTGAGCGTGAGGCTCCTCACATGTAGCTTATTCAAACACCTGGTCTCATCACACCCATACCTATACAGAACTGTGTTAGCATCACCTCAAACCACTCCCAGACACGTAGAGGAGCAGACTGGGAGACATTTATTCACCACTCTGACATCAATCTGAACCACAGCCATCGTTCCTTACCTTCTATCTCCTATTCTTCCATACATCCATTCATCTCTCCATCCATCCAAACTTCCATCCATCAGTCCTTCTCCATTCATCCATCCATCCACATCAGTGCATTCCCCAGTAGAATAGCCTCACGCATGTTGGATACTCTTGTCATGTTTGGCTAACCCCATCAAAAGACTTTGGGGACCTCATAGGCAGAATAACCCCCCCTCCTGCCAGAGCCACACACTCTTCTGTGCTGCCGGCGGAGAAAGCCTGTGTGACCTCCCCCTCCGCCCCTTGTCACTGTTAGTGTGTGTGTTTGTCTGTGTGCGTGTGTCTGTGAGTGTGTGTGGCTGTGTGTGTTTGTGTGCGTGTGTGTCGTGTGGGTGACATTTACACAGGATGTAATTTGCCAGCAGAAACGTGTCTCACAAAAGGGAGCCATGAAAAGAGATATCATTTATGTGTGTTTTACGCCATCAGTGAGATGAGAAGAGAAGGAAAAAGAAAAGAGTCCGGTTGGAGAAGTCAGTGAGGAAGAACAGAAAGAAAGAGGGGGAGAGGGAGGGGGTAGGAGGGAGAGAGGGAAGGAGGGAGAGAGGGAAGGAATGAGAGGGAGGGAGGGAGGATTAAGGCAGGAGACTGAAGGAGGGAGATATGAGAGGGAGGGAGAGGGAGGGAATGAGTTGTCCCTCAAGAAGAAGCAACAGCGTGACCCGTCTCTGTCAGTGTGAAATAATGAGCTCTTTATCTCATGCAAAATGCCTCCACGATCCCTGCTCTCGGGCTTTACTGACATTACAGCTCTCTCTCCCCCTCTGTCTGTCTCTCTCTCACCCTCTCTCTCTCCCTCTCTCTCTCTCACTCTGTCTCTCTCTCTCACTCTGTCTCTCTCTCTCTGTCTCACTCTCTCTCTCTCACTGTCTCTTTCTCTCTCTCTCTCTCTCTCTCTCTCTCTCTCGCTCTCTCTCTCTCTCGTCCCCTCGGCTCCCTCTAGCTTCATTTATCATTGTGTCAATTAAACGTGTACTTTTCTACAACTAGTATGTGAGGCTCCTAGCCCTCTTATTGGCTGCTCTGTTGGGAGAGAGTGGCCCAGAGAGAGTCTCCACTCTGCAGGAATGCTTGGAGGACAAGGGCGGGAGAACTTTGTTTCAAGAAAGCAGAACACAACCCCACAGGCTAGTGCACAACACCACAGGCTAGTGATCGACAACACAGGCTAGTGCACGACACCACAGGCTAGTGCATAACACCGAAGGATAGTGCACGACACCACAGGCTACTGCACGGCACAACAGGCTTGGTGTATGATACTATGCCTCTTTCTGTCTGCCCTCTCTGCCTCACTTCCTCTTCCCCGCTCTTCCTTCATCTAGGTCATTTAGGTCCTAAAACGTAAATCTTGACCATGCTTTACCTTCCTTAACCTGACTTAACCTTCATTTATGCTTGTTTTATGCCACCATTAAATGTCTGGCTGCCCGTTCGGCACCTCTTGCACTCCCTATATCGCTGAGGGATTCATTTTCTGCGCTCCCATCAAGGCTCCCTCGATTTGGGGAGGTTTTCCTTGGCCCTTCAGAGCACTGGTTCTCAAACCGCAGGTTGGCAACCCTGAAGCCTACTTTAAAGTCACCGCACATGGACGCCAAAATCAGGGCCCTAGCGCACGGTGAGTACGGCTATCCATCACACACCCCTGAGACTGGAGGTCTGCAGTGCAGGGTGGGCAACCGGGCCCCCAGATCATGGACGTGAGGCCACGATTCGGAGATCCATTGACGTGACACGTGTCGTTTCAGCTCCCTTCCCTCGTGTTGTTGTCGGTTCTTATTAAAGAAGCCTCTGAGGAGTGTTTGTGGGTCTGTCAGTACGATCCGTCAGTCTGGTACTCTCCATGTGATTTGGTAAAACTCCGCCACCGCATCATTACGGTCAGAGGGGCGACTCCAGACCCAGGTCTCAGCACGCCATGCCTCATGCCGTCCGCCGGCATGATGCACACTTAAGTGGGTCCCAGCGGGGCCCAGGAGGGTCTCAGTGGAGAGGAGACACTCTCCTACCGCTCTGATGTAGATGGGCAGGCCTACGTGTCTGGGCTGTTCCGTTGGGTCATTAGCATGTTGTTTTGTCTGAAGAAATAGACGATATTACAGAACTGTATATAGCAAAGAATAACTCAACCGGGAGGGGGTTCACAAAGACAAAAGAGTTATCTCAAAGAGTAATCATGAGCATGCTCGAAGACAGAGGATAAGTGTTTTCTGTCTCACTGTTATTGACATGGGCATGAGAACAGGTCTATGGGTGGTGCCCTGAGGTACCTTCAGAGGGGGGGGGGGGGGTCACAGCAGAAACAGGTTTGGGAACCCCTGCTTTAGAGGGCGTAGGTGTGGGTGGGGTCTTGAAGCCCGTTCAGCACTGGGACTGAAGTTCTGTTGCTGACCAAGAGCTTGCCTCAACAGGAAGTGATGTCCCTCGACAAGGAGAGCACCTCCTGCTACGGCCTCCTGGAGGCGGAGCGGTGCCACCTGCTGCTGGGCCACCCGGGCCGCTACGCCCTGGTGGGCCGGCCCCTGAGCCAGGCAGCCGCCAAGAGGCTGAGGCTGGCCGTGTTCGGGAGCCCCGACCTCAGCAACCCGCTGGGCTACAACCTGAGGGTGTACTGCGTGGACGACACCCCCCACGCCCTGCAGGTGAGAGGGGGGGGGGGGGGAATTATAATGATGCAGTGGAGGAGGAAGGAGGAGGCGGAGGATGTAGAGGAGGTGATGATCATGATCAATTCAATAGTTTTAGGTTTGAGTGGTAGTCTTAACATTTGGTTGGGGTTTAGAAATGGTAGGTTGTTGTTTTACGGATGGAGTGTCTTATTTTTTGGCATGTTTACATTAACATGAACGTCTTTACGTGGTTCAGATGATGCTCTTATCCAAAGTAGTTCAGTACTCGGACCACAATGCTCAACACAACACAATACAAAAGGGAGAAACCACAAGAAAAGTCCAAGCTATAAAGCTATATAAAGTTTCTGAAAATGTGTAAGTTTCTAAACTCCCACTGAGCGACTGGGCTGAGTTCCTCAGAACACAAGGTTAAGGGCCTCCAGCCTCCATCCAGAGACACAGCAACACAGTGCAGATCCCTCATAACAGCTCAAACACCACAGTGCACAACTCAGCCATGTACAAGTCTCAGGTCTCCTCCAGTCTTCAGACGGGTTCTGTGAGATAGAGGGGATTCTGCAGGTTAATCTTAGGTGTATTGTGCATACACTCAAAATACTAAACAAAATACTCACAATAATACTATAATAATACTATATATTTTTTCAATAATAATTATTATTGCTATAATTATTAATAATTCACAGAGCAAAAGTTCTGAACTGTAAATATTTGAAGCAACATTAAATATGACAACATTAAATATGAAAACCAGCGCTCTTGATGAAGCCCTGGTTGAAAGCCTAATCAAAGCCCTGTAGGCAGAACATTTGAAAAGAGTCAAATGGGAAATAAACAACAAGGGTTGGTTTATAAGACCGTAGTTCTCATTGCCTGTACTGCTAGTGGTAAAGCATCAAGTCAAAACATTAAATATGATTCCACGTATGGATGATGCATACATCCATGTTGTATATTAGGAACACCTAACGAACACTGTCATTACAAGCACAACAATTATATTCATATTCATATTAATTAACAATAACCATGTGTGATGCATAACAGAAGAGCAGGATTTAAATACACTATGATATAGATATAGTCACGTACCTGATCTCACTGTAGCAATACGATCCTCATGGTTCTCATTTCTGGTAGATAATTAAAGGCATTCAATGCAATGCATGCTCATCATGAGAGACTAAAGCTAGCGTGTGTGTCTGTGTGTGTGTGTGTGTGTGTGTGTGTGTGTGTTGTGTGTGTGTGTGTGTGTAAAAACACTTTTTAATTGCCTTTGTTCTGCTGGTGATTAGACATGAGTTGCGCATTGGGTCCGACAACCAAACACTTCCTTCCTGAAGTTTCCAACACATGAACTTTATCTGGTGTTTCTCCTCCTCCTCTGTTTAAAATGCGCCCGTCCAGTCCGGTGAAGCCAGGGGGGGGCAGTGCTTAGAGGCGCTGAGCCAAAGGGGGGCTGTTTAATTACAAACACTAGAGATGCTTGGCGAGGTGGTCTCCCCCGCCTCCCCTGCTCAGCCTAATGAACGTGCAGGTAATTAAACGTGAGGCGGGTTATTATTCCACTCTGTGCGTCTGTATAACAACTTGTTACAGCAATCAGGAGCCGCTCTCAGTGGGGCTGCTGGTGCGGCGCGCCAGGGTGCTGCTCAACGGCAGGCTGCCCCCGGTCGAACCCACCGGGGCGGTCGTCGGGGCAATGAGAACGGGTTTACCTCATTATGTGCCACTCAGGATAATCAGGGTAATTAATTTGATGGTGACCAATTTGCATCACGCTGCTGTGCCGTCGCTGGGGGAAGGAGGAGTAGTGAGTAGGGAGTTGTGCCTCAAAGCTGTTTTTATTCACAGTAAACCACAGGAAACTGCAGCGCCATTGGCGGAGGCTCCGCCCACTAGCTGTGGTGGATGAAGGCAGCAGCCTGAGAATTAACAGCCATGGCACTGCATGATGGCGCTCTCGGTAGCTCACTGTTCACTCACAGGGAGTTGATAACTGCCAGTAAGTACTCTTCCATCAGACAGACAGGCGCCCATGAAGGAAGAGTGATGCAATACGAGGGATTGGTGCCTCCTATTCTTAACCGCAACTCATTAAACACATTATTTTGGAAAGTTGCACAAAATATGTTAAAAAACACTTTCCCTCACATTTGCCTCAATGTGTTAAATCTGTGTCTAAATCACCCTTAAAAAAAATAAAACTGTTCTAGTCATGTTCTCATCACGTTCACAGACAGTTGCAATACATTTAAAATCACTAAAAGAACCAATAAAATGTGTTATAAACTAATTTCCTGAGAACAATCTGTCTCTTTTCCTGGATGAAGCGATGAAAGCGCTGGTGTCCTCCCCTCTTCAGGCACAGACGTGCTCATGTTTCACTGTGCAGCCTGTAAAGGAGAGGATGTCTCCTGTCGTTGGAACCCCATCGTCCATATTGGCGAATGGAGATTGTGTTTAATGACATTACCATATGGATATCACAATGAGGTGCATTCAGACTGGGTAATTATATCTGCACAGAGAGCGATGTGATTATGATATTGATACGTTCCATTTTCATGCAATAGCAGGGTTTTTTTTATATTTTATTGTCACTTGGAAAAAGTAGTGTTGTCATTTTCTTTTTATGTATATGATAGGTTGTTTAGTCTAGGTTTCAGGGGATAAGTGGTTAAGTTGAAGTACTTATAAGTTTATAAGGTTGAAGGAAAGAAAAGCCAGTGATGATCTACAAGAAGCAGCCATCTTAGTGAGGTCAGTCTTGATAATTTGTCTTACATGCTAAGAACCACTGAATACTTCAAAAGAAAATCTGAGGATCACATGAATAAAGGTCATGATGGCTTTAGTATTCACTCAAAACGACCTGTGAAAGGATGTCTCGATTAGTACGACTAAAACATAAATGTGCTTCCTTAATAGTCCTCAGAAAGGCCTTTGTTAGGGTCTGACCACAGACGGTATGAATAGGTTAGAACCATCAACACCTGCATGAGGCAGCTGAAGCCAGCATACTGCAGTCATTCACACCGGCCATTATCTGTCTGTTAAAGAGTTCTGGAGGAGGATTTATGTCTATTCCCCTCCCCTACATGTGTAAATCACCCACACACTGCCCCGGTGTGAACTGACAACATTAAAGGGCTCAGAAGAACTCTCCAGACTTTGAACCTGATTAGAGAAGACAACATGCTGATGTTGACCAGAGACTAAGATGATCCCTCCAAGGTATTTATTATTCAGGTAGTTGTATTTCCTGGATCCATTAGGCTAAGGTTGATTAGGGTGGATCGATGCATTATTTTTAATGACTGCGGTTCACTTAAAGGGTCATGCTATTTTTTTTTTTCTTCCGTATGATTAGCAGCAGTGACACGATTAGCCGTCGATGGCTATTGGACAAATAATGGAGCCACACAGCTAGGCTATCTGTGTAACCTAATTAGCAAATTCATTAACATTTACAATAAAACCTCATTAATAGCTCCTTCCGTTTCTATTGAGTCCATTTCTATTCATTGAGTGCACTTTGTGGGCACTACAAACATACAACAAACAACAAGCATTATTTAGTCAAGAAACGTTGACATGCTTCAAACTGTATCTGTCTATGCATCCAACTAACTGTAGATCTAGTTTAATCACTAACTACCAGCAGAATAAAAGGTTACCAGCATCAAGGGCGTAAGTTTGGTCGCAGCTTTGGTTGGGACACTTCACAGACCAACCCCCCCCCCCCGCCCAAAAAAACGTTTTAAACTATACGAAGCCTAAAACAAAAAAGCCTAGGCATCTATTAGGTTTTGACAGCTGATTGTCATTGCCTTAACTTATTGAGTCCCTATTTAAAAGGTCAAAGTCGAATATACATTAGTCTTTGTGAAATCAAGACAATAACAAAGGGTTCCTCTGAACGTGGCATAGACCGTCACGTGTTCGTTGCTCTATAATGAAAAATTCACTACGTACAAAATGTAAACACGGCAAAAATGTCTGTATTGCGCAAAGGCAATGAATGTACTAACAAGAGGTTTTATCATATACTGGTGTTTTTATGTCGACATAAACAGCAACAGCCTGATATCTTACCGTGTCAGCCAACCAGTATTGCTATATTTTCAGCTCTCTTTTGGTGCGTCTTCACGCGCCGTTAACGTGAACTTCAGATGGCCTTTCAGCCAATCAAATGATATCATCTCTGGTGCACTGAAAAATGCGCTGTTGTGGGCACGCACGTCGGCAAAAATACATGCCTAATAGCCTACTACGAATGAGTTTGCAATTTTTTTTATATTAAACGCATTATGTTAAATTTATTTACGTTATATTAAATAATAAATCTAAATATTGGTAGGGACAATCCTTTCTTTCCCAAAGTTGGTCGGGACATATCCCTCAGTCCCTATTCTAAATTACGCCCTTGACCAGCATACAAAACATGGACATACAGTCACAAATATACAAACCTACTCATCCAGGGGCTGATGAACACACAACACCCCTCCCGCTGGTTTCACTTAGAAGATAAGATTGACCCTTAATCCAAAAACTTGTATTTGTATTCATACCACTAAGTTTCTCCGTCTCTCAGTCAGGAACAGTTATTTGTAAGTTTGTGTTGCTTTTTTGGGTGTGGGTCAGGCCCCTTAATGTACCTGCTCGTACACTTTCTTTCTCTCTCTCTCTCTCTCTCTCTCTCTCTCTCTCTCTCTCTCTCTTTCTCTCTCTCTGAGAGGAAATGCAGAGAGAGAGAGAGACTACAAAAGTCTATAACAAAATGAGTAAAACATCGATACACGGTGTACACTTTCCAGTTTGAGATCACCCTTGTCGTTGTGATGTAGAATCAGCCTGTGGTTGGTGGAGCTGGATTACACACATGCATTATTGATATTAATCAGTGTTGAGCAGATGGACTATTTCCCCCCCTTCCGATTTGTTTTGCTGGTTTTGGTCGGTTTTCTCCATCTCTCTCTCTCTTTGAACGGTTATGACTCGTTATTTTCAATCTGCTGTGCAATTCTTTTTTTTGGTGCTTGTTTTATTTATTTGTAATCAATGTTATGGTATCGGCACAGCAGCATGTTATTATTCCATGTGATGTCTGTTGATAGATGATAATTACATTCAGACTAATGTTTTGCACAAACTTCCCATAATGCATCTTGTGGAAGTGAACTGCCCTCCTGTTCCTACTAAACCTGGCCGGCCCAGATGGAGCGTTTTACGGTGAGGTCTTCTGAGTTGATGCACAAATACATTATTTGTGTAAATCAATGACTGAGGAGGCTTAAGTGATCTGAAGAAGACTGCAGCGAGTTGCTTTTGTCTGTGAAGAGGATATCTTCACAAAGGGACTCAGGCTGCATTCCAATAGTCGCTCTGTAGAGGATCTCGTTCTGCTCTTGCGTCCTCAGATCTCCATTGGTATAATCTGTCCCTGAATAAGTGGTGAGAGAGGCGGTCTTTAGGGGGCGATCACACAGAAAGCTCTGGAGGCTGTAGAGCGGGAGGCGTGGCCCTGCCTTTCTGTTGAAGCCCAGATGAAAGCAGACGTTTATAGTCCTGCCACCGCAGAACGTCTGCACGCCGGGCGCTTTCAGCCCAGAATTTCGTGTTATTTTAAACTCACACCAACGACAAAAAGAGCGAGGCAGCTCCACCACGCAAAAGCAGCGAGCAGAAAGCTTGCTGGCAGTTACAAAACGGCCGTTCTCCAGCTGTCAGGTAGCATTGGTTGTGATCAGCCCGCTTCAGACGGCCATTAGGCATGTATGTGGAGGCAGTGATTGGCTCAGATCATCATCGGCGGTCAACCTCCCCTTTAATTAACAACAAAGCTTCTCTACCGGCTCGATTCCAAACTAGGCCTCTGGATGCAATTGGTTAAACCGACAACAAATCAGAGCAACGAGCAACAAGACATAGGGCTGAACGGTTAGATTAAGGGTTCTAACATTAGATAAAGGGTTTGGACTGGTCAGCTGGAGCTCTGTCTGAACGGGGGGGGGGGGGTGGACGCATATGTCCGGAGCAAACTGAACACGAGGCTAACCTTTCTCCTGCTCGGCCACTAAGCGCTCGTCTTTTCCAGGGAATAGTAAACGAGCGTTAGGAAGGAAAATAGTTCTGGAACGCTGCCCATGTGTGCATTGTACAAAGATAACTCATCTGGCCCTCTCCCCCTGGACCCCCCCAGGCCGTGGCGGTGCTAGAGTGTGTGAGGGGGGGCCGTCTGCTGGAGGAGCCCAGGACGCTCCAGTTCAGTGGGAACGGCTTCAGCCTGCAGGTCTCCATCCAGGACCTCCCACAGCTCCTCTGGACCATCAAGCCCTTCACCACCTGCCAGGTACGCCCAGTGTGTGTTAGTGAGCTAATGTGTGATACAGACATTGTGATGCAGGTTCACACACACATAACACTCGTACGTATGGATAACACACGCACGCACACACACAAATAAAACTCATACACATGAATACACACACACATTTATCACACAGACACACGCAGACGGATAACACACACACATATGCATAATGTACAAACACCCATAACGCACAATTACATTACTTTCATTATAAATTCGAGGCACATTCAAACTCACACTGACCGAGACACCAACACCCCCAGAGTTCGCCGTTGTTTTAAATACCAGCGTAAGAACCGCCCCCATTGATACCGATTTGACCGCTCAGAGGATCCGGCCTGACCTGGTGGGCCACGTTCTCAGTGAGCACCAAACTGTTGATCCTGAGCGCTCCAATCGGAACCTGTTTTAATTAAATCCCGCAGATCGACTGAAGCGTTAATGAATAAAGAGAATACAAAAAAACAAGCTCAACGGGGGATTTAAACGAACACAAAAAAACAATCAGCCGCTGTGGTTAGTGAGTCTGACCCCGTCTCTCTCTCTCTCTCTCTCTCTCTCTCTCTCTCTCTGTAATGACTTCCTCTGGTGGCAGGAGTTCTCGTTCGCCCAGGTGTGGG
>JAOPUA010000129.1:11371160-11385103 GCA_027122455.1 Trisopterus luscus | reverse complement strand
CTGTCTGTCTGTCTGTCTGTCTGTCTGTCTGTCTGTCTGTCTGTCTGTCTGTCTGTCTGTCTGTCTGTCTGCCTGTCGGCCCACATACACACAGGTTTCGTTCCTCTGTCTATTTTCACATCGGCTCCCTCCTGACCATCCTTAGATGGTCATGTGTTGCGTAATGTGTTGAGTTCTGTGTTTGGATTGCATTGTAAAGTCTTGCTCATGGTCCTGCAGGTCTCTCTGTTGATCACAACTTGTTTAAAAAGTTGAAACTATACTCTCCAACCGCAGGGGTAATACTAGGATTCTATGAGGGGGCTTAGCCTCATACAAGACATTTAGGCACATTTGCGATAGTGTATCATGTAGGCTACTGGCTAGGGGAAAGGAGGACGTCCAGGACGTTGATGATTTGATGGGGTAGTATGTTATACATCCAAGGGTTATATATGTTTTAGGAGAATTTGCCAATTGGGCTTTTGACTCCTTTCAGACTTATCATTCAAACTGTCAGCCTAACATTTTGGATGAAGCCAAGATAAAAGTGGTTCACGTAATTGTAGAAAATATCAATGACCAGATATTTTCAGGGGGACTGAGATTAAATGGAACCTGAAATCAAATGAAAACACATTTTTGACGCAGGAACAGACTGTGGATATAGGACTCAGATGGACTCCTTATCTTCTCCAGTCTCCTGTGGATTCAAACAGAAGATGAAGGAACAGCCTGTTCATCAGAAGAGGAAAACACACCACACCAGAACTGAACCTCTTCCCAGAGCTATAAACATTAACGACTTGGAGCATGGCAAGGATAGCTCGTCACTAAGGAGTCCCTCCCCGCTGAGTAGGTATCAGGCATTCATATGCGAACGCCTGAATGTATTTGTGTATTTCATGTGTATTCAACTGTGTGACCTAAACTTTTATTTTAAACGTATGTATTCATATTTTTTCATGTGCACGCGTCTGTGTTTCTGTTTATTTTGTTCATATACGGTATATCAAAATAAATTAGAGTATACAATTAACATACAAATACAACTGTTATATTTAGGGTTAAGCTTATAACCAAGAAATAGTCATATTGCACATTTGTTCACATTTGTAACGACAGGCACAGGGAGTCTTCACAGCAGCGGCCTGGATGGACCTGCTGCTGAGGCCTCTCCTTCACACTGTTACCCACGATGGTCCACAGGCCCTTCCACCAGCCCCAGCCTCGCCCAACAGGACATCAGCCTTCAGCGAATCGTAGCGGAGGTCAAAATGTTGACCTACGCGATTTCTCTGGTTCTCCGCAAAGCCCATGATGGAGGAGGACCCGGTAACTCACGGTCAAGTTGAGTGCTGCCCATCGTTTTTTCATTCTCGAATGGGGTTGCTTACTTTACTGGCATCTCCTGCCAACAAATGCTAATATGTTGTGTCAGTATATCTGTTTTCAAAAGGCAGACACTATGAGTGATGAATCCGGTTACCTATCAGCAAAATAAACCATACTGTTTACATTATGTTGTTATTATTATTATTATTAATATTATTATTGTTATTATTGTTGTTTATGAAAAAAAGTTTATTTAGGAATGTCTCAGGAATGTAGATTATATTTTGACCTTGCGTATGTTGATTTCACCCACCTATGTTCGCAGGATCCTTACTCAGCAAACGTGAAGCTGAACAAAATAATCAAGACATTAAAAATGGAGAAGGCAAGCAATAAGAGGAACTATCTCAACCAACGAAAACTAGAACGGCTTTGTGATTAGTTAATAAATTATAACCTGACCATATACATTCTCAAACAAAGCATGAATGCAAACTTCACCATTAAATCTTTAAACGCAACAGTTCTCAATCATTTCGTAGGGATATGCTTATGCCCTGACGCCAACAGAACAAAAAGTGACAATAGTACAATAAACGAAAGCGACCCCAATGAATATTGTTGCTTCGCGCTTCCCGTAGCCAGCTGTTGTGCTCGGCTGACTGCTGCTGTCGCTAGCTGCCTGTACAATCTAACTATTCAGCAATAACAACACACAAGATCAACGGGAAAATGGAGGTCAATCAAGCAAAACAGGAGCATCTACTTGCATTAAAAGGTGGTTTATCACAGGATCCCACATGCATACTTCTTGCTGCTGCTATGCTATGTTGTTAGCTGCTATATGTACAAGCTAAAGACAGTTCTTTCCGACCACAGACATCTGCCGTTGGTTATTATGGTGACTTATTAAGAGCGATAGACAGCACTGCTGTCATACTCCGAGACCCCGTGCTTTATAATAAGATACACGCGATCATACGCAGTAAACTGGACATCTGGTATGCTAACGCACTGGATACTACATCTAGTAGGCTAACACAGCCCCAAGCTTTACCCTCAAAATGCGTAGGAAGATAAAGTTATTAACTTGTAATTATGTTATTCCAGGTGTTCAAATGCAGATATATAATATAACACTGTTAAATAATGTTATTGAAATAAATCTGTCAAGTCACTAACTGTCGCAGGAAGAGGGAACGATGGGGATTGATCTTATGGCCCATTGATAGAAGCCCTTTGCAGAAGTATTTGCAGTATTATGAATGTTACCAACTTTTTGAAAACGAATTGGAACAATGCGTTTCCCACACGAATCACTCAACCCACACACAACGTGTACATCCCTGTCTACTCCTTGAACACACACACACACACACACACACACACAATATCTCGCTCAGTACTAGCGCAGACTAGTTCAGGGCAAATAGCCTTACCATCTGGAAAGATTAATATGCCTTCTAATATTTCTTCCAGCTAGGAAAGAGACATGTTACAGAATTCCATGTAGTAAATCACGTAAAAGGGGGGGGGGTTGTTTGAGTTCAAGCCAACCTAATGGAGAAATTACTGTCATTATGATGACACACAATCCATTTGAATCGGAAAATATATAGTTACTGACGAGCATGTTTGTTGTGGTTATTAATTTTTTCACAGTGATGCGGTTGACAAAACCCACTCTCTTCACAAACATGCCAGTGACATGTGAAGATCGAGACCTTCCAGGTAAGTCAAGTTCACATTGGCAGGAATCCAAGTCAGGCATCCATATTTGATACCTATTTATATAATATAGTTATATTTACAGTATTTTGTCGCTTTGGACAAAAACGGCTGCTAAATGCCCTAATTAGAAATATATAAATATAAGTTAGTCTGATACAAATGAAAACTATGTTCCTGAAAACACGTCCCTGCTTTAATATCATAGAAAAAAAAGTCTTATATCATTTGTCTTAGTCATTCTATTTACATATATAAGTACAAATCTTTGAAATAGGACAAATTGATCTGTGATGGTTTACATCATTTTCGTCCGTGATGGACGTAAATGATTAAGTCATATCAGTCATTTCTTTTATTTAGCGGTTCTATTCCTAAATGCTTACTGAAGCTATTCATTGGTAAAGCAACACCCCGTCTCGCATCTAAGAGATCCAGTGTGGAAGGCTGCCCAAGGAAGAAACCCAAGTTTGAGGAGAGTGAACACTGTTTACGTTTCCGTCTGTCTGACCCCATCCAACCGCAGCAATGTGATCAGGGTTGGTTACCGAACCACGCACAGTCCATAACTCACCCCAGACACTTCTAGGTAAAGAGGGGCCCTATTAATAACGGCGGAGGGAGAGAGAAGAGGGATAGGCCTCTCACTGGAAAATAAAGAGGACTTCAGTGATGAGGATGTTTGTGGCTTTCTGTTTGCTAGCGTGCAAAACTCACTACGCTCACTGTCCCACTTGCACTCTTGATCCCGTTAAGTAGAAAATAAATGAACCTTCTTGAACAACAAGCATGAAGCATTTGCATATGCAACTGTTATCAGATCAGATCAGGTGTTGCTCGTGCTTGGGTGCTACTTGAATCACAGCTGCAGCACTGTCATGACATGACTGAGGGCAAGCTGGTGCACTGCCACCCTATCATCTGACTGCTGCATGTCTTCAAACTCAATGCCCTACACCAGCGATTCTCAAACCAGGGGTCAGGGCTCAGCAACTGGCTGTGGAGCAGTGGCTGCCAAGGCGCACTCCAGCAAATAGTTACATCTGATAATTGGCTGTTCCAACCAGCACTTCCCCTTGGGTGGATATGTGCCCAAAATACTCCTTGACCCATCAGACTATAGAATTTGCAGTAAACCAATCACATTGACAGCACTCGGTTTCAAATCAAAACTGACGGCACCAATCGCTGATTGAAAAGCCAACTCCCACTTTATTGGGACATTCATGTTAATTTGGCAGCTAAAGTTCTGCTCACATCGCCTCTTATTTATGTAGGTCTCGGTGGGCCCCAGAGGCTGGGGGTCTGGCCCTAAGGTCCGGCCCTATCGTGTTGATAGTCGGCTACAGTTTTACAGGCATAGTTACATTTCAGTTGTCGTTTCCGTTTTATGGGTCATCGGTAGAGTTTGGTTGTGTGCATCGGAGCCTTCTAAACTAAACATCATCCATAGTTAATCACCCAGGGGCCATTTCCTACCTTGGTTAAATAGGTAATGTGAGAAGGGAAATGTGTTGGCCTTAGATCCTCCATCTGAATTGACTGTGAGCCGCTTTGGATAGTATAAGTTAATAGTTCATCATTTAATTGTCCGTAATGTCTTTAGTAATGTCTTGAGTTAATTGAATAATAGCTTTTTTTTTTAACTTTTAATTCCCTGTTCTCCTAAAGGTTAAGCTGTAGTAATTTGAGATGGCAAACAGTGTGATGAATGAGTTCTGATTTAGACCTGAGCATTCCCTAGACCAGAGCACTCTACTGTGCTTTCAACGAGGGTCACTTTGAAAGATGTATTGAATTTTTTTACTTAGGGCTAGTCTAGTCTCCTGCTGTGCAAGAGTAGAGAACCTTTCACGCACATCAGTTTCCGTCCCTCCTGGGCTATTTCCGTCCGACCCCCCCCCCCCCTCTGGATGGGTACTCATGGGTAGAGCCCACCTATTTCACAATGGTGGGACAGACTTGTGTGTGGTTGTCAACGGACAGACAACCAACACATCCAGGGGCGACTTAAGATAATGTTGTGAACATTATCCACCTGTAAACCATTTCCCTTTTCAGTTGTTAAATGTTCTGATGTGTGGAATATTCATATTTATATTCTTACTGTACTTTATCATTGTTCACTATGCACGCACCTAGTCAACGGGGAGATGGCAATGTTGTGAAATAAAAGAGTGTGAGCTGTCTGGTGATGTGTTTGTGTGCCTTCCCAGGTGATTTGTTTGGTCAGCTCATGAGGTCGGACCCGTCCACCATCAAAGGGGCTGAAGCGCTGATGCTGGGAGAGATGCTCACGCTACCACAGAACTTTGGGTAATCATTGTTGCAAATAAAGTTCAGCAGAACCCGATTCTGCTGCTAAATCAGTATTCATTGTTTAAAAATCCATGTGCCACTGCCACCCAGTGCCCTCAATTGAAACACGGTATGTTTGGAACGCCTATAACCACGCCTGTTTTCCTGACGTGTTTTTACAGAAACATCTTCCTGGGCGAGACCTTCTCGTGTTACATCAGCGTGCACAACGACAGCACCAAGGTGGTGAAGGACATCCTGGTCAAGGTACTGTGCTAGAGGGAGGCCAGCCTCTTCTGAGCATGCAGAGCTGCTGCGGCTCAGTGCCTTGGCTGCGAGGTAGCTTCTCTCCGTCATCTGCTTCGTATTGTTCTTGCCCCCCCCGCCAGGCTGACCTTCAGACCAGCTCCCAGAGACTCAGTCTATCGGCCTCCAACTCTGCCGTCACGGAGCTCAAACCCGGGCGGTGTATAGACGACGTCATCCACCATGAGGTCAAAGAGATCGGGACTCATATGTATGTTACATTTTTATGCATAGCTTTTTTTTTTTTATCTAGTCCTCCTTGAAAATAAGCAGAATAGCTTTTGAATCTCTGCTCCGCGTAACCCATTTGATTCAGTTGAATCCCATTTCAACCCTGCTGCTGTTCACTGTTAATGCGGCAAAAAATAAATGACTATTTATTTATGTGTCTGTATTTATCTCAACTGATGACTTGAGAGTCTTGAAAAGCTCCCCCTAGTAAAATGTAGTAGTATTATTACATTTTCATTAATGTTGCATGTCCTGTAACCTTTAGTTTTGTTGCACCACCTCTTCTCCTCTCCAGCCTGGTGTGTGCGGTCAGTTACACCACCCAGTTCGGGGAGAAGCTCTACTTCAGGAAGTTTTTTAAATTCCAGGTGAACGACGACTTTTATCATTCATTTTCTGTTCTATTGTGTTAATCCCTCTGATTGTTAACCAACCAAACTCTGGGGACCTCGGTCGAAGTGTCAGGAATGTCGCAGGCCCATACCAGAGACTCCCAAAGCAATTAACATGCGGGTGATCTTCAACCTTCTCCTCTAAGTCCCGTCCCCCCATGTCTCCCTGAGTACTCATCCCATTCATCCAGGGAGTTCTGGGCTTTTCGTGGCTCCCGACAAACAGGATCAGTTCAACCTGCACCCCTCACTCCTGAGCCCTGTGCTCCATGGAGGGTGAAGTGAGCGAGAGAAGCCCCGCATTCAGCTTGCAATCTATCTTCCTCCAGGTCCTGAAGCCGCTGGACGTGAAGACCAAGTTCTACAACGCTGAGGTAAGCCTGTGCTGGCGGGCGGCCAACCTCGTAGGCCTGGGCGATATGGCTGAAAGACATATCACGATATAACTTGATCACATTGATCGATATCGATAACTATTGATCATTTTAATGACTTCAAAAGACTAGGAATTACCATGCTGGATTTAAACACTTGTGTTTAACACTTAATATGACCTTTCACTGTTACGCTGATACAACAATGAAAAACACTCAAATATTATAAATAAGTATTGAACTGTGTTTGTGTAACAAACCCAGCTTCTAGATTCGGTGCTCCAGTCTCTTATCGATATATATATAGAACATGTTTTATATTGATATTGATCAAAAGTCTATCACGATACGATAATTTATTGTTTTATTGCCCAGGCCTACAACCTCGCCGGCCGAACATCACCTCTTGTCTTGTTAACAGCAATATAATATGAAGCGCTAGCCACAGACGTCAATAGGGCAGCATGCCCGAGAATAGAATACCAACACATTGCGTTGCCTGTGTGTGTTGTCGTTCCTGCTAAAGGGCAGCATTGAATGGCACAGAGGTTATGGCAGCGGTATAAATACCCTGCTTCATATCATATTGCGCGGCCCATCGGGCGCAACTCTTTCTCAACGTAGACGTCCTCTGAGACCCTTTGAAAACCTTTTCATCTCCCGAAGGACGCTGCCACAAAACAAAATGTATTGTTTAAAACACACACACACATGTTGAACTAACTGTAGGAATCCATTTTAGACATAGATGCATAGGAGATAAAGAGCTTTTTATCGTGTAGATCACGCAATCTTTTCCTTGTTTATGTCATGTTCATTTGGCATTTTTGTTTTATATAGAATGCAAATATGTGTTGTCATTTTCATTGGCATGTAACTTCATTCATTTCTATGTCTTGTTGTTTTTTTCCATTAGAGTGACCTCAGTTCTGTGGTAATTGATTTATGTTTTCATCACTAAACATTTGCTTTTTTTCTAATCCTTGCTGATCGCTGTGAGGTTTGGCATTTACCTCTGTGGCCAGTAAGAAGGAGCCAACCGCTCAACAATGGATCAATTTATTATTACAACCACAAATAAATGTAATACAAGAGCAACGTAAACAAACATATATACATATTATATGTACATTTCTCTTTATTTTCATATGTAAATATTTACCTTTAACTGTAGTGGACATAAATAGACATTGACCGTCCATCCTGATTGATTTTCCATTGTTTTGCCGTTGCTCTTTCTTTGGATGTTGATGCTTCCTGGCTAACTCTTCCCACACAGGGACTGTGTGGCTACGGGCTGATTGTGGAGGCTGGCAGTGAATGATTGATCTATCAATAATCTTGGATTGGGTATCAGTGGATGATCTTCCATTTCTAATGAGCGGTTTTAAAATATTTAGAGGGGTTTTTTTTGTCAATGAATATCAAGATGAATTAAATTCATATAATTTAAATGAAATAACAATTGCATTTAGCCATGCATCAGTTCAAGTTCAAACGCGTGTCGATTTAATATGGAGATATTATTGGGGGAGCCTTTTGGTGGGAGTGGTTTGGCTTCTGTTTTGTCTTTAACACAGAGGTAGCAATGTGCTGGGCCCCTCTTAATTCACACAGTGTGACTGGCAGGCATGAACTAATCTCTGCTTCTCTCTCTCAACAACTCACTGAATGTATACTGTATGCTAGAGGTTGCACTGCAGTGTTGACCAGACCAGTCAGTCTCCCCAGCTGTTGTCTCATGCAGAGGAGCCCTCCACTATGGGGGCTGAAGATGAGGGGTTTGAGCTCAGATACGGCTCAGAACATTGAACATTGTGTAGGATAGATTATGTATTTTTGCATGTTTTTATTGGTCCCATTGTTGTCTAACTCAAGTGAGCTGAGATCTAAGATATGACACTTATGCTATGTCTGAGAACATTCAATTGGGTGGGTGTGTATTAATACAGTATTCACACAAACATGAGCCATCAGCTACATGCCAGTCGTCATGTTTAACAGAACGCTGATGTTTGAGCTAAATCACCACCTAGTAGTCATTCATAAAACGGAATTGGATTATTTCAGATTATATTATGATATGGTTATTTCAGAGGCATTATAAGAAATAGTCATGCCTGTATAAAAAAAACTGCATAATTACACAATAGGCATTGACAACGGCTTTGAACGACTTGCTGACCGGTTATCTGTCGTGCAACCCCTACTGTATACCTTGCTGGTCTGCAACGGACTAACCACACCCCTAAAAGCATACTAAGCACACCTATAGTACACGATATACCTTCTGAACTGCCTTTTAGCTAGGACAATAGTTCACCCCATATGTAAAACGATTAACTACACGGTAACCACACAATTAGCAGGTAATTTTTCTCACATTTCTCACATGGCTAACTTCACATAACACACGGGTCCGTCATCACATCTCAAGGCAGTGTGTTTCTCAGTGTGGCCTGCAGCCGTCATGTATCACTGTTCCAAGGCAGTTCATAATACAGAGCTAGTGGAAGTGAATGACCCCCGCCCTCTCGCCCTCCCACGACCCCCAGACAGACGAGGTGTTCCTGGAGGCCCAGATCCAGAACATCACCACCTCGCCCATGTTCATGGAGAAAGTGTCCCTGGAGCCCTCCATCATGTACAACGTGACGGAGCTCAACACGGTGGAGAGAGGGGAAGAAGGGTACCGACTTCACGTTTTAAGCTTTCTGACCTTTTTCTACGTCCATCCGTCTGTCTCTCATCTGTCATGGAGTCGAGTTCAATAGCCGACAAGGAACTCTTGAAGTCGTTAGTGCTGACATACTTATTTGACTACTGCTGTAGTCGTAAATAGTGCAAATTGTCGGTGTCGGCATACTTACTTTGTCCGTATTGTATTTCTACCTTTATGATTCGTGTGGTTTCTCTGCATTGCCCAGTTATTTTTGTTTAACAGTTTTTGTTTCCGTGATATGAAGAGAACGGAAAACTACAGCTGTGCTACTTTGAACTTCTTTGAGCTGTGTACCGTACCATTCGATACACTTTTTAATTGGCGCCACAAATATGATCAGAAATTCTCCATCATACTTTATATATTTATTGGACTTTAAATATATTAAATAAATACGATGAAGCCCAACTATTAAATATATTAATTAAATACAATGAAGCCCAAAGCACACAGTGTGCTTTCATACTTTGTATATTTATTTAATATTTCATTCCTTCCCGCTGCGCAGAGAGTCCACGTTCGGCAAGATGTCATACCTGCAGCCCATGGACACGCGGCAGTACCTGTACTGCCTGAAGCCCAAGCCCGAGTACGCCGAGAAGGCGGGCGTCATCAAGGGCGTGACGGTGATCGGCAAGCTGGACATCGTGTGGAAGACCAACCTGGGGGAGCGCGGCCGGCTGCAGACCAGCCAGCTGCAGCGCATGGTATGAGGACCCCCCCCCTCCCCCCCCCCCGCTGTGTACAGATACTCACCTGGTGCCCCAGGGGGTCTGAGCCAACCACGGGACCCTGGGAACGGGGGTAAAGTGACGTTAACTGAGAAAGAGAGAGAGAGGGGGCGGGACATCGGAGGGAGCGATGTTGGGTGTGTTTTCATGTTTTGGGTATTGCTTTGTCATATTTTGGCCCGATTGTGATATCTAACCTAACTCTAACCTAACGCTACTCTCCTAACGCTGCTGATACACTGTGCCTGATTGGCTATATCCTAAGCCAATCAGATTGCTTTTTACATTCCATAATCACTCGTCTATTTGACTTGATAACTCACAATATGTATGTTCCTCGTCATTGTTGAGTTCTTGCCAAACATCTAAAATCAGCACTCAGTGCATATGGTTTGGTTCAGAGCCCGTTCTGAGTGGTCTTGTCCTCCTGAAGGCTCCGGGCTACGGAGACATCAGGCTGTCTCTGGAGATGATTCCGGACACCGTGAACCTTGAGGAGCCCTTTGACATCATCTGCAAAATCACCAACTGCAGGTGAGGCTCTCTTTTGTGAGCTCAAACATTTGTCATCTTTTGACAAATGTTTACTGCCAGGTATTTGGTATATTATTAAAAAATGTATTCAACAATGCATCCGCTTGTGACATCCCGAGTGGGATTGTCCATCCGGGTGTATGAAGGGTCGGTCAACTCCCCAGTTGTTACAGTCCATCAAGTGACCTCAACACGACCCCGTTCCCCTTGATCTACTCATTGTGCATCTACACCAACTTGTGATGTCACAAATCTTACGATTTAGAGTATTGTGTTTAGGCTTGTAAGGGACTCATTCCCCCTGGTAATGTAGCGGCCTTTTAAAACTAAATACTGGTGTGGACTACATCAACACATTGTTAAGGTGCGTGCACAGTGCCCCAACGTACAGTTTTTCACCGTAAACACTGAAAAACTGTTGAAAAAGTGTGTTGTTGTCGAACACGCTGAACTGGATGGAACTGGTTGGCCCACTTCAAGCGAGGATAGGGGGGTCTGTGTTCGTTGGGGCAGTGAGCCACTGAGCCAGAACCTTCAACAGTCCCATGCGTGGTCTGATAGTGGTTTGTGTCCCAGTGAGCGGACGATGGACCTGGTGCTGGAGATGTGCAACACGCGGTCGGTCCACTGGTGCGGCGTGTCGGGCCGGCAGCTGGGCAAGGTGGGCCCCAGCGCCTTCCTGTCCCTGCCACTGAAGCTCTTGTCCTCCGTCCAGGGCCTGCAGGTAAGGGCCGCTGGGCCGCTTGGGTTGGGAGGTTTGAAGGCGGAGAGTTGGAGCAAAACTCAATGCGGATGGTTTTGGAAGTTCTCCGATCCTTGATTATTGTGTTTTATCTTTTGATTCCAGAGTATCTCTGGACTGCGGCTCACAGATACCTTTCTGAAGAGGACTTATGAATATGATGATATAGCGCAAGTCTGTGTGGTTTGTCCATTCATGAATGAGAGCTAGTATTTTATTTTATTCAATGTAATTTACATATTTAATTTGAATGGACCAAATTTGCATTTTCGTCTCTTGTCTTTGTCTTGGCTTGTTATATATTTGCACATCGAAAAATAATAATGTTTTGGTGTAACTTGCTTTTCTTGTAATATAAATACAAATCTTTATTATTAATTATTTGAATAAAAACCACTCAAAACAGATATGCGTCTACAAAGGTTGTTTTAACATCTGTTAGTATGAGTGTTTAATGAAACTGAAATTGCTTCCGTTTCTTGAAGTGCTTACACAGAGGAAGACACTTATCCTGATTCACAGAAGAAATGGATTATATATTTCCAACATCTTTAGTGTTGTCTAGTTCAGGGGTTAAACCACTGTTCTGCCATTGCCATTTCCATGTTGTTCCTCTGGTAGAAATGCCAATATACAATATACAGATTCTTAATGAAATTACCAGAGAATATTTCTTGGGGCCAAAAAACATTCAATACATTTTTTGGAAAAAAAGGTTATTGCGAAATGTTGATAATCGTAGCTAACCTTTCCTTTATCGTCAAACATCATGAGTTGCTTTGGATACAAACCTCTGCTCAATGTCTCTATGCAATTGTAAATTACATGAAGCGTAATTTCACTTGACGTATTCGTGAAACATAGCAATCAGAAAACAGTGTGGAAAGGTTTATTGGCATGATTTTAACAAAACATGCTCTCTACAATTGTATATTTCCATAAAGCGTAAGACTTCAGATATAAGATTGAAGAGCATGCAACTGTGATCATTTTGTCATATCAACTATCACACAAGCTTAAAGGGGATCATGACATTACATACATGTCTGCTAAAGTGCTATACATAAGACGGTTCGGGCTGCATAAGACACATTCAGTATTCATTCATCGCTTCGTTCATCGGTACCACAGTTAAGGACTTCCGTAAACTCTCGGCTAACAGCAAAAATGCCATGAATTTATACAAAAATAAGGTTTGGAGATGATACGATAAAAAACTAAAAACATGGCAAACCTGGCGTCCGATCAGTACTGAAACAAAGCCAAAGATATTTCCTGAAATTATCCCTTCACTATTTTGGCTATTAGATTTAGATTCACAGGGAGATCTAAACATTATCTATACATATTTGTTTTTAGAGCGGGACAGCTCCGGTATGAGTAACGTCTAGTTTTCTAGAAGGCTCTCTTTCACTATGTGTCTGGTGCTTACCCTGATATCGGCGTGTGTGTGTGTGGGTTGGTTCTTTTTCCTTCATCTCCACCACCTCTCCTCTCTCCTGAGCCCCACCAAAGAAAACGGTTAAAGTGCCTCGAAAAAATGCCCATCAAATGCCATCATCTCTCTGCCTCCGCTTAAGAAATGGGTGGAACGATTGTAATCACGTCGTATGGAATCCCCTCTTCCATGACTAGACATTAAAAGCTGGAATGAAGACGGAAAAAAAACATAAATCACATACAATCTACTTTAACCTGCACTATATACAGTATGCTTCCCCTTTAGCAGCCTCTGGCCAATTGAGATGCATCTACAGATTAATACCAACCTTAGCCAAAAAACAATATACAGAAACATATTCCCTGGATGGATTGACTCATGGATGAGCGCCTCTTATTAAGAAACAACAGTCTAGTTCCAAGTTTTTTCCTAATGGAGCGAATAGCGGCAGTGGAGAGTCTACATAGTGCAGGTGTAACGTTTAGTTGTCAACACAGAGTTGAGTCAGTGGGAGGAAGAGGAAGAGGAGGCACCTGCGTACAGGAAGAAGGTCATCATGAGTGTTCCTCTGCACTCCCGCTGAAGGAGCGGCTCCGGATGTGGTTCCTCAGCTGCTCTATCAGCTCGGGGCTCTGCTGCTGGATCTGCTGGGCGAACTGCTGTCCTCTAAGAGAACCCCAAACACACACAACACACAACGCAGCAGAACATGGAACCAGCTGCTGGAAAAAAACTAAAAGGTGTGGCGATGAGTTGTGGCGATAAGTTTAAAGGTCAGGGTAAGATTTAAGAGCTGTTATTGGGTGGAAATGGCGCAGCCATCTGACGGCTGGATGTGAGTGAAATCCAATCCATCCTAAATGTGTCTCAACACAGTGTGTCACAAAGGTGTCTTGAATGTGGCTGACATTAAAACCATTACAACACGTAATCCTCTCACTCACAAAACAGCAGTAGTGCTATGATAAAGTGTGAGCGTGAGACCCGGACGCGGCGTGTGGTGTAGTGAGTGGGTACTGGCCGCCTTACGCTTCGATCAGGCTGGAGATGTCGGTCAGCCCGCCCGGTCCCGGACCCCCCACTGCATTGGTCATCATGCCTGACATACTGACGGACAGACAGGTGGACAC
>JAOPUA010000129.1:11281339-11292988 GCA_027122455.1 Trisopterus luscus | reverse complement strand
TGTGAGGTGTAATAACATGTCTGATTCCTACGACCACGTGTGAGGTGTAATAACAACACACCTGATTCCCTTCAGGGGCCACCGGAGGCGCAGTCGGGAGCGCTGCAGGAGCCCCAGGAGGTCGGCCCGGTCTCCCTCCCCCCAGAGGTGAGCCCAGCACCTCGTCCAGAGCAGAGGGGTAGCCCTGTGTCCCACCCTGTGACTCCCAGCCACAGGCATCGGGCTTCAAACCCCAAAGTCAGCAGCCGCCTGCAGGGGTCCTATAGCCAGATGTGCGGCCCTCAGTGGGACAGTGTGCTCCTTAGCCCGATGCCTGCTCTGAAACGCAGAGTGTAGACGATAACTTAAGGATGCATGTATCGAGGTGAATTGCTCCGACTCTGCAGCAGTATGGAGAGCTTTTTTCGGCGGTCCTCGCCAGTTGAGATGGTGAACATGGTTCTGGGAGGGAGGGGGAGAGGATCAGAGCGCTTTTTTTTTTTTCTTCTTCTTTCAAAAGAAGGCAGACGCTAGCGGGAAATAGCACATTGAGCATATCTTTAGCCAGAGGTTTGATTCCCGCCCTTGGTAAAAATGTGTTACGTGCCGCGGATGCAAGCGTCCAAACTAGTGGAACGTATCGGCCTATATTCTAGATCCTTATTTTAAAATCAAACCATCCATCCAGGAAGGCTGTCCTGATGAGTCCATCAGTCATTAGAAAACCGGAGCTTACTTTTTCAGTTCTGTTTTGCAAAATGCTGATAAGCTCACGTCAACGTAAGCCAAATGTTCCCACTGACGAGGTTGGTGGAGCCTGTGCTCAGTGTGGAATAAGTGGGGAAAAGCCCCAAAGGTTAGCAACCAAGTTAGTGATCTAGAGGGGAGGCGTGACGATGTGTTTCACTCCCGCAGAAACACTGCAGCCTCCCACAGAGGCGTCAACAGTCATCAGTCGTTCCAGCAGAAGCCGAGGTAAGCGCAGGGAGGCTCTG
Source organism: Trisopterus luscus (assembly GCA_027122455.1). Lineage (NCBI taxonomy): Eukaryota > Metazoa > Chordata > Actinopteri > Gadiformes > Gadidae > Trisopterus > Trisopterus luscus. The sequence continues at coordinate 11,292,014 of JAOPUA010000129.1, read as the reverse complement.
GAGGCTCGTGTACAGGCAGCCATGGAGCTGGGCTCCAACCCTTTTGAGTCAAATGAATGATCCTAGGAGCAAATGTGATGCGAATCAAGGATTAGTATATGCAAAAGTGTTTGTGGAAAGTATTTAGTATAAAGAGGGGATCCCTGACTGTTTTCAAGAGATCATTATCATAATATCATATAGTGAATACAACAGCAAATATATAACGACGATGTCAATATTACTCTAATTCAATGAATCAAAAAAATGAATTCAATTCAAAAGAAATGACAAATAAATAATAGGACTGTAAATATTATCGTACATGCCTACAACAAGCCATAGGTACAATAATCATATATCCCCCTCATATATGTAAATATAATCAATAATAAAACTCAACTCTAGTCTTATCAAACTTACATTGCTTGCATGTGTTTAACATTTTTAAATATCCCTGTAGACCGTTATTAACCGTATAGCTTACGTTGTGTGGGTTGACGACATCTCACTGGGACAATATGGCCGCCTCTCAGTGTCCATTTTGCCTCTTACTCCAGCAGGGTGAAGAGGGGGGGGCGGAGGAGAGAGCGCAGCAGGGACCGGAAGGAGCGGTCTTCGTCCCGTAAGAGAAGTCACAAGGACCAAGACCGGAGCCGCAAGGCTCGGCCTGTCAAGGTAACCGAGGGGTTCCCCGAGGGCCAGTCCTTACACTGTGAGCCTCTAGCATTCACCCGGTCATAGTGTACGCCAAAATGTCCAGCCCTCGTCGAAAAGTACTCGAGGACAAAAAATACATTCAAAGGAATACTTAAAATAACAGGCTAAAAAAAAATTAAAAGGAAGTAATAAGTGATGTCTTCTGTGAAAAAAAGAAATAAAAAAATCGTCTGCTTACTTGTAATTTAATTTGACATTTAAGGTGCAAAAGGAAGTTGAGCGGGAAGCAAAGGAAGAGTGCGAGAGCGACCGAGATGGCTCCGGGTCGGCCAGCGAGGACATGGCCTCCCCCTGTGCACAACAGAACGGCCGCTGAGAGAGACTGCGCCAGGAGCCACGTGCGCCGGCTCAGCACCGAGTAGGAGACCACAGTTCTTCTTTTTGGTTCACTGCGGCTATTTAAAAACAAAAAGTGTGTTGAAGCACGTGTTCACACACGACAACCACTCACACATAGTGTGCTAGTGTCACATAATGTCAGTCGCCCATTTTTAAGACGCATCGTTGTATTAGTTGAATCATCATCTGGTTGTTTGCTTTTAGTTTTTTTTTTATTCAATTTCATACTGGAATTACACAATTAGGATTTTGTGGTACAGATGTCACCAAACATGGATATCGATTGCATAGATGTGTCCATCTGTCAGTGACGAGCAAGTTAGTTCTTCACATGAAAGGAAATCAATCTTTATTGTCAAATTTAATTTTGATATCAGAATCAGTTGACAAAACGTGGAACCTTTGTGAATTCAGCCGTTGTACCATCACTTGGGACACATGGTCAGATTTTATGAATACACCGTAAATAAAGATTTATATTTAATACTTTTTAATTACAAGCCTACTAACCAACAAAAATAAAAAAGGGAGTCATACAAGAGGAATCTGAACAATCGTCCAAAAGCTCCCCCTTTTTACGACTATGTCCCCTTAGCACTAGGGAAGGGACGGGCTATGCTAACCTCGCTAACACACAGACTGTATTGACTTGATAGAAAAAGAACAGCCCACCCTGTTTCTAACTGGCACATACTGATAATCCTCTTGAGCAATAAAACAAATGTTTGAATCTAAAAATATACCCGACATCCAGAGACCACCGAGGAGTAGAAGTGAACGATCTTGGCAACGTGTGTCATTTTGCTTCCGCTGGTGTCTCATGGGAAATAAACAGCTCATTTTTTTTATTCTTATTACTTGGATTGTATTATTCTGACCATTTTGTGTACAGTGAATGAACAGGTGATATGTAGTGTTTGTGTATGGGCCAGGTTTAATAATGTATGAGGTACAACATCAGGAGGACTCAGATAGATGCTCTTTACGGCGCCCGGGGGAAATAGCCCTGTCTGTTGTGTGAGGGATACATGCGTCACACGCCTTGTGCAGTCTATCACAGCCACAGGATCTGTACAGTATGCCCTTTATTTTTGTGTCGCTCACCTTTTTGTGATGCAGCAAACGGGTTGATATATTACTGTAATTATAAGCAATCAGAAGAAATGTATGACTTATTTTGCCAATTTGGTTTGTTTCTTAACGCTCCACAACATCAGATAAAGAACATTCTTATGTATGTTGTTATATATGTGGTCAATTGTATTTTTCACTCCCTAGTAAAACATATATTACATATATATTTGACTTTTCCTATTTTGTTGCGGTTTACTTTGGTGCTATATTCGTATTTTGGAAGTGTGCATCGCAGGAGGTAAAAAAGTGAAACAAATGTTTCAATTAACATTTCTAGAATTTGCCACACGTAAATTCTTTGAAGTAGGTTGGCATAAAATATCACTTGGCAGTTTGTTCATTAAAACCAATGCTATGGACATTAGGTCAAACATTGAATTAGCTGTAGTCAAAAATGTACGACTGAAAGGTGCCTAGACTAAGATTGTAAAAAAAAACCTGAGTAATTCCCGAAAAGACCAACCTCAATTTATTTTGGCAAACTAAGTAGGTGGTGAAGTTACAATACATTTGAGTAAAATTGGCTTTGACATAAAAAGTATAGCTGATTGTGAATATTTTTGTGTTTTTTGCAGGTTCAAATGTTTGTGCTAGTGCGGATTATTTGTGTGAATAAATCCAGTGTTGAGAAATTTAACGGTGAAAGGTTTCTGCTATAGTCTAACAACAAAGTTAAAAGCTTGATGTCGGTTAAAAGTTTGCGAAACAATTAAAGGAATGAAACATCTACACGTTGGTAATATACCAGAGGTTTGCCAAACAAGACAAATGTTTGGTGTATGACATCTGAAAGACAAAACAAATGAACATAATACAAATTGTATTTTTTTATAATGGTTGTATTCAAGTATTTAAAAACAATCTTGGCTAATTCCTAAGATGAAGAATTACTCTTCCTGATTCAAGCGGGGAGTTTTTTTTTTATGCTGTTTATGAAAAGCTTGGATGTATGCTGTTGATCCTTCCTGGTTGTGTCTTGTTCAAATGTCCCTCCCAATAAAAATAAAAAACACACAGGCTTTTTTATTCAGATGGTCTGCTGTACATCACAGCGTGTCCTCGCCACATCCCCTAGCGAATATCTTAAGGAAACAAATGTGCTCAAGCTCTTCTGTATGCTGGTTCCTCTTCTACTATTATTGATGTATCTACTTTTAGCATCTTTTTACCCATCCACACGCTCAATCCGTCCACACATTAACTTTCAGCTTGTGGTCCTATCTCCTATCGGTCCCATTAGTGGCCAGGTTGCAAAAGTCATGCTCTTTGCAGATGACTGGCCTATGTTTATTTGAACGATAGAAAAAGGTCTAATCCACAGTGCTCCCGTTGTCACCCTACTGTGCTAGGTCTCAGCTATGAAATCAATTGTACACATTTGTACTTGGTTCAAAACACGAGAACAATCGTTCCAGTCTGCAGAGCGTCGGCCTCCTTCGGACTCTGGCTAGATTGCCGCGTGTAGTCCGATCCGTTCCCATGTACGGTCTTGTTCATCCGTCCCTCTCCGTGAAGGCCTGCGTGGCCGGTGGTCCTACAGGCTGGGGGCAGTGGATGCACGCCCTGCTGAAACAGCTCCATGGTGGTGTAGTCGCCGGGACCCTTACCGGGAGGGCCCTCGGGGTCCATCCGGAGCGGGTCCGGGGTCGTGGTTCTCGTGTCATCGGGTGACGAGCCGCAGGTCGATCCGTCGCTCGTGTCTCCGAGAGGCGGTTCCTCTCGGCTGGGCGGAGTCCCGGGCAGCTGTCCGCTGCCCTGGAGCCCGGTGTACTGGGGACCCGGCGGGGGGCACAGGTGGAAGGTACACGTGTCGCACTCCTCCAGGAGGCTGGTCAGCTTCAGGGGCTCCTGACGGACCGAACCACATGACCCGGACATTAAGGGCACTGAACGTATAAAGGATCCGCTTCAGGTTTTTGTGAATTGATGCGTAGGATATGAGAACATGAAGTTGTTCTTGAGCAAAGGGTGATGTTCATTTAACTCATGATTTTGCCAAAAACTAAACGACTAAACTAAAACGTAATGTACTAAACGTACTAAAAATCGTAAACGATTCATATTAACAGGAACGTACTTAAAACGATCCGCTGAAACCAATGCAGTGTTATTTGACAGGTGAGTCGTGTTGCAATAGAGCAATGTCAATTCTGCTCATTTTGAGATCAAATAACCGCTTACCAACTCATAGGTCCTAATCATTCTCTGGATTGCATTGCTGGTACCTGGATTTGGTACATTTGGCCAAAACGACCTCTTAGCTCTGAAGGAACAGGTTATATTTTTTTAGAAGTGTTTGATTTTACATTCAGCAACTTTGACAATGCTACACTTACATTTGTTCAACATAAAGGGTGCTGTAGGTAAGAATCTGGAGTTGTACAGTGAGTGCCGAAGACCAGACAGACCAGACCAGTCAACCAGAACAGATATTCTCAGCACATTTGACTCACTAATAACCGACTCTGCGGTTGAACCTTACCTACAGCACACAGAGGATAACTATATTCCTTTTCTGAGCCTGATTGTTGCGATGTCCCTGGTACCTTTTATACAGTGGCGAGCTGAACAGGATCACGCATATCAACACAGAACACGTAATCAGGGAGTTTCGAACGCCACCATGAAGAACAGAGCGGCCTGAAGAGGGATACAAGTGTTATTCCACTGTTTCTGTGGGCTATTGGGACACGTTATTCTTACATTCTTCGCTCAAATAATGATCCAATCTCATACCTTTGTGGTAATTGATAAATCTCTATTAGTTTGGTGATTGTGTTTTGCATTGGTACCTTTTTTTTGCATTGGGGTTTCAAAGTAGCTTGCAGCGCTCTTCACTCCCACTCCTGCAGAGGTGAATGCTGATATTTGGACCGTGTACACTGTACCGCTTTTAAGATCCACCAGCTCCTGTGAGACTACTGTAGGGTCCACCGTTGTGTCTGGGGGAACAAACAAATACGTACAAGGTGTACAAAAAATGGAACATCGTGTGACACATAAAAATTAACACCCGCCCCCCCCATGAGGAACTGAAACGCTGCTAAAAATACAAGGTGGAGGACCTCTCGATCCAGAGAGGACGGTTGGTTTAAAGTTAGTTTTCAACTGCCGTGGGCCGTCTAAAACAGTTGGTGCCGGGCTTTTTCTTTCAGTGGCTTGACTGTATGAGTGTACCAGATTCACTTGGGAACCAACTTGGCAACATTTAGTCTTCATACTTCATATTTACTTCTGGGTGTGCTTGTGTGCGGTTGGCCGTTCTCCTTGTAGTGGAGGGTGTACCCCAGCAGGTGTCCCCTGAGGTCCTCCTCTGGGACGGGCCTCCAGGTGAGGACCATGGAGGTGAGGGTCACGTTGGAGCTGGAGATGTTGGTCGGAGCGCTGACAGGAGCTGCGGCACCGCAGAGGGATTAAGACACTTAAGGGTGCTGTGTGTGTGTGTGTGTGGGGGGGGGCGACAAGGTGAATTTGCCTAACCAATCGGTGACGAGATACCGTCATGGGTCAGAAATTGTTTCGATTTTGTCATCGCCAACATTAAAGTAACATCAATATGTGTAGAAGTAACATAAGTTGACTGACCTCCCTCTCTGTAGTAGGCCTGCAGGCTGCCGTAGGTGCTCTCACTGTTGTTGATGCTTTTCAAGTTGCAGGTTCCTTTTTGAGACCTGGTGTGCAGCATGATGTTGTACATCTGATAGGGCTCCAATGGCTCTACGTATTCAAACGGACACATGGATTGTTCAATACAGTATAATATATATCAATATAATATATATATTATTGTTTTTACAAACCCTTTAATTTTATCAGTTTGCTGGTCTTGCTTTGTTGGAAAAACATAGTGTACTGTGTTTTAGGCCCGCGGCTGCTCAGTTCAACTGAGTAGCAGACGATTGGTTTCAGAGCGTCAGAGTCTCTCCAGGACAGGGTGAGGGACTTGTTGCTGTGGAACGAGACGTTCAGCCTCCCGCCGTCCGACACTGGGAAAGAAAACACGGAAATGTCAAACGGCATCGGACACTGTCACTTTGAGGTCATAAAGGAGCAGGCGTCTACAGGTAGGCTGGGGCGTGGACCCGGAGCCCTTGGGCTGGGAGTTGAGAACACCCTGGCCATTTCGGGCCCTTACTGCTATGGATGCTACGGACATCCAATCGGTCCTTGTACCAAGAAGGAAGCACGATGTTGTCTAAAACAAACCTTAAAGGGGTGATATCATGCCACCGAGTGCGATTAAGCCATTCCAAGCCATTTGAAAACCGCCCTTTCCCTGCGCCCTAGTGACATCACTAGTGGGCGTGTCCACCTAGATGTATGATGGATAGTTAAGCCAACGTTTGCCTACAGTCCACCCGGTAGGCTGGCAGACTGATCTATGCAGCGTACATCTAGGTGGACACGACCACTAGTGATCTCAATAAAACACAGGGAAAGGCTTGCAATGGATGATCACACTCACACTCCTAGCGGCATGGACATCACCCCTTCAATACGATTACAATGTATTCTCACAGTGCAGGTGTGTCGGTCCCTCCTACCCCCGTGTCTGCGTGCTGGTACGGCCCGGCGCGCTGCTGGGGATCTGCTGGCCTCGTTGACGGCGGTGATTTTTAGCCGGTAGGCGGAGTGAGACACAATCAACCTCATCTCGGGTCGGTCGGTGGGGATCCATTTTCTGCTGGGCTTCTCGCCGGAGGCCTTCACCACCATCACTCTGTAGCCTTTCACCGGCTCTCTGGAGGGATACTGACGAAGGTACCCGCGCCCGTTATTGTCAAACCGTAGTATCGTCGTCGTTGGTAATGTCGTTGTTAGAAATAACGCTCATTAACCTTCCAACTTATGAGGAGAATTCGGCGGCCATTTTGTCCTGCATCAATGATGTCTTCTACGTTCAGAATCACAGGCCGGACGTTTAACTCTGAAAGAAAAAAAAAATCTGGTCTGTTGTTTCATACCTTCTTTGTGAATGACATGCACTCTGCGCATCCATAATTACCATTCTGGTAGTTTCTTTGCATTCATAACTTCATCATCAAACAGATGATGTACACCAGTTTTGCTGGTGTACTTAGACCTTTCCATGGCTCAGTGGAAGACTAAGTAGTAGACTAAATCTGTGACCCGTCCACTAGCCATGTTCTGGTACAACAGAGGAGCTGACCCATAATTCCATGAGTGAAACCTGTGTTGGTCCTATGATGACGCCTCTGTGAAATAGACCAGAGCGGGGCGTCCCGCTGGGAATATAAGGTAGGACGGGGCTGGTGATGGGCGGAGGCCAAGCTGAGGTTGCTTACTAACGGCAAGTACATGCGTATTGTCTTTGCGTTGTCATGGAAACATCCATTTGATCGTTCTCCCTGACCTTTGTGGTTAATGCTGGATTTGGTTGACAGTGCATTGATTATGAAACCTTCAAAAGGCAGGACAGTAATGCACACCCTCTGGTGAGCATTTGACCGTGGACGGAGCGTACCACTCACCTGGAGGGAGCAGGTAGGCGGGGCTCCAGGGGCACTTTGGGCAGTCAGTGTTTGGGCTGCACCCTAGCTGCACCTCGTAGGAGAGCGAGGGGTCGAGGTGCTCCACTAAACCCTGGTGACTTTTGTTAGACTGGGACTACACGCAACGCGGGAGGCAGGAGGAGAGGTCATGGGGTCAGATCCACAGCACGATAATGTGATTCAAATGATGGGTATCCCTTCTGTAGAATCAAATGTGTGTCTGTCTTTGGATCCTTAATGGATGGTAGCGGTTAGGGGGTTCCAGACGGAAGGCCCCGATTGCTGAAACCCAAATATCTTGGGGTTCTGGGAAGGCAAGATGCCTACCTGCTGGACAATGACTCGTGTGTTACCTACCTCGTTCCAAAACACACTGTTTAGTGCTCTGTATCTCAGAGCAAATGTTTTAATGTATCTCTCATCATCCGACTTCCACTTCATTTTCGACACGTTGAGTCGTCCCGAAAGACGTTCGAAGCTCATGTTCGTCGGTGGACTACAACGAACTACGAGTGAGAAAATGGGAGAAGACAAATATGTATTGTCATCCAACCTATTAGTAAGCATTTTACAAAGTACATCAACGATAAAGCAGAATGTTTGGCGTGGACTTACTCAGTTCTTTTGGCTCACCGCTAAACGACGCTGTTGCACAGTTGTTCTTATCCAAAACATGAACGGTCATGTTTTCCCTTGTATGTATTGTTCCGAGAGGCATCGGCATCTCAGATTTGTGGTTCTCTTTACATTTTGTAGTGCTGTTTAGGTCACAGATACACATGCTGTTGCTTTAATGAGACTCCAAGAGCCTTCTTACAGAGAGGGCATCCTGGGACCAAGGCAACGGTTGCTCATCACACTTATCAGGGCTCTGCTCCTCTGAAGCACCAGGGCACATGGTCCGTGGTCAACGTGTCTCATCTTCACCGTTGTCGGTCCACCTGTGTCTCTGTACCTCAAGGTACCAGACCCTTCATAAGTGTCATGAGCAACGCCTGCGTTTTGTGTTATTAAACGCCTCTGGGAAAAAGCTCTTATTGCATGTTCATTGAGCAGTCGTGTGCTGACGTGTTTATCAATCGTTCTACTTTATACTCACATGTTTTGTATGATGACGATTTTTTCGATGTATGGGTTCTCCCATGAATCGTTGAGAGATGTCAACAAGCAATACCATTTCGGTGCATAACTGATATATTCACCATAGCACTCGAAATAGAGTCCATCTGAAACAGAGGTGAACAAACATCACGCATTGCTATAGCCTACGTGATTGTGGACCGTTGGACCTTTGTTCTCAACGGATGTGTATAAATACATGGGCTGTACATTACCCTGAACAGTCGCACAGAGTTCATCACTGGAAGACGGATGCTTCAATGAACATTCCCCTAGTTTAAAGGTACATACATTCTGTTACATTGAAGCCAGAAGTCAAGTCTCGTTTCCTGAATATAGATTCATCCAATCAGTTCCACTACACAAGATGAAGACCCATGCATTAACAGATTCTGGTGAATTTGGATGATTCAAAATTCTGAGTTACTCAAAAGTGGGATGTTGAACTGAAGGTCAAAAATATAAAGGTTATGAGTATAAAGTTTAAGAAGCTTACCTGTAGTTTTTGGAAAGTAAATAATGGCCATGCCTTAAATTAAAAAAAAGCTTGATATTGGTACAGGAATACTAGTAAACGTAACTTATTATGATTCAAATTATGTTGCAAATATTGACACACACACACACACACACACACACACACGCACACACACACACACACACACACACACACACACACATATGTAGGCTAAAGTTTGTACATATATATAGGATATAAACATAATATATATATATGTTATATAAAAATATAAAACATGTTTACAACCAATAGAACCTCTTCTAAAAACAAAAGCCTACAAATAAAAACTAATAGGAAACAATACAACATGTGTGCAGTAGTTATGAACAATGTCAAAGAAAGCAACTTACCAAACATGAAATAAAACAATAGATGACCCCAACTCATTGTTCCCTTCAGTCGTTTTAATAAAAGTCCTGCTCTCGAACTCTCCGTCAATCGGTTTGCTCTTGTTTAACCGGAAACGCACTGGCTAAAAAAACAAGGTCATACTGATAAAAAAAACCCTCAGAGTAGAGCAAAGATGATTGACGGGTTACTCCTACGCCGTCAGTGATAGAAAATTACAGGGAAAAAACGACGGTAAATTAAGAGCTGTTGCCTGTCGGTCAACAAAATGAGGCTGGGTCTCTGCTGGGTCATGGTTTAATGCATAATATTGACAAGTGCAGCGAGTGGCTGCGTCCTCCTCCCTAATATAACGGAACCACTTTAAAGAACAGCTGGTGAAGATGAGGCACCAGCTCAACGCTCACTGTTAGTATTTGCGTAAACGTCGTGACTCGCCATTATAAATAAGGGGACATCCCTTTAATCAAGGACCTCCTCGAGAGTTATTTGTCCTATAGGCTGGAACTTCAGAGGACCGTTTTGGTGAGCCCAACATAGCCTCTGCGTGCTTGGGTGATTGAGTTCCCCACTGGTGTGTTTGTGAGGGAGGCGGGGGACACGGCTGACCGTGTGAGTGGAAGTAACACGTGGCGAGGGACACGTACAGACCGTCCAGTCACGCGTGGCGGGGGTAACAAGGTCAAACGTGTGCGTTCCAGTTACACCAAATGGCGGGGGGGAGGGGGGCTCACTGCTGACCGTCAGCTCACAAGAAGCCTTCACACTTCAGGTGCTTTTCAGTACTGAACTTATTTATATATTTATATATTTAACGAACAAAATTAGCCCGTGATTGAGAGTTTGAGATCTCAATCATGGGATATTGCCATAAGATCCCGAGATAGCGAACCAATCAAATTGCGCCATATAGGAGGTTCACGTGTAGCATAAACTAAATATAAATAACGCATAAAATGTTGACAACCTAACCTCTTATATATATATATATATATATCTTATA
>JAOPUA010000129.1:11102707-11114591 GCA_027122455.1 Trisopterus luscus | reverse complement strand
GGGGCTTGTGCCTGTGTTGGTCTTTTGTATTAAAAATGAGTTGTGCCCCCCCCCCCCCCCCTACCGATCTTGATGCAGGTGTTGTTGGAGTGGGACTTGCGCCCCGGCGGGTAGGACAGCAGTATGTTCTGGGGCTTCAGGTCCCGGTGGATGATGCCCTTGCCGTGGAGGACCTGCATGGCGCCTGCGATCTGCTGCAGGAACACGCGGATGGTGTCCTCACTTAGGGTGCCCTTACCTGCAACCCGGGGGACAGTTTAGGGGGAGGATTAGTGAAAGAACAGGTGAGTGTGTTACATGTGGCGGGGAAAAGAGCAACATTCAGCACCACAGTCCGTCTGCACTTCTCACGCATGTTTTTGGACTATTGTCTTGATGGCGGCAGGTGAAACAAGTGAATTGAGTCCGTCATGGTTTTCGGTTTTACAGTCTAGGTCTGTGTAAACGATGCAGGGACAAGAGGGATATTTGCTGTCAAGTCTTGCAATGACTCTCGCCCTGCCTTTGAGAGCAACAAGTCGTTAATATATCAAACGGTGTAGGTGTTAAGCAACAAGGTTTTATTGAGGCCGAAACTGATTCTTGGCTAAGGGGAATCCCACTTAATCATGTTGTTGTTTCTCATATACTAGCGCTTACAATCTTCTTAGTCTTAGTCAAAGAGAGAATGTGGTATAGGACCCACAGTGCTCTCCGTTCTCGCACCAAAATAACCCACAAAATCTCCTCGCCTTAAGATAAGAAGCTCACTTCCTGCCGTCACAGACTAAGTGTAAGAGTAACTAATAGTAAGTGACACATTTACATTTTCCTCTCTGATCATTATCTTTTGTTTCATTTATAAAATGTATGAATATTTCCTTTCATTTTGGTGTGTTTCTTTATTTCTTATTCACCCGTGGCGATGTTTGACCATTGTTTATGTGTTGAATAAGTCTCTTGTAAGCTATTAGGACTGGGCATAATTAATGACAAGACACTAAGACAACTGTAACACACTATAATAAACTAAGGATCAAATCAGAACACAATTATGCCTCTAAACAACAACAATAATAAAACAGTGAATGTGCAAACATCAACTTCTGGCCTTTTATCAAAAAAATAAGTCATTTGGGTATTTTGGACACCCATGCTAATATTCAAGTGTGTTCAATCTCCTCTGCTCTCCAGCTAGTTTGTAGAAAGATGTCAACAGTATGAACAGGAAGACATTAATTTGATTTGATGATCTCACAGACGATGTACCCTTTTTTTCCTAAACAAAAGTATTTATATGGTATATAGTTTGTCTTTAAGGTCTGTGAAGTGTCTTTGCGCACAATGAAAAGTACTTATAACAAAATGAATTATTAATATTAATATTATATATAAGAAACCTGAAATACCTCACATTATAATTTTTGTCAAGGAAAACATGACTAATTTCATTATATTTGCCAACACGAATGGGTCTTAGTCTCTTGTCCCACAGTAAATATTTCCACTCACAGTGTAAATAGTCTGCAAGGTCCCCGCCGTTGCAGTACTAGAAGTAGAGAGAAACAAATTGTAAAAATACACAAACTTAACAGGAAATGCGTGCTCAGCAATACACAAATAATTGGTCCGGTCAGAAGAGAGAACAGTATGGTCAATGTTGACATTAGGGGCTCTGTTTACAGAGGCGTCGTCCTAGGACAAACACTGCCGTCGCCCATAACACTAATTATGAGTCTGCTCCTTTGATGTGGCAGGGCACGGCTAGTAGACTTATCTTCACTAGTTTAGTATACTAGCCGTGGCCCTGGTGCATCAAAGAAGCAGACCCATAATCAGTGTTATGAGTGCCACCTGTGTTGGTCCTACGATGAACCTTCTGGGAAAGGGTTTCCCAGTCTGAGGCTGTTTCCCAGTGTGAAGGCTGCAGCCTTGCTAGAACGCTTCCTTGCGAGTCTCGTACTTTGGAGATGAGGCTAGAGCGCTGGCTGGAGTGCTGCCTAGCGTTTGTAGCGTTCCGAGTTTGGAACGACTTGCTAGTGTGGAAGCGCTTCCGCTTCTGCTTTTTAATACTGCTCCAGTAGTAAATATTGTAATATTTTATTTGTTGAAATTGTTATTGGATACAGTAGTTTGTTTAAACACCAGCTACGTTCATATTAAAAAAATCAATCCATGCAAAATACAGCCTATGTTACGTTGCAAAAACCTTTGAAAAAAATCGCACAGGTCTTCAAGCTTAATTGTTTACATTTCCATGATTAATATATAAAAAGCAATACGTCACGAAATATTTCTGAAAACGGGAAACAGCCCGAGTGTGTGTGTGATCTACTGAAAGGACGGAGGTGTTTTCTGACATCACAGGCTGAGGTAATATCTCTTAGTAGGAAAGGGATCTTCTGAAGGGTGTTAAGCCATTAGCGTAGTCCATGTGTATGTATGTGCTACCAGGACAGACTCTCACATGTGATTGTGTGATCATTAATCCGAATCATTAATTATTCATGAATATATGCATTTGAGATAGTTTGGCTTGTTATAATATCATATTGATTTAAAAGTTAAAGTGGAAATCGAAAAGATTTTCCGTTTTGTTCTCTTTGGTGACACCTTGGCCGATAAGTGGTGAGTGGACCCATAGATCATCAGCAAAACCAGGTAAGTAACTATCATATGCAAGTTCTTTCATCAGTGTGTAACTGCTGGGTTGCCTCATACACAAACGTACCTCCATCACCAGGTACACTGAGCTGGCCGTTTCCTGCATGGAAGGTAGGAGAGAGCGTTAGTAGCATCAGTGACAGTCAATAGTATACGTTACTTTGTGATCTTGTTCATGTGTGTAACGTGTACGTGTATGTCCCCTCGTTATCCTTGTGCAAAGGTTCATCTCTCCCGATAGGGGAGCCAGACTTGGCAGGATGTAAGCACTGTTTGTTTGGAGGTTTGCATGAGTCAACACAGGACCAGTATGTATAAGCTCTACCAATCCAGATGTCATGTCAGCTGGTGGAAATCCACCATGAAAGGGGATTATATGAACACTGACATTACTTTAGCTGACGCTCTCAGGGCTTTCAAGTTACACTGTGTCAACCAAACCTGCCCACTTATTTAAGACCTCAGCAACGATGACACAAACCAAGTCATTCAGAAAATCAAATTGATGATGTGACAAAAGATTACGGGGAACACACACAAAAGAGAAATAGAGCAACGTCACATTTTCTACTTTCCATTCTCACTATGAACGATCTCAGTCAGAGTTTGCACACATTCTCTCTCTCAATACGGTCAGCTCTCTCTCATTACAGTCATCTTTTCCATTTAACCAGGCAGGCATTCTGGGCATTTCAAATGAATGATGGTTGGTTTTACTGGAAGATGATTGAAATATGCCAATTCTTCAGAGTTTCTCAAACTCAAACCAAACGATGGAACATGGATGGAACAAAAGCTGGAGCATGCAGACCTAGCTAGCATGGCTTCCAGCCGACCACCATGCTGTTGTAGCATAAACAACTGACACCCTGTTCTCCTGTGTGGAGTCGTCTTTTCTCTCCTCCCGGCGTTAGTCAACACGGCGCACGCCACCCCAGAATCCCCTCTTATCACCCGGCAACAGGCTGGACTGCCCCGTCACCTCAGAGGGCCAATGACAGAGCTGGATGCTGTGGACCTAATCCGGCTGACTCAGCACTTTCAGCGTTTTTCACTTTCTTTTTGGATGGGTGAAGCAAACCAACAACAAGCCAAGTTCTAGCTCTGGTGAGAGTCGTTTGCTTTGGATTGGCTGTGGTTTCTCCGTCGGACAGTAATGCAGCACCTCAGTGGGAAATAACCAGCGGGAGCAGAACGTTGTGAAACTGATTCAGTTTCTTTCTGTGACCGTGGTGATAAAAAAAATATCAGTAGTGAACCGTTAACCCATAGACACTGTATTTTTAAAGTCCATCCTTTAATTAAACGAAGCCTTTGAGCCTTGACGTCCTTGCTTGACTGCCTTGAGTTCTCCTGCTACAATCTGATAAAAAGGTTTCTATACACATAATCTCGACCAGAGTGACAACTCAACGGGAAACCGGTTCCTCTCTAGTCGTCACTGCAATTCATTTTCCCTGTGTCTGATTGACGTTTGCCCCGAGTTCGAGAAGTCGAGAAGCCATTGCTGGCTAACCCACAAACCGTCCACACGTCCGCTGTGCGAAACCCTGCCTGTAATCTTAGATCCCAGTGAGAAATTGTTTGGATGCTGAGAGAGAGTTTCTCTCCCCCCCCCCCCCACCACCGGATCCTGAGTGCGGGGAGAACATGGTCCCGCAAGGGCCAACACATCTAAGGTTCACACATACTGTAATGACAAGCAGGTCTCCAGCCATGGATGTGACCGCTCCTTGAATAGGGTTATACCCAAACCAACCAAGTGGTTGATCACCCATTTTAATTAGATGTTATAATATACTTTGATACTATCTCGGATAGACTGGTCAGTAGATTTCACAACGCATGCTATTGAATGACATCATGAACCAGCATGTTAACAGTCAGAGACATTACAACATTGATGCTGTTTTGGGGTCGTTCGACCAATTAGCAACAATCAACTACATTGTATATGAAATGCTCAAGACTCTTGAGTAGATCCCTTCAACCCACAGAGAGGAGGGTGCAACTTCTTTGCGGCCAACATGTTTTTTGTATTTAATGGGTGTGTCAAACCGAAAGCCAGGTCAGTGCAAGTGAGAAAGTTAGAGTGTGCAGCTGAAATGTAACCACCAGTAACAGCAAACAACCAGGCGGCCTCTCCAATTTCCTAAGGTGTCACGTCCCCCACCCTCCTCTATACAGGTCACAGGCAAACCTAGCAAACTCCTAGCAAGATATATTCAACACATACAATTAAGGTAGGTTTTTTTTCTCAAGGACAATCATGTATAGCCATTGTGACAATAGTTCAAAAGGAAGAGTATGGCATTTAGGACAGTCTCTCTCTGAAACAAGTTATTTAACTATTTATTGCTGTTGTGAGTCAAATATCCGTGTGGCTAATTTCTGCATAGCCTGGCAGACTCCTAGAAGTTTCCCTTCAGAGTGACTCCTTCACATGCATTTCGTTTACTTTCATGTTCAGACGTATGTTCTGCTTTTTTGAATATTTTAAATGGCCAGACTTCCTTCCAGCAGACTAGACTAGCCCATTCTGCCGGCAATTTGTGTTCGCCCTGCAGAAGGGTCTGGAGAAGAGCCATACATTTCTTTCTATACGATACGTTTTTGCGGGAGCCAATCTTCCCCCGGCGCGTTATTGGCTGGTTTAACACAATGACGACAGGGAAGCGACAAGCCAATTGCGTACAGAGTCAATTTAACTCTGCCTGTTGATCACGCCCCTTGTGCTGAAGAAAATGACAACAGCTTCCCCAGACCAACGTGCAATCTACCATTGAGCTTGGTCTGGCAATAGCAGCAGACCACATAATGGGTAACCTGGTGTTTATTAGTGTGACAAATACAAAATAAACAGCAACGTGTGTGTTTGGAGACTGGTTCGCCTGCTGCTGCTGAAACTGTCAGACAGGTGTGTTGACATGAACCACCTCAGGTTGCTCGGCAACTGTCAGGAATATCACCTTGGACAATGCAAATTCCACTCCAATCCCAATCCCAATCAGCACGAGGCAGTGGGTCAGGGAGAGGTCAAGCTGGCCAGCACAGTTAGTCGGTTACCGAGGTGTTTTAATCCACACCCAATGCAGGCTCACATCTTGTGAGTTGGCCACAACAGGCCAGCAGGTAAAAGACTTCCTCATGACACAGAGCAGCTTGCTAGGGCCCTAAAACAGGAACAGAGCTAAACAGGAACCCGACACAGCAGAATCAGAAGCTTTCTTCCTTATAGAGAACCAATGGTGGCACAGAGCCACTTCTGAATGCACTGACCTAGAGAAATATACAGTAGTATCTACCAATTATAGTGGGGCTCTCAGGTCCCACTGAGGTTAGTATACTTTTAGATGTGTAGCAATAGCCACAAATTTGCCACACACGTAAATGAAATACATTCTGACAGGCACAAATACCAAAGGCTGACTGCACATATGATTGACATTGCATGTGTCAAATTAAAAACACTTAATACTACAGGTTCTATATCTGTTCAATATCTAGAACATGGTTCTAGATATGTACTACTAACTATCTGTGGCTGTAATAACTATTACAACAGGAGATCAGATCGAATGTAATTAAATCATGTGTAAATCAAAGGCCTTATTTGTAGCTGTTGAATCTAAACAGTGTCCCATTCTCTGCAAGTACACTTGCAGGTGTATAATTTAAACCATTAGCATATTATTCAGCAGTTATCAGGTAAATCAGTAGTTGCATACCTCCTACTTACCTACCTAACTAGTTTACTTTGTCTACAGGACATGATATATCAGATGCAACTATATAACACGCAAACATGTGACATGAATTGCCTACAGAGGGCCATGTAGTATCCCAGCTTATCAATACACAATGCAGACGGAAGGTTTGCAGCGTGTATCAGTGTTATTTAGATTTCCCAATAGGATTTGATGGGTCATTTTCTATTCTTTTTTTCCTGCAAAGATGATCATAATGTAACTTACCTGAAAGTCCAGCAAAGCAACAATGTTCTCATGTTTCAGTTCCTGTTAAAAAAAAGAAAATCCTTGTTGATCCAGCACACATACATCCAGTATCTTATCCTGTTAATGTACCAAATTAGTCTGCACAATAAGCTGCTGAAAGCTCTGAGGAAAATTAGAACAGAATAATACTATAAAATATTTTTTAAGTTCACAGTTAAACAAAGCTATTTTGATACAGGGTAACATGGCACTATTTTGGGGCCGAAAATATACAACACGTCTGGATATTGAGCTTTGCAGCTCTCTGCATTCATGAAGAAATTCTAATTCCCACTCAGACTATCCAACCTTTATTGCATTAGTGATGCTAGCCAATCTGTCTTTTGGCAGTGGCACAAAGAAGGATACATCGTGTTACCAGTCTGTATGCCTAATGCTCAAACAAGACTGTAAATAGTCTGTCACTGACTGCTGTTTTTCCTTCAAAGCAATCATTTTTCCAGTGGCTGTAAACACCCACTTGTCACAACGCAGGTGATAATGGTGTGAACATTGACTGCATTCTTTAAATAATTGTGAGTGACTGGCGAATGTTGGGGTGAAGCACATTAAAGATATATCATTTCTCTATGCATAGCATATTTTTGGACGCCCATTGAACACAGGCAAGCACAAACCGACAAACATGCAAATTGTGTGTGAGCCGATAAAAAGAACTATTAATGTTCGCTGGACAAGTTAACAAGCACAACTTTCGTTCAGCACGATCAGGGGTTAGACTTACCTTGAGTATTTTGATCTCTTTCCCCAATAGTGTTTGGGATTTGGAGAGATTCTTCTTGTTTATGCATTTGACTGCCACCTCCCAGTCATGTTTCTATGGAAATACATTTGCCTAAATAAAACTTCACAAATGCAGTGCGTATAAACGATTGATACATGAGCAGTACGACACAATAACACTAATGTGATTGCATGTAGGCCTAATCATGCAACATGAGACCTTTAACCTTTAGGAGGAGCCATGAGCAAACATACACAAGCACAATTATATACAAACTTTAGAGGAGTAACATGTTTTACGTTATTTTGTTATATAGGCCTACCTATAATAAACGACAGTGCGGTCCAGTCAATATTATTGATGGGAGAAGCGTGTGGCTGTTCACGTCGGCCTCTTAAGGTCGTACCACTAAAGTACACATATTTACTGGGTATCATTACAGGATACAAATACAGATGGAGCTCCGCACTCTCCTGTCAGATGTACCAATAGCTCTGCCCCTAATGGTTGACATGATATTCCTCCTAAGTTTGGCCCCTGGGGGCTGATATGGTTATTGAGCCTCGTCCACTGTAATTAATTAACAAATTAATAAAAACAACAAAGTAGCGACTCACCTCTCGGTGCCTGCCTTTGAACACGACTGCGAATGCGCCATGTCCGATCAGGTCCTTACGGCTGAACTCGAACTTCCCCACGGTCTCCATGACGGACACCCTGGAGGTCTACTCGGGACGGGCAGATGGCAGCGGGCCTGGTGCTCCCGTCTCCTCCGTCAAGCAGGACCAGCAGGAAAGTGGCACCCTTCCTCCGCTTGCCATGGGCAGCCGTCCAGACAACAAACCACCGTCTTCTCTCATATTCGTGTGCAATGGCACGGGCGTGAACCCCACTTAACACAGTGCTACAGGGATCCCCATCGTCGATCCAATAACACAACACGAAGCGAAAGATGGAGAGCTGAAGGAAAAATAATAATACGCTCGGTGGTTGGAGAGCTCAGCTGGCGTTGACGCGCCACCTTAAAACCAGCTCGTCGTTTGTTTGTATACATAGGAGTCGCTCTTCTGTCTCGATAGGCCCTCGATTCTTCTGTTCCGTTCACAGTTGTGCTATAAAAGCAGCAATCAATGATATTAAAAGAGGCTATGATGATATAAATAAAACATCAGCTTGTAGGGGGGTAGGCGGACGTAGAGGTTCAACAAAGACCTCCAGCAGACCAGCCTCCGAACCCTACATCAGCGCGCATGCGCACAGCTCAGTGTATTCTGACGTAGAAAAGAAAAATGCTACGCCGACACTAAACAAAACAAGGTTATTTATGCACTGTTATATTATAACATGAACAGATACACCAGTAAAATGATAAAGAGCAGCTAGGCCCTTATCCGTCTTATTGTTAAAAAGAATCAATGAATATTCATTGAAGAATAGTCAATGAAGAATAGTCAAGGACCTTAATGGGCAATAGGCCCATACAATATGAAAACAATCTTCTCTTTACAGCCTAGGTTCTGAAATGAAGCTAGAGAATGACCCCGTATGATAACAAATACATTTTATTATAGAGTGATCCTGACATAGTTACAATAATTCATAATAAAATAATAAGAGAAACAAACACAGGCCAAGAAGAGAAGAGCAGAAAATAGCATTCTCTAATAAAATTTTGATTTCGTTTTTTTATTGGCCATGTGACGAAAATCAAATAACTTTCATATGCTACAAACTAAGTTATCATCAAACAAATCTAAGAAGCATAATTCTCCTTAATTGGAACATGAGATCAATTCGAAAGCAGCCAGACGGAAGCAGAGGGCTGTGTAGAGATCTAAGCAGAGCCCTCCCTTAGAGCCCTGAGCAGCAGCGCTCAAAGGGAGGCGTCAGGAAACGCGCTCCTGCTGCGACCGAAGTGGCGTCGCTCACATCCTCATTGAATATCTCAAGGGAAGTACGCACCAGGCCTGAGTTGAAAGTGTGAATTAAGGTGGAGTGACATTTTGGGTCTCACTGCTTGGCGGGATACACAAGTTATGCTCTGTGCACAACATGATGACTTTGTAAATGGTTACAAACAAACAAAGTTATCTGGAAACGCAAAGAGAGGAATTAAAGAACGAATAAAAAGCGCTGGGCAAAAGGATGGGGATGTTAAGAGGTCACAATTATGAATGGAAATAAAAAGAATAACAAGTCGCATCTGGATGAGAATGGCCGACAATTCCCATATGAACGGGCCGGCTTGTCTACCGACAGAGAAGCAAGTATCTACTTTAACGTGTGTGCAGGATGTGAACTGGTAGGAACTGGAAGCCGCTATGCGTCACCAGCAGACGGCGCCTTGAGAACAGGAAAATATCGAATGGAAAAAAAACGATGGAGGCTACAAGACAGTTCAGGATGGAGCCATCTGCCGGCTTCTGCTCCTCCGCTCCGCATGAGGGCGCGCAATGAAGACCTGAATGCACACATCGTATGCCAATCATATGAATGAAAAGCCGGGAAAGCTCTGTGGGAGGAAGCTCTCTCTACCTCCAGAGTTTAGAGATGTGGGGCCCGTATCTCAGCTCTGTGTGTCGACACAGCAAGGCGACCTCACAGAGACACCATAAACCTCAAGTGGACTTTGTTTTCTCAGTTCACTTGTCAGCTTATTTTCACAGGCGTATAGGTCCCATATACTGTACAGAGGCTGAGCATGTCCAACAAATGATGTTCTTTAGTTAGCTGACGTTCAATTCTGACCCAATGTAACAATACTGTCAATTTGTCTAGGTCGGCAGGCCGAACATGTTAGGACATCATGATATCCCTCCCTCTCTTTAAACCCTGCAGGGGCCTCACACTAGCATACAGCGTAGCATGGGGTGCTACACTGGCCCCATCCACCATGATCTTGATAACCAGCTTTACACTTCAAGGAACACACAACAGAACGGAGACGCGCTCACCATTTCACACTGCTTCCAAAGGGCTCTCATTATCATGAGCATACTTATAATTCTCTATAATACTCTCTAGGCCTATACCGGTCGAGGCACTATTAGCTGAGAGGGGAAAACGATTAGTGTATCTCCTGGTGCACAGAACCAAATATCCATAATAAAACAAGCCTTTAAATGAGCATTTAAATGAGAGTCAGTGCAATCAGTGCAACTCTCACCTTAATATAGGATCCTCCAATTATTTGTATTGCGCTTCATTACGAGCATTTTTGAGGCTACAGAATGTCATCAATGGTAGAAAATACCAAGTCTTGCTTTTGCTTGCTTGTTGTAGGTACTACAAACAAAAATGACGATTGATCTATTCAATTTTAAAATCAATCAGAGTTCGAGCAACTAATCAATTACCCAAGTAATTATGTTTGCACTTATCTATCATTCCCAAGATCAATTGGATTATGTATATTATATATATTATAATCAGGCACCTGTTCTGTGTTAAGATAGGACTATATTATATTTAACAATTATTCGCTGAAGGCTCAGTGAATAGTATATAATACACCCACTATTCACAGAGCCTGAGGTGAATAATTGTTTTAGTATATACTACATGTGAACAAAAATAAACAAGATAACACTTTTAGCTGGGATTTATTTGTTATTATTAGCTTTGCCACACTGAATTCGTCTTCATGGATATCGTTGTATGGCACCATCCGTCTGAAACAACCCAAATATATTAAATGTGTGTTAAATTAATCAATCAGATTTTATGATATGCTATAATTGATGATTCTTATCAATGACAATCAATCTGAAAAATGGTTTTGTCCTTAACTTGACTTAGGTCATTTATGTCATTTCATTCACTTATCCACAAAAGGTTTATTCTCAACTCAGCCCAAAACAAAACAGTGGTACATAGATGGGATAGGGAAAGCAATATCTTATACTTTAACATCGTATTATAAATATTGAGATAACCTCTACACAGCTCTATTGTACGAACGTTGCCTAATGTATATTGTTGTTCACGACAGCAAGAGCTAATGGTTTTCATTGTTATAGCTACATTGCACACATTGGGATAGGTTCATTTCATTATAGTAAAACTCAGCAAACTAGCAGAGCTATTCGATATATTTTCTCTTTATGTATCAGCTTATCTATTTCTCAGAATGAAGTTATGCAACCAGCAGGACAGAGGCATGTGGAACAGGGTCCCACGCCAGGTCTAACAATGGTTTAGTAGTTATAACAGTGTGGTAGACTATGTTTAAGCTCTTATTCTTTAAGTTATATTGTTGTGTTAAACATTATGCACTGACTTTAATTTTTTCGATTTTAGTTGTGATGCCCCAATGGTAAAAAAGTTGTAATAATATGATTATTAGATCAATACAAAGCTAGAAACTGTTGAAGTGGAAGTGGCAACGCCTTTTCCTATCCAAGAAGGTAATAGGTGTGAGTGTGTGTGTGTGTGTGTGTGTGTGTGTGTGTATGTGTGTATGTGTGTATGTGTGTGTGTGTGTGTGTGTGTGTGTGTGTGT
>JAOPUA010000129.1:10654421-10662838 GCA_027122455.1 Trisopterus luscus | reverse complement strand
GTTTAGTTGCTGTCTTCTATTAGGTCATAATGTGTGTATGTGTGTGTCTGTGTGTGTGTGTGTGTGTGTGTGTGTGTGTGTGTGTGTACGCACAAGCAGCCAGCATGTCTATAAAGATATGTATCAAAGCAGCTGAATCATGAAATAAATTATGTTGTAATATCAGCCTAAGCTATATATTATGTCTATGGACGCCTTTTTAAGGATTTTTTAACAAAATACTGGCTTGATTAATAACCAAGAATGTTTTAATGATGTTGCTTGAGTGATCTACGATCTATTTAACAATTGTACTTGTATTTCCTGTTTTTATATTAAAGTATGTGGACTGTATTTGGACTGAAGTCAAAAACCATAACATTCAAACCCGTTCAACAGTTCAAGTGATTTTCATTTCCTTAAATGTTTATGAAGTACGCCTTTGATACAGGTTGAATGTATTCTTTACACAACGTGTTTTTAAATCTTTGAAATGATAATATAATAATATAATTCTGAATTATACTATAGGATGCAGGGTATAGTGTTGTATAGTATAGTATAGTGTTGATTCCGGACAACTTCCGGACAATTTCATGCATTTGCATTAATTGATTTAATTTTCCTTAATAACGGCTTGCTATATTAAAATACAGCAAAATAAGACTAAAAGTACCATTAATAGTCTAGAGTCAACTTTGGAATCTGTTTCCTTACTTTTGAGTTTCACTTAGCCGACCCCTTTGTTTAGTTTTCCTTTCAGATTGCTCGAGTGCTGCTTTTACGGCTTGCTGAAGTCTTAATGTTTGTTAATGTTTGTTTTAAAAGATAACCTTGGACAGTGCAGTCGGTGATGTCTCAATGCTAAGAGTGCCCTGAGTGTACATATTTTAAAAAGCTGCTCTTGGCTAATGTGAAACACATGTTGGCTTCATATGAAAGTAACAAACAGCTTCTGGCCCCATGTACCCACTGAGGGTCCACACGGCCAGCAGAGACAAGAGCAACAACGTCGGGGTCCAAAACACATTCATTGCATTTTTATCGTAAAGGGCTGCGTCAAATTTTAGACAAGGCTAAACTTCATCCCAGATTTTAACAGCTAATAAAACTGGTGCTACATCATGGTTTGAAACTCTGTGAAAATGATGTATTAATCTGCCCGATTTAGGCACAGCGTGTTCCTCACAGAGAGGGGCAGCATTACGAAGAAGGTGAGTCGAACACTATGACAAAAAAAAAGTGTTTTGTCTGATAATTCTAGAAAGGGTGAGATGTTTTATCGTCGTGGTTACCGCAAACTACTACCACAATTATTTTTTTTTGCAAATGCGAAATAAGACCCCAAATTACCTCAGCTATGTGTACGGCAAATTCTATTCAGCAGTTTGACTCATTTATATATCTATACAGAACAGTTTTTATTGCCTATTTTTTACTCATCATCTTGATAAAATAAGCTGGACTACACTGTGTCTCGTCTGACAGTTGAGTTTGATCGAGCTAACATGACTAATCCTGCTAAAGATGAAGCTAGTGTGTCTCGGACAGTTTCGCCGTAGCCGGCGTAGCCTGACCCAGCTAGCACACGATGCTAGCGTGCGTCTTAATGAACGTATCCGACCGGCCCGTGTGTGTTGTCTAGCTTAGCTTAACACATCTGGTGCAGTCTGGGGAGACTTGTGCCCTCAGTGGATCAGCTCTCTGGCTCGTGTCCTCGCCATGTCCTCACAAGTCTGCCTGGCATCCGACGCCGCATAAAGACAAGCACATCAGCGTGGCTAACAGCTTAAACAAATAAAGCCAAAGACTAAACCATCCTGAAGAGGCATTCCTCTTCACATTCTGGTAGACACTGTGGACAATAGCATCAGACATCGACTTCAAAAACTACGCCGGAGAGAGAGAGCGAGAGAGAGAGAAAGAGAGCGAGAGAAAGAGGGAAAACAAACGGGAAAAAGCTCGGAACGATCCGGCTTTATTGGACTGTCAGAGTGATGGCGGCTAATCCGAGCCGCAGCCCGCCTGGGAACGATGTGGTCCGACGGGCGGCCTGGCTCGACTCGTCACTATGGAGACAACCCCCCCCCCCCCATCACGGTGGGCCGGACGGCCGGTGTGTGTGCTTCGCACGGTACCGCGCGCGTGCGCTTATTTTTTTTGCGTGCGTGTCGTCTGTTTCCTGTTTCAGTTTGTGTGTGTGTGTGTGTTTTGTGTGTGTGTGTGCGTGTGTTTTGTGTTTGTGTGTGTGTTTCGTGTTTGTGTATGTGTGTGTGTGGAGGGGGGCATTGTGAGACGTACATCAGTATGTTCCTGTCTGCTGTTGTCTTTGATCCCACCCCCCCCCTCCCCCACCCACCACCCCCCACCAGCTGTGTGGGTACGTCTGAGCCGCGCTGTTTGATCACATCAGCGCACGCTCTCTGCACGGGACAGTTGCGGCGGCGGGTGACCGCCATTGGTCGGTGCCTCTCAGGTCCCTCCTCAGATCCAGATGGGAGATAGTGTGTAAACCCTCCCCCCCCCAGGGGGCACGGTTTGCTAATGACCGGGTGGACCCCCCCCCCCACCTCCCCTCGAGAGGTGGCACCCTAAGGGGCCCGAGGTGAAGGGGCCGCTGCGGCGTTGGGGTGGCGGGGGTCCCGGGCGGTCCGGGGGGCGTGGCTAGGACGTCGCTCTGAGGGGCGGTTAGGGGAATTCAGAAGATGTCCCCCGTGGGTTTGTAGAGTACAGGATGTTGTGCGTTGTTTTTCATCCGTCCGCATGTGTGTTTGTGTCTGTGTGTGTGTGTGTGTGTGTGTGTGGCACACAGCCACCCACACACACAAATGTGTGTTACACGTGTGACAAAATACGCCACAGGATGTTATAGTGTTTCATGAAGCACTCCTGAACACCATCCTGCCGTGGAGGCTTTGTTTGTAGAGAAAACAGAGAGAGAGAGAGAGAGAGAGAGAGAGAGAGAGAGATTCCCTCCCATTTCCTTATCTCACTTCTCCCTGGTCGGTGTCCAACCTCCTAGAGACAGCACATGTTTATGTGTGTGTGTCTGGTGTGTGTATGAAGGCATGTAAGTGTGTGTGTGCATGTGTGCATTTGAGTGAGTGTGTGTGTGTGTGTGTGTGTGCGTGCTTATATGTGTGTGTGTGTTTGTGCATACATGTGTGTGTTTAATGTGTGTCTGTGTGCATACGTGTGTGTGTGTGAGTGCATACGTGTGTGTGTTTTATGCGTGTCTGTGTGCATACGTGTGTGTGTGTGTGTGAGTGTGTGTGTGTGTGTGTGTGTGTGTGTGTGTACTACACTTTCTCCATGCAGACCCTAGTGGATGTGACCTGCATTTAGACACAGCAGCCACTTATGCTTTTGTCTCCATAGTAACAACAACCATATGGCCAATGTTAGGGTCTGTACTTTACTGGCATGAAACGCTCCCAGTAACTATTGATGAGCGTCCAAACATTTCCAGGATTTTTCCCCTGAATACAACACACATAGTCCCAGCTAGACACACACACACACACACACACACACACACACACACAGTTTAGTGAAAACCCCCGCACACACAAAAACCCAGTTTAATATAAACCTATACACACAAAAACACAGTTTTTAATATAAACCACACACACACAAAAACACACAGTTTAATATAAACCTACACACACACACACACACACACACACACACACACTGTTGCTAAAGGTTGGCCTAATCATGCTCCCTCCATGTGTCTTTGATAAGACCGACCTTACCCCATGCTGTTCTTTCCTCTGATGTAGCCACACAATTTGCACTTGGTGTGTGTGTGTGAATGTGTGTGTGGCTGTGTGAATGTGTGTGTGGCTGTGTGTCTGTGTGTGTGTGTATGCGTACACGTATGTGTGTGTGTGTCTGTGCATGTGTATGCGTATGCATATGTGTGTGTGGCTGTGTGGCTGTGTGGCCGTGTGTGTGTGTGTATGTGTGTGTCTGTGTGCGTGTGTGTGTATGTGTGTGCGTGTGTGTGCACGTGTTGGCTTTTGTGTCCCATGCATGTAGAAATATGTTAAGCCTTCCATTACAAATAGTTAGATGGCAACCGCATGACGGTAAAAAAAAAGAGTACTATTATAATAATTTGTACTTCAGATTTATCCAAAGAGACATCCAAAGAGTGCATTCCCACACAGGTCATTAAAGAGCAGGGTTAGTCCCGGAGGCTCGCTCAAGGACGCCTACAGGTAGGCCGTGGAAATGCTTGAACCCACAACCTTTGGGCTTTGGGAGCCACCCACATCGCTGTGTTATGTTCCATTACTTTCTGTCTGAGGTTGCGTTCGCTCCACGGCCCAGAGAGATGGTTAGAGCGTCACGCATCCACCGTGCAGGATGCCGCTTCCACCTGCACAGCAAACGACTGAGGGGTGAGACGGTTGATTGTGTTTGACATCAGGTCCATGCTGTCTAACTGATATAAAACAGCAGCAGTGTTTGTCTTCCATCACGGTAAAGGCCACATCTGCTCGTCCTTTAGTGGATCCTGAGATTCAAACAAACAGCTTTCTGTCAAATAAGGGAACAGTGTATGCCTTCTCCCCTCTCCAGTGGGAAGGGTGTTGTAATATGGTGGGATGTTAATGCATCTTCTTAGAAATCCTCATGGTTCTTCCCTATATATCTCCCTCCATTCATTCTGTTTGTCTGTCAGTCTGAACAGCATATCGCTCTCTCTCTCTCCCACTCTCCCCCGCTATCCCTCTATCCCTCTCTCTCCCTCCCTCTCCCTCTCCTCTCTATTATGTTATTTTACTAGCATAGCTCTCTTGGCCAGATGTACTCAATGTAACCATAGTTTATCTTGCTTTGGCTTTAAAACCCAGCGAAGTGAATAAAAAGCGGTGGTGGTCAAACTTCAAAAGGGGAGGATGATGAAAACTGGAAGGTGGGAAGCTGAGGCTTGAGAGTGGAGAGATGGAGAGAGAGATGTAGTGCACAGTATTAGGACAGTGGCACGACACTGCTTTATTTTTACTCACTTAAAGCAGTGCCAGCAGAGGTGGTTATGCAGAGGTTACAATGAGATTGTGCGTGCGTGCGTGTGTGCGCGCATGTGCGTATACGTGCAGGCGGGCGCGCATGTCATATCAGAAGAGCAACAGCCAACAGACACACACATCATCTAAACCCAAACCCAAGTTACTTCTCAACAGTTGCCAGTTGATTCATCGTGTACCTAACTAAACATTTACAAATACTAACTTTGGTGCACAGATGTTCAATATGCTATCTCAAGTTTAAAGTCTCAAATAATTACAAGTTCTGAAACCAGATTCCCTTGAGCAATACCCGTGGCCCAAAAATATGATTGTCTATATTTTTTACCTACAATATTAAATTCACAACACAAAGACTTAAAAAGATGTACACACACACACACACACACGCACAAATACACATTTGATGAATCAGGAAAACAAGAGATGGTATGTTGGCCGAAGTTAACAGCTTCAATGTGCGAGTAGAACTGCAATCAGGATTTCAACATCATGTTGTTGCATAACAAGCCAAAATGTGTTACTAAAGATCCACTGGGCACACATGTGTGGGAGTCTGTGCCAATGCACACCTGCATTCATCTAAATATTACTATTGGAACCTGATGTCATATCAAATCGTCATTCATGGAAAAGAGATAGAGAGCAAGAGAGGAGAGTGAAACTAACTACTGTGATGAAGGTGAATAAAAGAAGGCTAACAATGAACATAAATCTAATAAATCAATAATAAGCTGCAAGCCATAGTTTCAATTATAGGGTGTCAACCTAGCAATTGCAATTGAACATTAATTTAATGAGTTTCTATTCTCAATCTAATCTTTGTCTAGTAATGTATTCTGATGACAAAAATGTCAATCTCTCTCTCTCTCTCTCTCTCTCTCTCTCTCTCTCTCTCTCTCTCTCTCTCTCTCTCTCTCTCTAACTCTCTCTCTNNNCTCTCTCTCTCTCTCTCTCTCTCTCTCTCTCTCTCTCTCTCTCTCTCTCTCTCTCTCTTACTCTCTCTCTCTCTCTCAAGGACTGGTGCCTTGAGCAAACCTGTGCATCAAAGCAGACACAGAGGTGGAATTACCCTCCCAAGACACGCATACACACACACACACACACACACACACACACACGGTTGTACGTGCGTGCGTGCGCATGCTTGCAAGCAAACACACAACAAACATACAAACATGCGCACAAACACACAGGTCTAATACGAGACAGCTGCAGGGACGGTTGCGTGATACAACGAGACAACAATTAATGCTGAGGAGAGAGCAGAACAGCTTGACCTACTAAACAGAGAGAGAGAGAGAGAGAGAGAGAGAATACAATAGAGAGTTGGGTGGGATGACCGAATGAGTAATGGACTGGAGCAGTAATGGAGAAGATAATAGAAAGACAGAGAGCGATAGTAAGACATTGAGAGAGAAACATGTGAGAAGGGCTGACTAACAGAGGGACACTATGAGGGAGAGAACCTCGAAAAAGGGGAGGATTTGAAGAGTAAGGGACCGGAGAGAAAGTAGGGAAAAGGGAAAGAGAAAGACCCCTAAAGAGGGAGAAAAGCAACAAAAAAAAAGAGAGAGACCCGGGCCGCCTCAAGTAACTGGTAACAGGTCGACACGGCTCAGAGTCGTCCCGGAGAGCCTGCGGTGGACGGCTCCGTCACCGACACGTATCCCCTGACAACCACCAGGGAAGGCCCCCGGGGCCGCGGGGGAAAGTGTCCCCTTCTCCCAGGCCTTCCCAGGGACCGGAGATTTAAGTTTAGCGTGATTATCACTGACAGATATCTACTTGTCTGAGCACAAAGCAAATACAGCGTGAATTTCCGGGCACATTTGGAGAGCGATCATGAAAATATCACTTTTCTCTTTGTGTAGGACTCATGTCAAGTTTGAACGTGAAAATTCGAAAGCGTTTAGCGTCTGTCCTGACACGGCATTTTTCTTTGGGTACGTTGACAATCAATGAGGTATCTATGTTCTATGATTCTCATTCACATTAATGTGTATGGTGACATAAATGGTCTTTCCAAAGTTATAAACAACAGCATTTATTACATTCTGGCAGACTGTGATGTGTGTATGTGTTTACATCGTGTTTTTATTCTATTTCGTTTTATCATCAACCTTGGTGAAATGAGCATTGACTCTTTGACCATTGTTAGGGTCCATGAAGTCAGACTATCGAGACAAACCTTTTTCCACGGTCCCTAACTTGTTCTAAGTGACAAGTGGTTAGTCTGTGCATACATATTCACACTTTAATCTACAACAAAGCCATATATTCCAAGGGGACCAGCAACTGGTGTCAACATGACAGCAACGCATAGAGATTATGAAGGATTACACTATTCACCATTCAACTGCACATTTGTACCGCATGTGAATTCCCATGTTGAACGAGCCTCCTCTCAGACATCCAGACAGCATTACTGGACTGTGACAGAGAACATGGTCGTCATTAACTGACGTGTAATAAACGCTAACACCAGGGAAACATGACAGCAAGGAGATGTATGTGTTTAATGAGTCAGACATATCCCATCCTAGTGTGAAGGAAGACAACCTGGCCAGTGATGTGTTGCCTCACAGCCTGTTGCGATGTACAGCAAGACTCAATCCCTCGGGTTTCTTTGACTCCAACGCTGCTGCACAAACAGCGCACACATGTGTACACGTGTGCGTTGTGTCCAGTGAGATAATGCAATCACTGTCATGAGACCAATTACAGCATTTCCTTCTGCAACCATTTGAGATTTTACAGATCATCAAGTGTACAATTGATTCATTTCAAGATGAATTGTTCATCCATCTGTTGACAACGGTTTGGATAATTCATAGGCTGAGCACTTCAAGGCCAGATAATGAATATATCACCCATCATCTGGCCCTAACAGACTGTTTACAGTCTGGATGGAGACAGAATGACACCGGACAAATGATTTGGGACCTCATTAATCTGTGCTCCGCCTCAACTGATCAATAGAGAAATTGGGTGTTTTGGTTAATTATATAATGTTATTATAGGATGAACATTCCACACTCCTCTCGTCGCATTGATCTTCATCATCAGCATCATCATCGTTATGATGGAGGTCCGTCTATCGATCACAGCACAACAAATCACAAGCACCCTATCTTCTGAATTCATCCATTTAGCTCCCGAATTCAGCTACCAAACGTGTTCTATCATCCTCTGGACGGGCTCTCCCTGGACGCACCGTACCACCAACCCGCCGACAAGACAAACCCTGAGACCCCAGAGGAACCGTCCACCATCTCCGAGACGTCCCCCCCATCCATCCATCCCTGTGTTCAACCCTGAAGCCTGAAAAGCCCCACCTAGCTTCAAGGGGCCTCTGGACCATTTTGATTTAATGCATTTTACAATTCCGCCTCATTT
>JAOPUA010000129.1:9840150-9854089 GCA_027122455.1 Trisopterus luscus | reverse complement strand
GTGTGTGTGTGTGTGTGTGTGTGTGTGTGTGTGTGTGTGTGTTTGCGTGCGTGTGCGTGTGTGTAGACAGAAAGAGACATTTTATCCTTCCATCCCTTTTTGCCTTTTTGGAGAAATCGTTGCATAATAATAAACGTGCGTCAGGTTATTGGATAGTTGATCTTACCTGTCTTGGATTCGATGTTTGCTCTGAGCAGATCTCCGCTCGAAAGATGCTTCAGTCCAAAAGTTTTGGTTATACGCGAAGACACTGTTCCCTTCCCTGAACCCGGTGGTCCCATCACGATCGCACGGAATATCCGCTGCAGAACCATTTTGAGGCAATTCCTTTAAACTTATTGTCCCACAACTAAGTGTCCATCCCCTTAAAAAGCGGGCGCAACTTGATCAGCCAACGTAGTACTCCTGGGTGTATGCCTGCACCGTGCACACGCAAGTTATCTCCAAACATCTGCGCACTAGTCCAAAGGGGGCGAGTCTTACAGCAGTTACTGGACCTTGAATGCGTTCCTCCACTCCAGAATGAAACAGGAAGAGAGACGGAGGAGATGTGTGTAGAGAGCGTCGTCACAGCCCCAGCGAGGGCCAATGGGAGCCGCTTCACGTTGCACACTGAGCTAGAGGAGACATTGCGCGCATCCTCTGATTTTCGCATTAAAAAACCCGTGCTAGAACTTTGTCGAGTGGGGATTACACTTCAGTGTCACCCTATAGTCCTAATGTGTAACACGATTATATAAAACATCTAGTGGTTCTACATAACTAGTGCAACGTGACTAATCCTATACACAGCCGCTCATTGCATGAACAGGACCATGCCGTGTACAAATACTCCCATCCCACCTTTAGTTTTTCTGTAATGGGCGTATGTCAACGGTAAAATATTGGTTAATGCGATCGGCTCTGCTGTTCGTCGGCTCCCGGTGATCTACAGTGTGTTTAACATCCAAAAAAAACATTCGTTGAGGCCACATTGGCCAACAAATGGAGGTGCATTTCGTTTGCCTGTCACTCCGAAATGTGATAGCTTCAGCCTCCTACACCGCATCATTGGCCTGTCCACGCGCGCCCTCTAGCGGTGATCAGAGACGCTGCATGTGAAGCGCCCCTCCCCTTTGACCCTCCTGCCGCTCCGTACTCTCCACCACCACCACCACCAACGCCTCCCAGCCCTCAGAAACCAAACACACGTGGAAACCCCACGAACGTGTTTCTGAGACCAAAAAACATGACAAGCCACGGACTCGAGTACGAAGGATGCAATTTCTTCAGACAGAGGCTGGTGTTGTCCACGCTCAGCGGGAAGCGGGTCAGAATAAAAGGCATCCGCTCCCGAGACGACAACCCAGGGCTGCGGGGTGAGTAGCAGCTCCTCAGCTGGTAGCATGGCGGCTAGCTGCTGCGCACTTACTGCGTGTTGTTGTTTGGCGTCTACGAGGAGGAGTTCGTGGGATTGCTGGCCTTTTGCTTCTCGAATTGTTTCCACGTTTCCGTCTCGGGCGTCACAACACATTTTTTTAGCGTTTGTTGATGGGGAAAATAATTTTTTTTGAAGCCAGCGCACTTTGTGAATCCTTCAGGTGTGTGTTTAGTCCTGACTCCACGGCAGCCTTCCAGAACCACATGGTCACGTTATGTCAGACAACACGCAGACGGCGACTCCTGCTGATGGCAGTCCCCTGTGTATGTGTTCTCCTTAGACTTTGAGGCCAGCTTCATCAGGCTCCTCGACAAAGTGACCAATGGAACCAAGATAGAAATTAATCAAACAGGTGAGTTCACAGCCAAGTCTCCAGCATATACGTATGCCTCTGTCCACCGTTGTTGTGTAATAGACGGTATATGACTAACAACAAGACAACCGGGGCATTATTCCTGTCTTCTGTTTATGCATACTCCTATTAGGTACCGTGTTGTTTTACCAGCCTGGCCTGTTGTTGGGCGGCACCATAGAGCATGACTGTAACCCGCAGCGGTCTATCGGCTACTACCTGGAGGGGCTGCTCATGCTGGCTGCCTTCATGAAGACGCCCCTGAAGGCCACCCTGAAGGGAGTCACCAACGACCCCACGGACCCCTCTGTGAGTGTTTTATCAGCCCTGGTTCTGATCGCTGGCATCTGTCGAATCAGCTTGAAGGGATATGCTTGCATTACCCAGTCTGTCAATGTACACGTTGTACATGCTTGCCGCCAAACAGGCGGTGCGTATTTCTGGACTTGAGCTTACCTAGAGCATGGAGTCAACCCCACCAGGGTTAGTGGTTCGATTTCCACTATGCACTAGTGGTTTTGGACTGTAGGGCTCTACTTGACAGCAGAACAACCTCATTTTTAGATATACAGGTTGTATACAACCAATTATGGAGTCTGCTTTAAGTCATTTAAACATGAAATCATCTCTTGCAGCAGTACAACATTACGATGACATCATTCGTTTGAGCTAATGTCGAATTTAGACCACTGCCGGCACTCTTCTGACTGATCGGTTACCTTATTGGTTCTGGTTATCAATCTTGCCTGTCAATCATGGGTACATAAATGCTTCTCACTGGTGGAGAAAAAGAAGGAGGGAGGGAGCAGAGGGAAAGATTGTTGTGGTTTATTTACGAAACCTTTTTTGCTGCCCTCTCTTCACAACTCTCAACAGCAGCATCTTTTAAAAAAGTCATGACATGTGGACACGGCCCGAGTCCCTAAAGCATGCACAGCCCGTTGTTGATCTGGATGGGATTGCACTATGATCTGACTGGACTATGTTTTCCTGCAGGTGGATCTGCTTAAAACCACAGCCATCCCTCTATTGAAGCAGTTTGGCATCGACGGGGATGGCTTGGAAATCAAGGTACGGACGTCAGCACACGAATACAGAGTCATGAAGCCCCTTGTCTGTCCTTTGCCTTCGCTCACACTCCCCTTCCCTGCCTGTCTATCCGCCTGCCCACCACGCCCCACTGTGCCGCGACTCATGTTTTGCTCCCTGCTTTTCCTCTCTGGCGTTTCTGGCGCCCCCAGGTGGTGAAGAGGGGCATGGCCCCAGGCGGTGGAGGGGAGGTGACCTTCTCCTGTCCAATACGCAGGACCCTCCGGCCGGTGCAGCTGACGGAGCCAGGCAAGATCAAGAGGATCAGAGGCATAGCGTATCCTACAACACAACGCATGGGGCTGGACCGTTGTTCATTATGTGTATAGGTTAATTACATGCCAAAATTGGCTAGGCTTCTCATTGTTGTTGTGGGGAGCCGAGGCAAGATGCAGGATGACCGAAATATCCAGCTGTGAACGTATGTTTAGTAACTGTACGGTCACTCTTTGTCTCTAGTGTCTTCCTAACTTCAAAACAATTCCTAAACCAGACCGGTAAAGCAGATATCGCTCTCTGCTGTTTCGTAACTAATAATAATCTATTAACCTGTCCTAACCCTATTCTACGTTGTTATCTGCATCATTTTGACTTGTGTAAGACTTATGTTAAGTCATGCAATAGTGTGACGTGTTGGAGCATGGAGTGTGCCCACCACAGACACACTGCACGAAGTAAGGCCGCAGCTCCTTGACTCCATGCGTTCAGATACTCCGTGAGAGTCTCCCCACAGATGGCCAACCGGATCGTAGACTCGGCCCGCAGTGTCATCAACAAGTTCATTCCAGACATTTACATCTACACGGACCACCTGAAGGGAGCCAACTCTGGAAAGTGAGTCTCCTGAACAGCACGATGACATTGCAGTGACGACGTGTGGAACGCCAGCCAGAGTTCCACCGTGGCCAGTGTGCCTAACGGGGTCTGATGGGTCCCCAGGTCGCCGGGCTTCGGGCTGGTTCTGGCGGCGGAGACCCAGAAGGGCTTCTTCCTGAGCGCCGAGCTGAGCTCCGCACCACAGGGCCAGGGTCCAACCATTCTGCCAGAGGACCTCGGCAAGAACTGTGCCAAGCTGCTGCTGGAGGAGATCCACAGGGTGGGCAACACACTCACTCACTCACTCACTCACTCAAACTCTCTTTCGGTTGTGTTTTTGTTTTTTGGGTTTGAATGATGGTCTTGAGACCAGTGTTGAGTTAATCATTCATTTGCCGCTGATAGCATGCCTCCCTAAAAATATTTCACAAAGCGCCTTTGCCAAATTGATTGCAAGAATGAAATGGAAGATGAGTTGTGCTGAAGGCCACACCCGCCCCTACGGGCCAGTAAGTCATGTTCGGCGAGCAAGCAGAGGCGAGATACATTATAATGGTAACCGTTAAGAGTCCTTTTGTACCAAATCGTGGAGGCGTACAGTCGTGTTCTTTAAGTACAACTGAAGGATGAGTCTGACTAGAACCAAACCAAAATGAGTGTAATCGTTGTCGTTCTTCTCCAGCCCCTTATGACTTGGCACTGTATCATATCATAATATAACAGGATAAGGTTATCATACAAAATAATTATCAGCGTGTCCTATTTGATTTATCCCGATATAGTAAATCACACACACAAGATCCGTTGCAGCCCTGCACATTCACTTTTTTCCTTGGAAATGCGGTCAACCAAAGAAGCAGGAATGTAGTTTCACTCTGACCGTGTAGGTAGGCCAGCTCAGGCCCGTAGCTCAGCCCTCCAGTCCACCAACAGTACATTGGGATGGACTGCGTAGTTAAAGGGACTTTGATGACAACACAGATTCACTAATGATATTGCTTTTAGTAGGGCACTAGAGGCAAGCTCAGCCTGGCGTTGACTATACAACAGAGACTAGGAACGGACATTAACAACTTAACATAAAATATTGCATCTAACAGATGGACAATATAACCAGCACTGACAGAGTAGTAATGGTGTTGAAAAAGCCACTCTGCTAATTTCTTGTCTATGCTGTTCCGATTTTTCACTTTGTTTCCATATATCGTGAAATGCAAACTATGAACTGTGGCTACTCCAGAGAGACTATAAACCTGTCTGTAGTGAGCACGAAGACCTCAATGAAGAAATGGTTAACAAATGCTCCTGTGCTCGCATACAAGTCCTCATACAGTCTGCATTTTCCAATGTTGTTCCACATGAAGGCATAACATATTCCCTTAAACCGAGGTAGCACATTAACAACACAAATGGGGTCTGGTTAGATGTAGTCATAGCTGCCATTTGGCTGAATTTTCGATGCAGGAGAATTTCTGGAATCGTGGTAGAGAATCCCATGCTGTATTCTGCAGCACCCACCCAGCCAGTAATTCAGAGGTGTTTGACTATACGTTAGTTATGGAGAACCCTAGAGTGGCTGCCATTGTTTACACATAAATCTTGAAATGATAGGCATGCGAGGCTTGGAATGTCGTTGAGAACTATTTGACTGGAGACCGAAAGAAAAGGAATTCATGTGGGCCATCTTGAACCGTTTATGTAGTGGTGCAAAGAAGGGATCATATTTAGGTCTGACCATCCTTGTAGGAGTCAGTCGATATGTATCTGAAAAGTATTGGCTTTTATTGGTTATGATTCTAAAGACTGGGTTGCCTGAAAGAGGTCAAACAGATGGGAAGCACTGGGAGGTTAGTGTTACAGAGCAGCGTTGAGTAGACTTGTATAGAGTTGTTGCACTACCCTCTTATTTGAAACAACCGTGACAAAAGGAAGTGTATTGTTAGGAGCCATGCCAAAATGTACAAAATACAGACATAAACCTGACTCAAGTTTCCTGAAGCCCAAAGTACACTTCAGGGTCAGTACGGGTACGAAGATCACGTCGCTGCAGACGATTGAGCACGCCCCTTTTGCCGTTCGCAGACCTGCGTGTACGTCAAGCGTCCTCCCAGAGACTTGCAACGTCTCTGCGGAGGTTGCGTCAACTAATTGCTGATTGGTCGAGCAGGGAACAGGCCTAGATGCCCCCAATCACTTTCTCTTTTTTCAAATGGATGTATTTCTAAGAGACCTAACTAGACTTCCTTTGACCAGTTTTGACGTGACAACCTTCTCAACACTTTACGATTCCTCTTGCTAGGAATGTCTATTGTTTACGAGTGGACGCGTAATGCTGTGTGGTTGCGTAGAAGACGTGGGACAATGCTGGTAGGGAGTGGAGGAATGTAATTCAGAATGGTTTATGGCTCATAAAGTACGGTCATGGCAGTAGACAGCCAAAATGTAGAGCAGCACAAATCATTTAAAAACATGCGTGGTGTGAGGATAAACACACCAGCCCTCACAATGTGTTACACCCGGACACACTGGGGCTTAATTATGCAGTGGTAGCCTCCCCCCCCCCCCCCTCTCGTCAGAGCCATGTGAGTTGCGTTAGACGGTCAGGACAACGCCGGTTATCCCTGAAAGAGGGATATTGTCAGAGGTCCTCGCTCCCCACCCCCCCCTCCCCTTGACCATGACGGCGCTGCAGGGGCGTGGTCACGTGAGCCTGCATTTAAGAACACTTGTGGATGTTAAAAGCGTCGGGCGTAGCAGCAGGTATAAGTCTAGGGGCAGGCGGGTGGTCTTGATCGCAGTGGCCGGGGGCGAGGGGGACATACAGGATGGTTCCGGATCGAGGCAGAGGCCGGAACGCGGCCGCGGCGGTTAATGTTTAAAGCCCAGAAGGGCGGCGGTGGCGGCGGCCGCTGCTGCTGCTGCTGCTGTCGAAGGTTACTCTCAATGCGTTTGTGTGCGTGTTTGTTTTAGGGTTAATCAGTACGCTCCACTTGCGTTTGTAGTGAAATGTCATAACCGCACAGCGGCACATCTAGCCTTGGGAGCCAGCGTGGACGGTCTCCTGTACGCGGGGATCTCCGTACGTTCACCTCTTGGGTTCCGGTCAACAACCGTTGCACGGTGGGTGTTGTATGACGGCCGCTCCGCGGGCAATCGTCCAGGGGCTGGTACCCTAGGGAGTGGCCCCGAGGGCCTCTCTCTAGGCGGGGATTCTAGGGGCTTTTCCAGGCGAGGCCTGCGGGGCAGGTGGCTCGCGGTGAGGCTATATAGGATGTGTCTGTGCTGTCAGGATGCAGTGCAGGAGAGCAAGGAAGGTAAGGTAATTTTGATATGTGGGAAACGTGTGTTGGAAACGTGTGTGTGTGTGTGTGTGTGTGTACATTTTTTATATGGTATCCTATTCCTAAAGGTTGAGGTACACTTGATCTAGTTGGGAAAGATCTTGCAATAATGATTTAGTAAAGGTAAAGTTTATTTTTTTGTAGGATAACAACAAAATAAAACTGTACAGTAACATTGCATCTGTGGCACATTATCTTTGGTCACAGAAGAAGTGCAAAATCAAGTGGTCCTTTTCTTTAGGGTGTGCTTTCAAGAAGAAATTTAGAAATGCATATGGTATGCGTTGTGACCGATAATATAGGTATAATGCGCTATGAATGTAGCTGCCCTTGCAGTTAAGTTTTAAAATGGACCGTTTTCAATTCTTTCTATTGTTGATCCAATTTGGTACAAGAAACCACAGCAGGCAATGTTCTCCATTTAGAATAAGAATTATCTAGATTTCAATGTTTGTAAATGGTTTCACTTAGACTAATTTTAAAGGTCATGTGAAATTTAATTAAAAGCGTATCTTGTAATAATTAGGTGCATTTTAAATTCAGTTTGTAATTACAATGGGGCAAAACATAAGATTGCTGTTCAATGTTTAGATATTATTAATTGGATCCTGTGAAAGTGTGAGCTATTGTGCAACCGGGCAGAAGCAGTAACTTGATGTAAATTCTGGCATACTGGCATGTAGAAGTTGGACAACATGGTGAAAAAGTTTTAATGTCATAGTGAAGCATTCAAGCCTTCTGGACTCTAAAGGTTGACTCTAAATATGCTTTGAATATTTTAAAAGGTTTGCAATATGTGGAACGAACACAACAAAATAATTAGCCAGAGGATATGAGTCAGACTTTACGAGAATAACAAATATGTTTTCCCTCGCGCAAGGAAGTGAGGGCTTTCTCCTTGTGCGTCGCCTCGCCAAGACAGAAATAGTTCAAGATTAAATTAGTGATGAATGCAGTGAAGGATACACGTGTGAGCCTAATGGAGAGGAAAGACCAAGTGGGCATCGCCTCCTCCTCCGAAACAGAGGCCCTCATTGTGAATGGCTCAAAAGATGAACCCTTTAAAAACAAACCCTTTCCCCTGTGTGTACTGGGGAGGCCTGTCCCTTGGGTTGAACGTCCTCTTGCCCACCCGCCTATTTGCGTGACGCTGTGTTTTCGTTGATTGTGGGTCGGGTCCGTGGTTATCGAGTTGCAGGAAAGGTGAAAGAGTCCTTTCCTGGGAAAGATCCCCACCCTGACATTTTTTTTGTTTTTTTTTTTTTTTTTTTTGGGTGTTGTTGGTGGTGCTGCTGACGCACTAGCCCCTCTTCCCCCCCCCCCCCCCTGCTTTTTTTCAGGGCGGATGCGTCGACTCGACCAATCAGAGCCTGGCATTGCTCTTCATGACCTTAGGCCAACAAGATGTGTCGAAGGTGCTGTTCGGCCCACTCTCTCCCTACACGTAAGTCGCACACACAGACGGCGGCGGTCCAAAGGTCTCCCCGGGGTGCCCCGCCACACTCCGATACACGGAAGGCTGGAAAACAAACAGCTTCCGCTTATTGTTGTTGTAATTCAACCATAGTAGCAGTTGTGCAACGGCTTCTATGGAGACTAACGTTTTTGGTTGATTTTTACCCAAGCACTCAAACGGGTTGTCGACCAGCAAAGAAATGTGTTTGAATTCAGACGAGCAATTCATTGGTTTTGTCATTCACCAGGAAAATATATCGTTGTGTTTTAATGCCGATTCCCGGAACAGGGGAATGCAAATCTTTGGTTGGTTTTGTGTTTGACATCATTCCAAAAGAGCTGTCGAATGGTGGAAACTGTGGCGGTGCGGGCCGGATGCGAGCCTCACCACACCCCACTCCCAGCTGGACCAGGGACCGGGCGCACCAAGGACTATGAACTGTCCATTTTCAGTTATCATGGTACCGGTGCTGTGTCCTTCTAAAGTACAGTACTATGATAACTGAAGATTGGCAGTGCCACCGCAAGGCACCACTTGTTGTCTGTCACACGAGCACTGACAATGGTCACACTGGGTCTGTTGCTGAACATTATTGGTTCTGTTTTCATGTATTTGGTCAAACGTGTGTAGGCTTTGGAGTGAAATGTATTCCCTTTTTTGTTTCCCTTTTGTAGAAAGAAAATCGATTTCCCCTAGTGTCATGTCACGTTGACCAGACCAAATAGATGTCTTCATATTTGTTGTTTACTTAGTTCTCGTCGCGTGTGTCTTGGTTTCAGGAATACCGCTTGCTAATTCAACCCTGCATAGAACACTTTGACTTCATGCTGACGATTTGAAACCTTTCCTCCGTGACTCTTTTGTCTAGGGTTGAATTCCTCCGGCATATTAGAGACTTCTTCCAGATCATGTTCAAGATGGAGGCCAAGCCGCCGCTGGAAGACGAGAGGAAGGGGGGGGAGAAGGTGCTGATGACCTGCGTAGGAGTCGGCTTTAGCAACATTAGTAAAGTAATCAAGTAACCGTTTTTATATCGTTAACCCGGACGTTTTGTAATTAAATGATAAAGTCGATCTTGTGGTTGTGGTTTTTTTTCTCGTTCTTTTTTTGGTGAGAAACATTCAATATTAGCATGTTGACTATAAAGATGACACTTATTTATCAGGGCTTAATGATTGTATTTCCAAAACATTTACACATTTGCCAATAGCATTTTGACTTATGCATTCTTTCAATACTTAATTATAGACACAAGCACAAACATTAGTGAAGCAATGGCTGCCATCTGCTCTCATATTCCTCATTCCATGGGTTAAGACGGGTCGTATGTTCCTCATCAAACGTGTGTTCAGTCCTCTCCACCACAGAGACGCTTCAGACATTCACCGTAGTCCCCGGAAACCTCAGACTGGAAAGATTGAATTAAGATTAGGCCAAACATTTTGCATGGATACATATGGTTACTGCTGTGTATAATACCAGCCATGGTGAATATATTCAATGAGTGTTCATGTTGTTTACCGATAGAGCTGAGTAGAGGGTGGTGCCAAACAGCTTTTTGTAGTCTGCTCTGATATCGAGCAAGTCCAGCTCCGAGCGGCTCACTATGATTCTGGTCAGGATGGACTCAGTCGTTCCTGGGCCCTGGTCACACACACACACACACAGGTAAAGTAAAGGTACAGGTTAGAATATGCCAAGCTTTTTTATGCAGTTTGAGTTATAGACTTGAAGGGGTTGAGTTGATGGGACGATGGACACAAATTAGACAGTTTCACGAGATGCCACTCAATTATACACTGCACATAAGAGATAAGATCTTTATTTTTGTGAAAGATAATTTAAATAGGATATTTCGTGGATGATCCATGGTATAACTGTACTATGTTTTCCATTGTACAAAAAGGAAGATACAACTATTCAAAAGAAAATATATCCTAACAGTATAGCAAACTTTCTATGGTACAAACTTTTAAAACATTGTCCATGGTTTAATAATATACTAGGAACTGAACATAGCAAAATTATGCATCATTTGAATGGTAAATTAAACATAGCCCATAAAATCAAATGTTTGCCTCAGACATCAATTCCTGACTTTGTGTGGACAAACTGGATATGTGCATACCATCGGTTTAAAAGAAAAGCGACAGTTGGCATTTTTAGCCCAGTGTGACATTCTTGTCCACAGCCGGTCAGAGATGTGGCACACACGCACACAATGTGTGGGTCTTTAGCGAAGGCTTAGTGCTGTTTAAACACAAACAGAATAGCTGCAGCAGTAGCTTACCTTCATCCCCTTGAACAGCCTCTCTGCTAGATAGGTGGGGGTGCTCTTTGCACACTTCACTGAAAAGATCCACAAACAGGTTGTAAGGGGCATTAAGGAGATGGTGGTGGTGGTGATAATGGTATACACAACATGCAGCCATTTATTATCTGCGCAATGCAGCAAACAAAGTTGAAATGTACGGCGGTGTGCTAATAATGCCACAATGAAATCAAAATAAAAAGTCCCAGTGACTAGTTCTACGTTGGAGCATGTACATCAGGTTCTCGTTGGAGCATGTACATCAGGTGACTACAAACAGCGGTCTGATGGCGGGAAAGCCTGCTGATCCTATTTATAACGAAATCGTGTATCTGAAGCATTCTCCTAAGAGTGGCTTTTTAACACTGTAATGGGATAATATTTGGTTATAACTTGGTACTGGGTCTGTTAATGTTTCCAAT
Source organism: Trisopterus luscus (assembly GCA_027122455.1). Taxonomy (NCBI): domain Eukaryota; kingdom Metazoa; phylum Chordata; class Actinopteri; order Gadiformes; family Gadidae; genus Trisopterus; species Trisopterus luscus. The sequence continues at coordinate 9,842,882 of JAOPUA010000129.1, read as the reverse complement.
GTTGGCATTAATATGTGGCCAGGGGTAATAATGTGTCACGGTGAAAAATGTGACTATTATTTAGGTGTGGTCCGTACCTATGGCGACCAGGAGGTCCTCCAGATCCCCGGACATCTCCCCCTCAATGCTCTCCTGCAGACTCTTCTTGCTGATGCTCTTGTACTCCACCATGGCTGTCGGAAAATAAGACCCACGCAATGTTAGCACCATGGAGAAGGACAAACGCGTGGAGAAACACACAGATGATCTATATCTGGCTGTCCACTCACTCTGTCTGAGCTGAGGGATGCTGAGGAGGCAGAGGATCTCCACAAACTTGCCCTCATCGGTGCCCCACTTCTTCTCCCCGGCTTCGTAGAGGATCTGAAGAGACACACGGGTAAAGACGTGTAGGAGGAGAACGTGTTACAAACCATACTGAAGCCTATTTAGAAAGTGTTAAACCAAACAACAATTTGCAAAGCTAATTGCTATTTGAATCATTAGGGAGTCGTTTGAAATGCAGAGCATAAATGCATTCATGAATAGCATCCTTTAGCAGTTGTGCTAGATTGTATTGCTAAACAAGCTTCCATGATCTCCTTGTTGACATTGGGCCACACTGGCAGTCCTCGACATGCTCATTTGAGTCATACGACCTGACCAGGCCCTTATGTAACCTTGCCAACAAGAAAAAAAGCGAAAAGGCTTGGCCTGTTGACATAGGGAGGAGGGTACAGTGGGACACACAAACCTTAGCATCCGCCTTGGCTTTGGCCACATCAACTTTGGTGCTCTCGTCTCTCTTCCCCTGCAAGGAAGGAGTTAAAGTCATCTGTGAACGGTGGCCATTTCTAATACACTCTGTTGAAAATAGGATTTATTGAATTATCTGACATTAGTCATTGACGTAATTTCAATAATATTTACGACTAGTTTTTGGACAAAGAGAGAAATATTTATTAGGGAAAAACTCCAGTCTAAAAAATATATTATAATATATCGTGCTTGAACGACTTGATGACCGGAGAGATAGCAGTGTCACAACTCCCTGGATCTACAATATGAGTATGAGCAAAAAATACAAGCTGTGTATTCAGCTTGGAGTGTATTCCCAGGCAGCTGCAAAGCCTGATGGTTTCTCCCTACCACACCCTGACGTGTTGAACTGTACTCTACCTCAGACAGCAATAACAGGGCTTTTCCGTATTCCCCCGATACCTCTGACTGGAGATCGTGTGACAACGCCTTCCCCGTTTCTAGGAACAAAAACCCCAAAATAAGTTATATTTACATTAAGGGCATTTAGCAGACTCTTTTAGTGAAAGCGACTTACAATAAGTACATTTGCCAGAAGAAAGAGACAACAATATACCATGGATGGTACAGCAAGGATGTTTATAGAAACAAGTGCCAAGCACTTACAAATCGCTAGGTTAACCCCCAGTATACAACAAAGATAGCTAGGATAAGATGCTAGATGCTAGAAAGTTACACCAACACAAAATAACAGCAAAAGAACACAATATACGGCCATAGTGGGAGCGACACTTACCGGCCAGATACGCCGCAGTAAATGCAACTATCTGTTTGTTAGTTCTGGAGGCAAACATTTCCGTCAGGACACTTTCTGTGGTCCCAGCCCCCTGGACATGGAACAGAGGAAAGATAAGCATCAGTGACATCATGTGGGTGGCCATATGAGAGTTAACGAGTCTTCCAATGCTATTGAACACATCATCTATGATGTCACTGTTTTCCAACGCTCTTGAAAACATCACCTGTGAAGTAACACACAACCTTCCAAGACACTTGACCACATAATATGTGATGTTACAATCTTCCAACGCTTTTGAACACAACATCTGTGATGTTGCACAAGGTCACTGGATGTGGTGTCCTTTAACGTCCCTCATCCAGATGTCTCAGTCAGACGGTTGACAACGGCTGACTCAGTTGACTAACTGGCCAAACCGCTAACTGCTAACCTTCAGTTTCCTGTGGACTTTCTCAACCTCTGATGATTCACTGATTTTACACATGTTTTTTGGCGGGATATGAATTGTGACCACGCCTGCGGGGTGATTGCTAGGGGCTGAATCAAGTATCCATAACACCCCTGACACGATATATTTCATTACTTCAATTCTCTCTCTTCATTAGACCCATCCTATGGTAGGAGCAGTGGTGGCTGCTCCACAGTGTAGCGCCTGGGAACTCCAGTTGTAGTGCCCATGCCTTGCTTATAGGCCGGGTAGCAGTGCTATCCTGCATGTTCCGTAATATGTTGTTGTATACAGGGAATGGGTTAGCCTAACCTCCTTATGACAAATGTACTCATTGTAAGTCGCTTTGGATAAAAGCGTCTGCTAAATGCCACCATTTGTAAATGTTAATATGAAACCATTCTCTGAGGAAGTTTTTTCTGATGCACCCGAGCCTTGCCTTGATGGCGCCGATGATCTCCCGACAGTCGTAGACATCCGGAGGGGTTACCATGGCAACCAGCACATCCTCAAAGTCTCCACCCGTGTCACTCTTCAGGTCGTCTACCAGGGCCTGAAAGAGGAGTTAAAAGAGTAGGAATACTATTGTTTGGAAAATAGAGTTATGGAGTTATACGAGAGCCTTGTGATGTTGTTGTTGTGTTGCACGATTGTTATTCAAGTCGGAGGCCGAGTGTGTGTGTGTGTGTGTGTGTGTGTGTGTGTGTGTGTGTGTGTGTGTGTGTGTGTGTGTGTGTGTGTGTGTGT
>JAOPUA010000129.1:9778590-9793674 GCA_027122455.1 Trisopterus luscus | reverse complement strand
TATATATGAACCTCTGTGGAAATACTCTGGGTTTGTTTTAAGAGGAAACACTGTGAGTTATCAGAGTGAGACATTTACAACATGTGAAGAATATCAGAAACCATAAATTGAAATGAAACTTGCCTATATATCTATCTATCTATCTATATATCCATCAATCCATCCGTAGATCCATCAGTCGATCCGTTAATCTGTCCATCTGTCTGTCTATCCCTCTATCTATCTATCTATCTATCTACCCCTCTATCTATCTGTCTATCTGTATATCTATCAATTTATCTATTTATCTGTCTGTCTGTCTGTCTGTCTGTCTATCTATCTCAGGACATTGGCAGGCACTATTATTACAAGATGTTCTGTTCTGGAGGAGACTCAATACATTCAGTTCAGGTTCAAGTCACACAGGCGGAAATAGACCTCACCCTACCCCTAACCCCCCGCAACCGACCCAACCCCGGACAGCACCAACCCCAGGCTACGCGGTGCTGCACCACGTGCTACCAACAGGCTAACAGGCTAACAGGCTAGCACACACTGCGAGACTACAGCTCCCACGTGACGATCCCCCCGTTTACGGCCTTGGTGGATATGTCACGTCGCCGTGACCTCCGGGCGACAGTGAAGATCACAGGGTTCCCCCTGCACCCAGCAGGTGAGCTACGGCGTGGGTCTCTCTGTCCCCCACCGGTTCATTCACGCCAAACTCGTTGAGGAGGGAGAGAGATACAGAGATGAGAGGGGGAGAAGGGAGGGCAGAGGGAGAGAGGAAAGAGAGAGCGAGAGAGAGAGACAGAGAGGGGAGGAAGAGAGAGAGATGGAGGGAGAGAGGGAGTGGGTGACTGAGAGGGAGAGAGAGAGGGGGAGGAGGAGGAGGAGAAGAGGGAGAGAGGAAAGAGAGAGAGAAAGGACTGGGAGAGAGGGATGGGGACGGAGAGAGATGGAGGGAGAGAGGGAGTGGGTGGTTGAGAGGGGGAGGAGAAGAGGGAGAGAGAAACAGGGATTTGGAGAGAGAGGGCGAGAGGGAGAAGGCAGATGACAGGGAGGGAAGGGACACGACAGATGGATGTACCACGGAACACAGGGGGAGAGAGAGAGAGGGAGGGAGAGAGGGAGGGAGGGAGAGAACGATGGAGAGTTGAGGTGAAACAATATTTAGCATTGCCAAAATTGGGAGACTGAGAAGAGAGATAGAGAGACAGAGGGAGAACTCTCTCTCTCTCTCTCTCTCTCTCTCTAGATTTCATTACAGCTTGTTTGTTTATCACCTGCGCTACAACAGACTGCAAGCCTGCACTCAACACACACGCAGCGCGGAGAGGAGCAAGGGAGGGAGAGGATAGGAGAGGAGAGGAGAGGAGAGGAGAGGAGAGGAGTGGAGAGGAGCAGAGGAGGGAGGGGAGAGGAGAGGCGGTAGGTAGGGAGAGGAGAGGAGCAAGGGAGGGAGGGGAGAGGAGAGGAGGTAGGTGGGGAGAGGAGAGGAGAGGAGATGAGTCAAACAGGGGAGGGAGGGGAGAGGAGAGAGGAGGAGAGACGAGGGGATAGGATTGGAAGATAGGAGGGGGGAGGCGTGTTGGAAGGAAAGGAGAGGAGGAGAGAGGAGCAGAGAGGAGCGGGATGGACAGAAGAGGAGAGAATGAAGAGGAATAGGAGGGAGACGAAGGGATCGAGGATATATGAAAGGGAGGCAAAGGGAGGGGTCGGAGGGAGATGAGGGCGGTAGAGGAGAGAGAATAAATAAAGGAGAGAGGAGGCAGGAAGCGGCAGAGACGGGAGAGGAGACGAGAGGTGAATAAAACAGAGGGAGAGAGGAGAGGAATAGGCAGTGCCGTCTCCCTCTCCCTTCCTCTCCCTCCCTCTCTCTCTCTCTCCCTCACTCCCTCTCACTCACTCGCCCTCCCCATTTGAATTTACAAACAGCCTGCCTCCTCGTTTTAATTTCTCACTCTCTCATTTGAATAAAGAGGACAGACGCTGTAATTAACAGGGTATTAAAAAAGCAAGGAAGGAGAGGGAGAGAGAGCGCAGTGAGACGGAAAGAGAGAGAGAGAGAGAGGAAAAGAGGGTAGAGAGAGAGAGTGGGTGAGAGTGAGAGAGAGCGAAAGAGTGAGAGAGACAGGGGGTGAGAGAAAGAGCGGGTGAGAGTGAGAGACAGATGAAAGCAGAGCAGAGCAGAGAGGAGTGAGAGAGCGAAGTAAGATTGAGAGGGAGAGAGCGACAGAGAGACAGAGAGAGAAGTGAGATAGAGAGAGAGCGAGTGGGTCAGAGCGAGAAACAGATGAGAGATAGAGCAGAGCACAGAGAGAGAGAGAAAGAAAATTAGAGACAGAGAGTGACAGAGCGAGTGGGAGAGAGAGAGAGAGAGAGAGAGAGAGAGAGAGAGACAGAGAGAGAGAGACAGAGAGAGAGAGAGAGAGAGAGAGAGAGAGAGGAGTTGTGTAGAATTAATAATAGGCCCTATCTCTCCAAGGCCTTCTTAATGGGCTGTGACAAGAATGTATTCACACTTAGACTGGTATTAAATCACACGCTGGGAGAGTGGCACTGGCAGCCCACTGCACAGGGACACTGGAGGGGCTGTGTGTGTGTGTGTGTGTGTGTGTGTGTGTTTTCTGTGTGTTTGCGTGTGTGCGTACATTTGTGCATGTGTGTGACATTCTACCCACCTGCCGTAGGTAGACAGTATGAGAATGAGGAGGATGAGGAGGAGGAGATATTTAGGGGGCTGTTAAAGGGAATGAGTGAAGATGTGTTTGTGTTTATCTATGTGTTTGTATGTATGTATGTATGCATGCATGCATGTATGTATCTTTGGTCGTTTGTGTGCGTTTGTGACTGTTTGTGGGTGTGTCTATGTATGCATGTGTCTCTGCTGTGTGTGCGTGTGTGTGTGTGTGTGCGTCCGTGTGTGCATGCGTTTGTGCATGCGTGTGCGTGTGTGTGTGTGTCTCCTCGTGTTGTGCATCCCCAGATGGGAGGATGACTGATCTCTTCTGAGAGAGCTTCACTCTTTCATCCATCCCCAACACTAGATACATCCATTCAGTCATCCAGTCATTCAGTGAGTCATCCTGTCGACACGTGGCTTTGTCAATCAGACTATTGTTTTGTCAGTCAGCCAGTTACATCATCAGTCGGTTAGTCATACAATCGGCCATTCTGCAGTTACCGAGCCAGCCAGTCAGACAACTGTTGAATCAGTCCCTCAGCCGGTCGGCAAGTGAGTCAGTCAGTGACATCCTCGTTCACTCTACCAGTCAGTTACACCGTCAGTCAGTCAGTCAGTGGCATCATCATTCAATCACTCAGTCAGTTACATCACCAGCCTGTCACCCTGTCAGCCAGTTAATTCAGTCACACAATCGTCCATTCTGCAGTTACCAAGCCAACCACTCAGACAACTTGTTGAATCAGTCCCTCAGCCGGTCAGTGTATTACAACATCAGTCATCTAACCAGTCAGGCGGTGAGTGAGTGAACCAGCCCTAATACACAGAGTCAGCCGTGGGCTGATTGAAAGATGGGGGGGGGGTGCGGGTTCGTTTTTTCGACAGCCCCCCTCACCCTCCAACCGACGATGATACAGTGGAAAACAACAAACAATCACACAAAATGGCCGCCTGTCAGAACAGCCGTCAGCCTCGGGGGGCGTCATTCATTTCCCGCTCATTGTGTCGCCGCACTAATTGCCGTCCGACCAGCAATGGAAGGTATTCATTAGGCCGGTGATTGGCCTGGAGTGACGGCCTGCTGGTTCTGCGGTTCCCCACCGCCCGTGCCCGTGCCCGTGCCCGTGCCCGTGCCCGTGCCCGTGCCCATGCCCGGCGGTGGAACGGGGGGGACAGGCGGGGACTCGGTGGGATTGATATGCACACTCACAGCTCCAGCGAGCGGGCCCTGCAGGGCCCCGGGATTGAGCGATCGCGAGCCATTAGGAACCAATGAATTAAAGCTAATGCATCTTAAACATTTATGAAAACACGCTCGACTTTCACACACAGGCGCCGGTGAACTCCGGTACCGCTGGGCGGACACGCACGAATGCGTGCGTGGATGTTATGCCTGCAAGCTGACACACACAGACACACACACATTATGCATGTGTGCATGTGCACGCAGACACCTACACACACTGACACAGTGGCGCAGTGCATACACACATACACACACACACACACACACACACACACACACACACACACACACTCAGGCATTGATACACACACACACACACACACACACACACAACCACACAGGCATTGATACACACACACACCTCACCCTAACAAGACACAGGCGAGGAGTGACAGCTATACAGGGGGTGTTTACACACAGAGACACACCACCACACAGACATTGATACACACACATACACACACACACACACACACACACAACCAGTCATAAAAACACACATAAAAAAAAGACATAAACACACACGCCCATAAAAAGACATAAACCCACGCAAACATTTGTGTCCACACACACATAAACACGTGAACACACACTCACACAGACTAACACTTACACACAGGCATAAGCACCCACTCGAAGGCATTGACAAAATCGCACGCACACAAGTCGTTAAAAGAAACGATGACACAAATAAAGTCATGAACAAAGAAACACACACACACACACACACACACACACACGCACCCTATAGAGTCAGGGATAAACAGACACACACGCACACGCATTCAAACACACAAATACTGAGTCAGGCTTAAACATACACATGCACACACACAGACACTTGTGGGGAAGGATCGGGGGGCGGTGGCGGCGGCGGCGGCAGCGTCCCGCCACCAACCCTGAGACCATCGCATCACCATTCGTCAAGCACACTCCGACAAACTGCAATTACCCCAATCGACGGCCACGGAGACGAGAGCCATCACTCACCGGCAGGGCCGGCCCCCAAAGCCTCCGCCCATTACAATGGAGTACTCAATTATAACCCCGCCTCCTCACCCTCCTCCCATGGGCATGATGCCCGCGTCGCTACCCGGCCAGGGGTACCCGGGGCACCCATACCCGGGCGCCCCGCCCGCCCTCTACATGCCCCAGCTGCACCGCCCCGACGCCTTCAAGCAGGGCCTGCACCCCGGACTGGTGGGCCACCTGACCGGATAGACCACCCCCCACCCCACCCTCCAAAAACAATCGCCGCCGCTCCATGATGGGGTAACCCCCCCCCATTCCGGGGGGAGAGAGTCAGAGGTCCTGTAACAGACTCGAGTGCGAGAGGGCTTGTTGACCACCCAGTCGAGAAAGTGGTTCTGCAGCCTATAGACTGGTCGTGGTTTGGATGCCGGTCACTTTTGGACAGCTACCTCAGTCAAGTATTTGCACCGCCGTGGCCTTTTTTCGTTTTGTTCTTTTTGGTCCTCCAAAGGAGCCACTACTCGTGTTTTTAGGTTGTTTTGTAAGTGGGAGGTCTTGCCGCGGTCTTCCGTTCATGGTCTGAATGGTCTCTGTTTCTCTGAATGGAACTTCATCGAGGGAAGATTTATGACTGCGGCGTTTTAATGTTTTTATTTTTTGTAAATGCTGTGAAACGGATTTCCTGGAAGATGGCTTGATGTAAGAAAAAAAACACCCCTACAATGAATTCAATTGGTAATGAATGATTTAAATTGCCATAAAGTCAGCTTCTAAAATGTTAAAACCTAGGACATGAAATTTGAATTTCCTTTTCGACCAGGTTAATTGTAATAAAATTCTCTTTTTGGGAGGATGTAACATTTTGCACAGTGATTTTATCTTTACCATATATCCACTGTCTGTTTCTTAATCTATGCACAAAACTGGCGTGTTTCTAATCAAACTCATGCTTGTTATTATGGCTTTTGATCTTAATTTGGGTACAAAGGGTGTATATTGTTCTCAGATGCAATGCTGCTTGGAGTATCTTGGCCAACCAAGTTCTCGACAACTAAAATGTATTTCAAGACTTCTTGATATATATTTTTTTCCTAATGACTAATGTTTCAGTGCTGTCGGTAAAGATCCCATGAGTCATCAGCCAAAGACTTTTGGCTACTGGACAGTAAATGAAGACCGGGACAGGGCATGCTATAGTGGCCACAGTGACTTGTTTTAAAAGGAACTGTCTACAGCTTGGTTGAATATAATTTGGCCCAGCAGTTTATTGTACATTAAGCAATCGAAGTTGAAGTGACAGAACTCAGGAGTCCCCAGAGGAAATTTAGCCATCTACCAACTGTGCTATTTGGTGTGTGAGCTGTGCCTTATGCAAACACGCATGTGTTATTTTTATACTTTTTACTAGTAGTTGGTCAGCCTACATTGACTGGTTCAACTTTTGCCTGTCTAGCAACCAGAAGTCTTTAATATATTGAAACTGTGGTATACAAGTTCACAAACCTTTTCATGTTACATTTCCTTTTTTGCAATACTTGTGACTGTATTCTAACTGATACATGGTAATTTATTGAAACTAGCCCACCCAATGTTTTCTGATGTGTGTGCCCTATACTTCACCTGTCTCTGCAGCAAACAATTAAATGCATTTTTCAAGGTATAATTTCAAAATTGATTGCTCTTTTATTGAATATGAAGTTACATAAATGTAAACTGCATAATGTTGGCCTGTATTGCAGTGGTGTGAAAAGTACACACATTTGTCACTTAAGTAGATAGATCAAGTAGTTTCAAAAGACTCTGGTAAAAGTTGTATCAACTTGACCTCTTTACTCAAGTTAATGTGAAAAAGTCCTGTCTCTAAAACCTACTTAAAGTATAAAAGTAACAACATTTAAGGCTAAACTAGTTTGTCATATAATTGACAAGACGAAGAAATAGAAGCTTAATCTAAAAGCTGATTAGTACTACATGGGGGCCCAAAGACATGGTGTAATATTCGCTGCCAACCGAATCACTTCCGGACACTGCCAATGCTGCGCTTTGAATAATTTGTTTGCCTATTTGATCTTGTTTTGCGTCATGCGTAAAGACGATGGATAGCTTAACCAATGAGTGGTATGGGTTTCTATGCTTCATCCAATTACGCTCAAAATCACTAGATCTGGATGGCGCCATTGATCGGATTGGATAGCGCACATGACATTGAACCCAAAAAAAACTAAACCGAAATCTACTTGATATCTCTGCTATATTTAAATGAGGCGTTCCTGACACATTTGTCAATTCGTAGATTTAAAGGTCACCACTTCCGTTGTGAGGTCCCTTCCTAATTCGTTATCTTATCGTGGTTTTTGGTCCATACTAAGGCGTGTTAAGACCAGTGTTGCAGCACTGCCACATGTAGCTAATGAGCCAAAAATGTACTTTCTCCGAACATTAACCCATACATTGTCAAAGTATATTTACTAAATGCTAATTTAGTTTGTAAAGGTTTTTTGCATGAATCGACAAATACATGGCCATGGCTGATTCTTTATATTCCGTTTTATGTAGTTAACCTTTCATGTATCATTTTATGTAGTAATGTAGCAAAATTGCACTTCATAATTAGTAGGCCTACTGCTACTACCCTAACCCTACTACTTAACAACACAGGATTCTGCTGCACTGAGGAAACACTCATCTTGTGGTTTCCAATCAGCCACGACTGTTTGAAACGCCGTCACACTTTCACCCACGCTTCTAGGTCGTTGTAAACCTTGTGCTTGGGTAAGCCGTCATATTGAGAACAGATACCACACAGCCTCTCCCTCCAGTCCGTGTACTGCTTCACCCGCCAGTCCTTATGCCACCCTAGAAAACGCGCGTAGCTCTCGTCGGTCACCAGCTCTTGCAGCCACCTGCCCAGTTCTCCAACGGACCCAAACTCGTCCACGTGGATGAAGGAGCTGCGAGGGGCCACGGCTTTGTAATCGTCCAGCGGGGGGCCCAGCACCACCGGAACGGCCCCCGACTGGTAGGCGTTTCTCCACAGCTTCTCCGTGATGTAGTCCTTGGACTCTGAGTTCTCGAAGGCCAGGTAGAAGTAGCACTGGGAGATGGTGGGCAGGAGGTCCCCCGAAGACAGGGCTTTCTGGTTCCAGCGTCCGAACACCGTGACGGGGACGCTGTCTTTGAGCTGAGCGCACACCTGGCTCCTGCGGTGATCCGGCCTGTAGTTGCTCACCACCCAACAGACGGGGACGCTCTTATTGTGACGGACAGGCTCTTCTCTGTCCCCCGGCCCCCTGGGCACCAGCTTCCCGTAGGGGATGCTGATGTCCGCGTCCCTCCTGTAGGACATGGTCAGGTTGAAGACGTCCGCGAAGGGCCGGAGGTCCCCGTTGTTGGGCGGGGACTCCAGAGACATCCAGACCCACCTCTGGCCCTGCGGCCGGGGCAGGTCGCGGGGCAGGGCCTGCCGGCCCTCAACCAGCTCCCGGTTGTGGAAGACCACCACGTCCGCCGTGGAGAAGGCGGAGCGGTTGGACCGGACCCGGCACGACGACACGTTGTAGAGCTCCAGACACATGTCTCCTCGCAGGTCCAGGGGCACGCCAAAGGGCCAGTGCCACAGCAGGACGTTAATGTGAGGGGCGGCGGGATCTCCCCACGCCTCGGGCAGCCTCCACCATTCACAGAGGAGCAGCAGCAGGAGAGGGAGGCAGAGGAGGAAGACAAGCAGTCTCTTCATCGAACTGATGAGGGGCTTCAGACTTGGCGGGTGAGCGACCTCCAGCAACATGTTGACCCTGTTCAACGTTCAGCCGAATTTAAAATCCCAATTATAAATTTTTTTTAACGTGTGTGCAAATATAATAACCATATATAATCAACATAGCATTCTGTGAAAACGATTATTTGAAGCAGGTCGAGGTCAGGTAGACACCCAACACAGTCCTGATCTTAATCGTTATTTTAACAAAGATTAATGATATTCATGAACATTTGTTTGTGCATAAATTGCAGTGTTGGTGCGATCTTAAGGTTTACATCACATATGTATTGATATTTAGATTGGTACTTTCCAAGAGAAATGTCAAAGTAATGCCAGACCTCCATGACTATGTCAATTGTGCTTGTAACGCATGACTTTAAGTAATGACCTTGAGACCCCAATCAACACATTTACAGCAACACACGTTACCCCCACTAACCTGTCAGAGATGGAGGTCCTTCAGATCCGAGGTCAACACCGAGGTCAACAAGCGACGGTTTAGTATTTAGTGTTTAACTGTCATGATCTTTGACATCGACAGTTAGGTCTTGGCGACACTCTTCCAGGTTCTGGTAAGCAAAAACACTTCCTCTTCAACAGTTTGAAACCTTCTCTCCCCCTCTCTCTCCCCCTCTCTCTCTCTCTCTCTCTCTCTCTCTCTCTCTGATTGTACTGCCTTTAAGGTATATTTCCTTCCCTTTTTCTGTCTGGTGAATAATCCTGTGTATACCACTTTTTGGCTTGGTTCCTCTTGCACCACATTTTTTATTAATTTTATTTTTCCTTTATCATTTACCTTTAACATTATACTTGTTCATGTCAAAACCAAGTGAAAAGTTTTGTGAAGTGAAGAGAAGGACAATTCTAAGCATATGAGCCAGGATGTGGCCAAATTACTTCACAATCTGAATTAGTGTACTCTTTAAAAGGAACCAATACACATCTGACTGGAGAAGTCTCCACCTAACCAAATCAATGTAATTCCCAATAGAATCCAACACGGTGCCATAATAGACACCATTGTTACACCAGCAGAACAACAGATGGCTTTACATATGTGCTTCAAAACTAAGAGTTAGTTTGTTGTCACTTTTTAGTTTGCTGTTTTAGGCTTAAATGTAGGAATCAACAGGTTATATAAGTGGACATTAGTATCACATTGTCATAATAGTATGTCTTATCTTCAGCATCTTCAAAAAGAGGGATAGGCTTAGGACCAAATATCTGGGTTGGGGTTAGGTCTGAACATCTGGGTTGGGGTAAGATCTGGTCCTCTGGTTAGATGGTGAGGGTAAGGTCTGAACATTTAGGGTTAGGGTTAGGGTTAGGGTTAGGGTTAGAGCTATGTCAAGGGTTATGTCTGGTCGTCTGGATAGAGAGTTGGGGTTAGGGGTAATTCTAGACGTCTAAGAGACACCATCCTTCCTGAGTGGTCGACTCCCAGCCCAAAGGTTCTGGGTTCGATCTCAAATCCTTATGTCCATGACCTGACCTGTAGGCATCCATGACCAGGGTGCCCTAAGCGCCAAAGGGATGTGTATCGTGATTCCAGATTCGCTTAAAGTGTCTGTTGATTGAATGAGTAATAGTTCAATCAGTCAATAAATTTCCAACCATCTTTAGACATTTGAGATGAGGTGTGTGCCTGAAATGCCCCAGACCCTCTAGTCCAACCTTCATCTTCCTTACAATGATATAACAGGGTTTATAACGTGGGTTGAATTCTGACTTGGGGCTTTCCGTCTGTGGTTTGGTTTCACTCCAGATGAACTAAGCTGGCATACTTGGTATGACGCGTGACTCATCCTGCACTCGCGATTTACCCCAGTATTCTGCATTAACTATTAGAGGACCATGCTAGTTGGACAAAACTGCAGAAACTTGAAGCGTTGCAGAATGCTTGCAGAAATGTTTCAGCAGTGTTGCTTCAGACGTGATGCTCATCATGCACACTTGAAGGAGGTCTGTCAATGAAAGACATTCAGGATACAGATGGTTCTGAGAAAAGAGAAGGGGGGGAGGGGGGCTTGTACTGTAAGAACAGAACTAGCTTTTTTGTGCTATGGAAACTCTTCAAAAACCCTATATCCTTCAGCTTATTCACCACCATGCAATTTTAACATCAGTTTGTGTTTCCTTGTGCAAGAGACAATGTTACTAAACACTTGAATAAATGAAAGAGACATACACACCCCGCATCACATAATTTGTGTTAATAAGTTGTAAATATTTAACTACTGTTGCCTATTGTTTATTTGTGAGGCATTCAAGTGTGTTCTAATGTATATTAAAATGATTGCTTACATATTTTTGCCATGTTTGTTGTAATTTGTTATACAACTCATTCCGATGTCAATATGCTCAAATGAATCAGAATTGATCTATGGCGCAACTGTTGTGATTTGTGGATTCCAGACTTCAAACCCACCATGAAATGCAATGTTCACACACATCACACACCCTACTGGAATTCAGTATTACACTGTGTGTGTCCCAACACACAGCTACCCTGGGTTGCACTGCAATCCTTTCGATCCCTGCACACACACACACACACACACACACATGGCTCTCGGTTACTCAGTAAAAAGAGCAATGTGTTGCCCTCCCTTTCTCCCGCTCTCCCTCTCTTCCTCTGCTGGCCGCTGGTCTCCTTGTCTCTAATGAGACACAGCCGTCCACAGCCTTGCTCAGACAAAGCTCCAGGAAGAGGTCCCTGTGGATCCATCTCAATGAGAAACAGAGAGGAATATACAGTGGTATGGTGACAGCCATTTTGTTTGTGTGTGTGTGTGTGTGTGTGTATGGTTCAATTGCCCTACTATGACCAATTTGAGCGTCGCTAGTGAAAACACTAAAACAACAACAGACATGTCAGAGCAGGTCACGTGGTTCGGAGGAGTCGCTCTTCGATTGTTCCCGCTATTGAGATGAATCAATCGCTCAGGTTTCACCCCAGGCCACCTGAGGACTCACTGCCCTGAAGGTCACTCGATGGTCACGCCCAAGGTCACGCCTAAGGTCACGCCCCAAGGTCACGCCTATAAGGTCACGCCCTCTACAAGTGAAATGAGGTTCCACCCTACGTAAGAACAATCCAACCTTCAGCAGGAGACGGCGGCCGGGGAGGCAAGGCCAAGGAAGGGGCAGAGGAAAGCTCTGTGACCTCACGGATACAGTATACAGAGCGGTGGACCGAGTGACTGAGAATGTGTTAGCAGGCAGGGAGGCTACAGGTGGAGACATCCAGATCTGCTGGTCTAACTGGAAAGTCAGGAGGGGGGCGTGGGCTCCACGGGCAACAGCTTGACAGGTGTGGTGAGAGGCAGAGAGCGATAGAGAGACACAGAGAGACACAGAGAGTGTGTGAGAGAGAAAGAGGGAGCGAGAGAGAGAGAGGGAGAGAGAGCACTGTAATTACAAGCATTACATCCTCCTCTTGGCATCGAGGGAATCGAGTGTTGTTGGGCGGTTAGTTTCAGCTGACTTAACCATGTCACTAGGTCAAAGAGACACACAAAGTAAGTACGTTTGGGATTGTAAATGTGGTGGTTCTGTTGTTGTATTGTGTGTTTAATCCCACAGTGAACTCCAGTTTTGTGGTTTTGGCAAAAGGTCCAGGAAATACAAAGTTGGTGAGTCCAAAGGGCGAGGGAGAGGAGAGAGAGATGGCCGAGCCACCAAAGATTGAACTCTTTATAAAGGTAGGCTCCATATTGACCTCCAGACAACCATATATTAATACTAATTCACATGCATTAATAACTGCTACCTCAAACATAGTTGCATAAGAACTAAACATATTGTCATGTGAGTCGTTTTCTATGGTTTCATTTTATGCTTTGGCTGCATGAGATGGCTCAGAAATATAATTTGAATTGTTTGAATTGTATCTTTATCATTGATGATAGCAGAATATTTGTTGTGTTATTATTTGGTTGACTTTTCTTTAGATATATTCAGTGGCAGTTCAATAGCAGCATTGTGAAACACATGTATTTTAATTTAGATAAAGAGGGGTAATGACACTAAGCGTCGATGCTTTAAATAGCAGAAACACAGAGCCGTAACCAGGGAGGAACAAGACGATGGGCCAGTTTTACCTGCGTTTCCTTCCACAAAATACCTTACATGCCAATGTCTCAAAAACCTTTCGGGAGATTCATAGATGGCAGATCACGGAAATATGTCACGTTAATACATGAGGTGAAATGCTGTATAAAGATAAATATTAATCGGTCTAATAGTCTGTCTTTCAGCCGGTCGGTTTGTTTAAACCAGGAATAATGTCTTTGTCCGCGTTTATATATATTTTATTTACACAAAACACAGTGCCGCACATGGTCAAACATCAGTCATGTATAGGAGTGTGCTACCTAGTGACAAGGAAGTAGTGGAGAAAAAACAGCTATATGCAGATCTTTGAAGGGGGGATGTTTACTTCCCCTTCAACTTCAACCTCAACTTCCGAGAAGTACAGAAGAGAAGTAGAGAAGTATATTTAATACAAAATACATTAAGTACATTGCCAGAAATCAGGCTCCTTCTCCCTGGGCATTATATACCCACCTGCACAAGCAATTAGCTAAATGACACAACCAGCCACCGATTAGCGAATGAACTCCCGGTAACAAACGCGAAGGGAAACGAAATTAGACCAGAAAGTGGGATATACTGAAATGGGGAAACAAAACCAAGAAGCACACACAGACATATATCTTAGGTTGTAACTCCCATCTGTGTGTGTGTGTGTGCGTGTGTGTGTGTGTGTGTATGTGTGTGTGTGTCTGTGTGTGTGTGTGTGTGTGTGTGTGCATCAGGCCAGTGATGATTGTGCAGGTGTGGGAAACTGTCCATTCTGTCAGAGGATCTTCATGATCCTCTGGTTGAAGGGTGCGACCTTCAGACTTACCACCGTGGACATGAAGTGAGTCAAGTGCCTTCTCCACACGTTCTCCTCCTGCTCCTCTTCACCACTCCTTCTTTCTCCGTCGTCACTTATGTCTTTAAAATTGCAACAAAAAAAACATCAAGTAACAGACCAGGCTGGCCTGAAATACACACACAAAGTCACACACTGAGATGCAATACTGAGAGTTATGCTAATGCCTTTTTTAACCATACTGCAATTGTTATGTACTCCATCACACATTGTTTTCTTCTTAAAGAAAACAACAATTCAGTAAAAAAGATTACACATTCAACTCTGGGAAATTTCTATAGAATACTAATTTAATTGATACAATTCTTGACACCCATCTTGGGAGTGAGACTTTTCCCTACTCACCCGGTGATCAGGACGAGCTGTGTTCGCTTGTGTCTGACAGTCGTTCCCTGTCTCCAACGTCTTCCTCATAGGGCCCCTGAGGTGCTCAAGGACGTGGCACCGGGCTCCCAGCCCCCGTTCCTCGTCTTCAACGGGGAAGTCCGCACGGACACCAACAAAATCGAGGAGTTCTTGGAGCAGGCGCTGTCCCCGCCGCTGTGGGTTTAGACACAACGTGGACACACTCTGGGATTGAATTCAAGTGCTCCAACCATCAGCACACACAAATTAATACCTCATGTCTGTCCGGGCAGCTACCCCAAACTGGCTTGCAGATACAAAGAGTCCAACACGGCTGGCGATGACATCTTTCTTAAATTCTCAGCGTACATCAAGAATCCCAACCCCGGACTGAACGACAGTAAGACAAAGTTAATCCTAAAGCATGTTGTTGGTGGCATTTGACGGGCACGGACAGTCACCTCATTGTAGTAACCTAACCAGCACTCCACACTGATTTAGTGTTCAAGGAACAAAGTCAAAGGGTCACTTTACTATTGAGGGACAGACTGTAGGATGTGAAAAAAAAAAAACACAAATACAATATGTGACAACCACTGCTTGGATGTTACACATCCTTTCAGTTTTTCCCAATCTGAAGAAGACTTGCTCTTGCTTTTCTGTGTAGCATGGAATTATACATGGAATAATAATAATGGGATGGATATGAACATAGTCATGAATACTTTTATTCGTTTCATTTGGGATGAATGGCAATCATTGAAAACGGAATACACAGCCTATAAAAACAAACAAATAACCTAAAGTCAAAAGCATATTTAGTGCAAAATTGTATTGTAATGCATATTTCCTTCTCCTCCGTTCCAAATGGAAACAGTGCATTCAACACACTAGGTACACTAGTGCTGAAAGCCCACTGGGTAGGGCTCAGGGATCACACTGGGTAGGGCTCAGGGATCACACTGGGTAGGGCCCATGGATCACACTGGGTAGGGCTCAGGGATCCCACTGGGTAGGGCTCAGGGATCCCACTGGGTAGGGCTCAGGGATCATACTGGGTAGGGCTCAGGGAGAACATTCAGTGTATGTTCAAACCAGACGACTGATGCCACTATGGCTCCTCATCGTGCCTTTCAGTGCTGGAAAAAAAGTTC
>JAOPUA010000129.1:9649817-9668850 GCA_027122455.1 Trisopterus luscus | reverse complement strand
ACACACACACACACACACACACACACACACACACACACACACACACACACACACACAAACACACACACACACACATTTCAGTTTTCGGTTTTTCCCACACGAAAAGTCAGTCTTTTCTGGCGCCGCCACTTTGCCCTTCGGTTTTTAAACCATACCTGTTGGGAGAAACAGAGGCAATGTTATGTCATGTTGTATAATAAATTCACATACACCTGTATTTACTATAAAATGGTTCAATTGTATCACATTGCTGTAAATCCCACAAAAAATAATCTTTACCCCCCCCCCCCCCTCACAAATATAAAATAAGAAGCTTGTGTAGATGCAACAGACTCAGCACCTCAACCCGCTCCTCTCGTAGCAGTGCCCGCTGTGCCAGCCTCTCCCTGGTGTGGACGTCCGGGTACTGGTTCTGCAGGAACAGCTGCTCCAGAGCCGCCAGCTGCTCCTCTGTGAAGATGGTGCGGTGCCGTCTGGTGCGTCTTGGACCGTGTGTGAGCAACAGCCCTTCTCTGTGAGCGTCTGGCATCGACCCCCCTGTCCAGCCGTACTGACATGCTGTGGGCAGGGAGAGCGGGTTCAAAAGGAGCTCATTATAGGCACTGTTTTACACAGTATCTCAAACAGCATTGACTCTGAGATTCACTAGTATTTATTCACTAATAGATATAGACACATAATGTGGTGGAATCTGCTAGACAACAATGGGGCAGGATTATAAGGGTGTTTGACTTTACATTGGATCTGAGCCCCCAGCGGGTTCAATCCCCATCGTCTACTGTCTGTAGGCATCCTTGTTCAAGATGCTTAGCACTACATGCTCCATAGTGACGGGCATCTTAAATGACAGGAAATAGTAGTTGCCATTGGAAAAACATTGATTTATCCAAACCAAAAACCAGACACACAAGTTTCTTGACTTACTCTCATGAATGAAGTCCGAGTGGAAAACCTCCCCACAGTGGAAACAGCAGCAGCAGCTCAGGCAGCAGGTGTGATGGACCGTCTCGGTCGGTCTGCCCGCGGTGCTTCCTTCTGCCTTCTCCTTCAGTCCAAGGGCAGCAGAGTCCAACCGATTAATCTCCTCATTACTCTTTTCAGGGAACTTGTTGAGAATATTTTCTATTGTGAATGGGAACTTCTGACGTGCCATGCCGAATAATCCTTTCATCTCCCAGACAAGAACAGGAAAATGAGAATATCCCAAAAGAAGAAAATGTAATGTTTGAATGTTTGAATACAACGCTTGTATTTGGGCGATGCTTAAAGCTCAGCTTCTCGGGTCTGTCTCCACTTTGGTCAAGAGTGTGTCTGTTCCTTATAGTGAATGTGGGGGAGGTGGGCTGGTGGGGTGACTATAATCCTCCCCATGGACAGGACAAATAGAATGTTTGAAACCTAATTCCTGGCTAATCTGGGCAGTTTTGTGAAGAGGTTATGGAGGACGGCAGATCCAACTAATCTTGCTCCTTTCCTTTCTCTGAAAGAAATCAGATTTCACTGCATAAAATGAGAAGTGGAGAGCTTCTTAGATCCGTATTGTTGTGGGTGGGTTTAGAGGAAAGGCGATTGCCTGGTATTAGAAACCTGCAGGGTTTAAAGATGAATGCTCGGCGGGGTCCAATAATTGTATCTTCTGAATTAGAGGATTAGTGATTCAATGTATTTCCTAATTGCACTTCCCTAGTCAGCTTTATCATGTGTAAATTAGAACCAGGTCCATCCAATCCAGCCAACTATGATCGTAGCGCATGATAAAATACATTGACCTGTTTTGTTTGAGTCGACGATTTGTGTTGTGCCACACAATCATCTTTTACATGCTTTATCACTCAAGAGTGAGATGATAAATGAACCGACATAGTATTGAACATGAATTCTTAGTCTTTCACTCGTCCACTTGTCCATGTCTTATCTGTGCCATGCAGTCTGCTGGTCAATGTGCACGGCCCAGGCGAAGCTCATACAGGTTACATTCAGCAAATCCTGTGATTTCATACGAGATGATAGACCTTTCTTCCTCTTCTTCTGGAGTATTAATGGATTTTCACAATCTGTCTTAAGCTCCTCTTATAAGGGCTGGAGAACAGATAACAATAAACACCACCGCCCCATCCTTTTCTGTTGGGTTTAATAGCGAGCAGATTGTTGATGTATAGTTTGCGGAGAATTTTAGATCACTATCTGTAGTTTATTGTGATTCTCAATAGAGCGAATTGTAGCACATCCACTTGGGGTCAAATGGTGCAGAATTCATTACAGGGGGATTAATATGATAAAGGCTTGTTTTGTTGTTGTCAGTGCATTAGTTGGCACACACATACATCCTTGAAAACCACACCAGGGGCCATCCAAAGTGTGGGATGTTAAACAGTACTTTCAAAACATTTTTTGGGGGGTTGTCTGAGTAAGCCTTTGCTTTATTTCACATGTATCACCATATTGCATTTAACAAATGGCAATATCTATTTTAGTCTTTGGTTGTTGGTTGGCAAATAAACCATTCTCGTGTATTTAAGACTAATAAAACAGCGAGATAATAACACAGACTAATAATCATATTCATATTCCTCTGGCCTATGTTGGATTGGGAATGTAGAAACTAAAAGTGGTTGCAATCAGGCACACAAGAGCAGCCTGATACAGTTCACTCAAGCAATACATATTATGCTACTGGAAACAGTACAAATGTCTTTGTGATGTTTTAGCTTAGGACAATTTATGGAACTTAGAAATCCGGCAAATAATGAAAATGGTATTGGAAGCAACAGGACCTGAATGCAGATTGCTGTGTTTATGAATTGCGCCCCCATGTTGCGCCCCCAGCCGACTCAAATGCGAACTGCCGCGAGCGGCAGCTTGCGCTCGCGATAACGTGCAGCTGAGCAGAAACAGGGCGGAAAAGGCGGGAGAAGATTACCGCTTCCGCGCGCGCGCAGCACGGCACAGCCACAACAACACGGCAGACGGCAGGACGGCAAAATGGACGATAAGTTGATATTGTCTGTATTTAATTTCCCCGAGCTCTATAACGTAACTTTACCGACTTACCGCTGCACAGAAACTCGAATAAATGCCTGGAGAAGCATCAGCACCCTGATGGGGGTCCCATGTGAGTGTTAAAGTGTCTCTCAAGTTACTAATAGTTGTTATTTTGCCTAGCCAAATTCTAGAGTGCACTAGTTAATATAACTGATTTAGAAAACAGGCGCTTAAGTTGGCGCTTTGATTCTATTGTATGGCTTAGATTTTCATGTTGCCTGGTGGTCGTTTTATCTGTGAGTGCAGCAAAGCGGTAGATGGTACGCGCATGCCGTGCTAGCGGTAGCCAGGCGGCTCCGCGCGGTAGGCCGCGCTCCGTCAACACTGATATTCCGGTTCTACCGCGCGGCGGTTCGCGTGTGAAGCAGCACGCCGCTCTGCCAGACTTTGTATTCTAAGAAGTGTCAAACGTTTAACAATCGATTTCGTTAAATATAATCGCGTATGAGTCATACGGGAACAATGCTGATTATTTTAGTTTGTCAAAGTAACTAAACGATGTTAGTTTTGGTTACTTTTTGATGTAACTTGAGGCCCCGCATGTCCCCAACGAAGCGCATGTAATCAGTAATCATGTACTTGCCCAGGACATCGTATGATTTGAGAAAGGATGGATGCCAGTGTAACGACGCTACACATTCTGACTAGAAGGAAAGATAAATCGTGACAATTAAATCAATATTTTGTCATTGTCACCATCCTACTTGATAGGGTTGTCTAAGCAGTATACATGGATAATGAGCAAGTAGTATTAGAAATTCTTGGCTTGTGTAACAGTATTCACAGACCTGACCATCTACTAAAGCTTTCCTGTTTCCCATTCAATTTCCTAAAGGCCTATCACAAAGTTTGTCCTGGATTATAATTTTGTTTTGCTTCTGACCTTCCCAGCTGATGAATGCAAAAGAAGATGGAAGAATATGAGAGACCGTTATTTAAAGGAGGTTCGAACAGAGCTCAAAAGCAAGCTGCAAGGGGAGCTGGTTCCCAGTCGATGGAAATACAGACAGCGGCTCAACTTCCTCGCCCCTTTTACCGGCACAAGGAACGGCATATCAGAGAACTTCATCAACAACAACGGGGAAGACCACTCCCCTCCTGACCTCGACTCCCTGGCTGCAGACAGCCCCATGTCCCCTGCCCAAACGAGGAGGACCCGGGCCATCGCAAAGGCCCCCACGACTCAGCCAGAGTCACAGTCCCAGGCAGCGTTTGCGACCACGTCCTCTTCACCTGAATCGCAGACCAACCAGTGGGGGACGCCTGGCGGCACTGGGAAAAAGAGAAAGGACTTGGCCAAAGAAACATTAGCCTCTGCTGACGGCGTGGCACCTTTGAAAAAGTCAGTTGGCAGGACACAGGACGAGGACGAGCTGTTTCTGCTCAGTTTTGTTCCCACCTTGAAGCGCCTTGCGCCTCAAAAAAGATGCGAGACCAAAATGAAGATCCAGCAGATCCTGTATGAGGCTGAATTCAGCCTACCAGAGCCTGCTCTAAAGAGAGAGTCAAATAAGAAAATGACATGACAGTTGGGTGGGACTTTTATTCGGTATTTGCTCTTTGAGTTCTTTCAAAGAATGTGTTTATTTTGTCTTATTTTGGCTGGTTAATTTAGTAATGATAATTTGAAATCCCAACGCATCATCTCATTTTAAACTAGGCGCAATGTTTGGATTTGGTTTCAGGATTAAACAAAACTACACATGCACGCATATTTCATTTATTTTTGTTCAGAGCACATTGCTTTTGACAGAATCAGACATGTTCATTTGTCAACTTTTCAACAATCTAACTGTATTTCCAACTGTATTACTTTATACATCAGTGACTGTTAGAGCAACATTACACCGAATACTGTTAAAACATACCGTTACACTTTGTTTTCATTAACCCATCTTATTGACCCAACCCATTTTTGGTTTAAATCAACTAAATGAGTTAATCTGTAAGCCTATATGCTTTTCATTTATTAATGGGACTTTTTGGAAAACTGAACCCCAATAGTGGACAATATTTACATTTTGCTAACAAAGGTTGTGATTTAAAGTCCATATTTTTATAGAAATCCAAATAAGCTTATTGATATATTAAAATGTGTGTGAGGCAGATGTGAATGGCTCCGATATCCTTTGTCATCTTTAAATACAGTTAATACAACAAAGTGAAGCTATCAGAACATTCATATTTTAAATAGGTGTTGATCAAGAGGATAGCTGCTGAAATAACAAAGCGCATACTTGAATAATTCATTCAACCATACCACATGGCTAAATGACTATTGTTAAGATATGTTGATATATTAAGTTGTTTAATAATACATACCATATTCCAGACCCTCTTTCTAGTTTTTAAATTGGGATAATAAATTCAGTCAACGTAACAATTTTCCTTTATGCCCAACTCTTCCGCTTAGGATATGTAGCACTTATTTTTTTTTACCAGATTAGACCAAAACATGGAAGGTAAATTGTAGGCCTTTGTAAAAAAAAAAAAAAAAAATACATCAACTGATATACCAAGGAGTTTTTATTTAGATTTTATGTTCTGATCTAGTTATCAGCCATTGTTATACAGTCCTGTTTTACTGAAGTAAAACCTGAAACATATCCCCTGGTTTACAGTCTGGCGGTTTACAGTCTGACACTAGATATTAATGCACTAATTTCCTTCAATTTGTCAGTTAAAGTTCATTTGTGACTATGTTGAGAATACATTAAGTTGCGGTTCCATAAAGAAATCTGCTGTATCAATGTAACCCTACAGAAAAATCTTTAGTGCAAATTATTAAAACGTTTGTTTTACAATAAAATAAATTTACAGATTTGGCTTGCTCTTCTTATCTGTCCTGTTGAATGTCATTACATCAGATTCGTTGAGTAATTGATTCTACAGTTCATTGAAATGCAAAAGTCAAAATCAATCTGGACTGAGGCACGTTGAGAAAACTCAACTAAATTCTAAACAATGAGCAGCCAAATAATCTACAGTTTCAGGTAGTGGTTAGACAAGCAACATATTGCACCCTTTTCACAGGAAAGTATTCAATACGGTGACCCCATTCATAAATTGAAATCCACACAATGCATGGTATGTTTTTTTTCCTTCCAGCCGATCTTGTTTTTGCTGTTTGTCCAACACAAGGATGTGTATTTGGTATGCAGTCCATTAGGCAATGAGCAGCCAAAACATAATCACCAGCGCCACAAAGAGGAAAAGTCTTGACAGAAACTGCTCATCTGTGTGTTGTGGTGTCCCTGGGGGCGCTATAGGGTAGAAGCACACGTTTACATGGTTATTTGGTATCTAAACACAGTATGAAATGTAACATTTAACCTATTTTTGATTAATGTGCAAAAAACATCCTTTGGGGTGAAAAATAACACCTTTAATATTATGTATAAAATATGATTTGTATTATTGTGAAAAACTCAACTACCTGGTGGGGGTCTGCCGTCATTAATGTTAAAAGCAGTGGCGAAAATACCAAATGGGAAGGCACCGATCCCAAACGACATCTGAAATCCTCCATCTCCAAATCCAAAACCCTGAAAACCCTACAAAACAATGATTCAACATTAACATTAAGTCATCCTTTCATTTTCCATCAACATGTTCACAGTTCTCATGTTTAACAAGGAGAGAACTGATGCAATAGCCATTGCCATTTGCCGTTACTCTCTGGGCAGGCTTTAGCACCTCAGCAGGATCTAATAGGTCCCAATGGGAAAGACATTTCTTTTGCTAATGAATTAAACGTCACTTTACACGACAGCAAGTGCATTATCCAATGCGGCCAAACAGTTTCATCACTGGGCCAGCAATTAGATGGTTGAAATATACATGCTGCAGATATTTAAGCAATAAGCCATGAGAGGCTGTGATTTAAGAGCAGCTAGGGGAGTCTGAGATACTTCCGTGTTCCGGTCACGCGTGCGGTTCCAGTCATTCCTCAATTGAGGGTCTTGATCGGTCTAGCATCCTACCCTTGTGCGTTTCCGAGGAGAGGAAGCACATTAGGAAAGAAACTTCAACATTCATCTCTCCCTAGCGTTCTTGCCTGGAATTCAATGATTAATATTGTTCCATAGAAGAATTATATAAATGTGGGTAACGGGGGATCTCTTCGCACAATCTCTCTTCGTGACATGCATCCATTTTGTTAACTGGAGAATGCTGTACACATAGCACTTGCTATGTGTACAGTCCGCAAGGTCAGGGATTTTGGTTATGTGCATAGGGGTCCGCACGACCCTGCACATGAACGGTAGGGGCAGTATAGGGACAGGACAGGGTCAGGATTCAGTAGGAACATCATCAGCAGCAACAACAACAACAACAACAACAACAACAATGTCAGAAAGAAGCCCCTGCTGTCATTACTTTCCTCCATGATCTCAGAATCAAGGAAACAAGATAGTTTCCTCCTCGAGTGTCGCCTTGTTTGGTTTATATGTAATATTATATAATATATACATTATATCTCTGTCTTCAAAAAGTGTAAGTCTGGTACAACTGCCAGTTACTAAGACGGTATCTATCTACCAAGTAAGATTTCACTACATAAACAAAAAGCAACATAAAATTTGACAATTTATTGAAAATCCCAATTATTTTTCCTCAATACCGGAATATGGTTTCAAACAACAAACAAAAGTATACTTTGAGCAGCGCATTAATACCAATAATGAATGGATATATGGGCCACAGGCGTGTGTTTATAGAGTTTTTTTACGACAGCTTCGAGTCAATCAGAATCAAGGACCGGACTTATACTTAATCGTAGGAAACTTACGCCACGGTTTTCAGGCTCTGGCCTCTGTCCTTGTGGTCGCGGTGGTGTTCGTTCCCTAAAACAGAAGAACATTTGGTTGAGGAGAAGCCCACGGGAACGTCAAAACACACACACACACACACACACACACACACACACACACACACAATGCTGTAACCTATTTCTTATGTCGATAATACAAAACAAGTGCAACTGTGATTGAAGATATGAACAAGCTTTAACAGGGTGAACTCTGCCCACCTGGGGTCCTGCTGGGCAGTGCTTCCTCGCCCGTACAAGGGGATTACTTTGTCTCTGCTGATGCCAGCTTTGCACACTGGACATACTTGTCTGTTTGGCCTGGTCTCCAACCACTAAACAAATACAGTAGAATATTACATTATATTAGGAGAAATGGTTAGGACAGTTTTCTGCTAGCATACCTACCTTCATAATAACAACAGAGACCAACGTACCTGATGCAAGCATGGCCAACTTATTGAAGAGATGAGAAGGATTGGGAAAAGAGAAAAATGAAAATGAAATTCCAAACAACACATTCAATTCACATTCATTCTTCAAACGTCGCCATTCAGGAATGAATCTGTGTTGTTAACGGAACTAGTCATTACAATTGTACCGACTATGTTTTTCTGTTGTTGGTTTCAGAATGTGTCACAGTTCACATTCTGATTGTTATTTGATAGTTTGCAGAATCATATATACTTTGCATTTGACCTATAACGTACACAGGAATAGAAATTATCGCATGGGTACTGTTCTTAAAGTGTGCACCAATACTGTGATTACATCAGTGAAAGGCACAGATGAGAATAATAAAGTAACTGTACGCCTACCAGAAAAGATGACCACAAAGGCTGATCACTGCATCTTTAGACGTGTCCAGGCAAATATTACACTCGAAGGTGCTGTCCTGGCTCCCACTGTCACTATTCACGCCAGCCCCGCTGGTGCTCGGGTTCGGCGCTTCGGTGGGAGCGGCGCCCGGAGGTGGTGGGGCAGCAGTCGCCATGAGATCCAAGGTCCAGGTACTAGTATGTGGGGGTGTTGTGGACTGTGCCTAGACCTTTAAAGCATGTCAATACGACTGGTGCCCGATACTGGTGCTAATAGCTTGATAGAAACGCAGAAGTTACAAGTATGTTGTTCCTCCAGACGGGCTGAACGTTAGTGAAGTTTTCCTGTGAACTAAACTTTGCTAACGTTAAGTTAGATGCGAAATACACTAATTACTGGTGGTTGCTAGCGTGCTAACTGAAGCTAAAGTGAGCAAACCAAGGTGTTAAAATTGCCGTTTGGCTGATAAAAAAGAAAATGTATCTCGGTAAAATCCAAGCGTCCGTATAACGCGAAGCGGCACCTCAAACATAACCATTGATCAATGTTATGGACATAAAGTTAAATTCTTGCGACAGATTGCATCACAGTTCCGCTGCATCGCCACGGAGATAGAAGTGCTGCGTTCATATACCAGCGGTACGATGTAAATTACCCATACCAGTTTGGGTGAATATTCGAGTTAGTAATGTTAGACGGAAATATAATTGTTCCTCTTGATTTCTTTCTAGATATCAATGTAATGGTATTTTCAGATTTGTTTGAAATTCAATAATGTCAGAAGTTAACATGAAGTATGAATCAATGAAAGTCATTATATTCGAAATGACCTAACTATATATATATATATACATATATAACAAAGCATATCTTAAATTTGAGCTCTGACATAGAAAAAATAAGTGATATTGGAATTCCAGGGAATACTGGCATCTATATCAATGCCGTGGTTTATAAAGTAGGTTTTGGACTTCAACGCAACATTCGTATGTAGTCTTCTACGTCAACGAGCCGCTGAGCGTGTCTTGCCATAATGTCCGGACCAAGTTTGTGGAGGGTTATCAAGGCTGGTATGTACTGCAATAGTCTTAAATGTTGCACAAGTCATAGTCACACAGATTGACACAAAACGTTTAAATGTTACATGAGGAATAAACCCCCATAAAGGTCCCATGACATGCCACCAAGAGGGTTATTGCCAAGAGGGTCGAAATGAATTCGACTTTTGGAAGCCTACTTCCCATACTCCATAAAAAAACTGACTGACCTGACTGTTAACTATTGGTTAATTATTTATAAACATTTTTTATTGGAATAATAACAATAACAACAACGTAAAAATAAGACTGTTTAAGACCTGTTTATTGGTAGCTCGGTTTATACAGACTTTTATAAACATATACAGAATATATAGTAAATAAGGAATTCGAGTTACTTCTTAAAGACCTAGCAGTTGTCTTCGATGCAATAACTTATGGTCTTTTGAGGATTTAATCTCATTTTATGTAAGATGGTATAAGGATCACAGAAATAAAAAATACTAAAAGTCATCGTGGTCGTACACAAATTGTACTGAGGTCAATGTGGGGACATTTTTGAATTGTTTCTGTTTACATAAGCGCCTAAATGTTATGTTTTACACTGTCCCATGTAGTACCCTAACGTGCCCCTAGGGTTTCCAGTAACCTTCAGCATAAGCCCCTCCCTTCGCCCCCCTTGTCGTTGACTACTAGGCTGAGCGCATGACCGCTGCAGAGCAACACCAGAAGCCCATCGAGCCAGTGGAAGCTACGCGTCGTTCCAGTGTTTTTCATAGTGCGTCATTAACTTAAAGAACATGGCGGGTATCTTCGCCAAGAAGTGCGTCAGCCCACTGATGTTACTCAACAGGACGCTTTCAGCCCCCGAGTTCAGAGCCCAGTGCTTCTACCACGAGAAGGTAACGTATCCTCTGCAGCGTGGCGTGTTTGGTAACAGCGGGTCCAGTCTAGTAGTGAAAATGGGCTGTCACAGTAATGGTCGAAATGTTGTTATTCTTGAACTAGTTGGTTTGTTTGGCTACACGAGTACCAACACGATCGGAAACAAGACTGCCTTGCTATTGGGAACAAGCTTTTTACATGTTTAATGATAAATATAACCCTAAGCCTCTCTGCATTAGAGAGGGGTTGCCCTATAAATGTATGTAGCTTGAAGCGGTTGATCTAATCAGATTAGTCCACGTTAATCAATGTGGCGTAGGTAATAAATGTATTGTTTTGTGCGTCAGGGGACATTAAATACCAGTTTCCGTTTTCTGCAAACATTTAAAGTAATGACTGGACTTAATTGTAGCCTACTACTGT
Source organism: Trisopterus luscus (assembly GCA_027122455.1). Taxonomy (NCBI): domain Eukaryota; kingdom Metazoa; phylum Chordata; class Actinopteri; order Gadiformes; family Gadidae; genus Trisopterus; species Trisopterus luscus. The sequence goes on along the minus strand of JAOPUA010000129.1, from coordinate 9,657,834 downwards.
ATTTACTATTAGATATACATTCACATCGATACATGACTAGGTTCTAGTATCTCACGTTTTTATATACATGTTATCTCGGCAAAGTAAGCTGTTTTAGGTTGTAAAAGTTATAGATTAGACATTTTTGGATTAACACCAAGTACAACTGTGTAGACCAGCAATCATTACCCCCTGTTCTTTCAATTTTAAACTGTGTTACTAAGGTAACCCAAACAGAATAGGCCTACTTGTGTATTGTTCAAATCTAGAAATCAAATATTCCTAACAGAAGCATTTATATTCTAAAATATGAAACCTTGTTGTCATTATGACTTGGCAGAAAATTGGGCCGAGTGGAGGGGAGAGGATGTGGGGGGTGTGTCTAGACAATGGAGCCCTATCTTTGTTTATTTAATTTACTTTATGTAATGTGGTTGCATGTCAAGGCTACAACAAACCCTGGTGCTGTATTATTTGGATATACCGGTATGACCATAAATATGTTTTATTTCCTTGACTGGTCAGGTTTATGTTGGGGTTTAATTTGTGTGCTATATACTGAAACTAAACTCCCCTTCACTTATCAAGGTGGTGGACCATTACGAGAACCCAAGAAATGTTGGATCCTTGGACAAGAACTCCAAGAATGTGGGGACAGGTTTGGTGGGTGCCCCAGCTTGTGGAGATGTGATGAAACTTCAGGTATACTGCAAAATCCAATTTTCCCATATAGAATTACTGTTTTCTGAAGACATTATTTTATACATACCCATTTGTTGGTACAGTAGAGTTTGAGAAAATTGACAATGATTCAACAAAACCTGTACATTGTCCCGGTGAAGTATTTGTTTGTTATGGTTTGGTAACCTGGATCTCTGTGACAGATTGAGGTTGATGATCAGGGGAAGATTGTGGACGCCAAATTCAAGACCTTTGGCTGTGGCTCTGCTATTGCATCAAGCTCCCTGGTCACAGAGTGGGTGAAGGGCAAGTCTGTAAGTAAACATGGGACTGCACATGTTATTGTGTTGATTTTGGGTCATCAGTATTTATTATTAGCTATAACTACATTGTTAAGTTAGTTTTACAATAATTTCCTTGTTAATAATTTCATATAACATGCATCCATTACATTCTTTCAATGTTTATAGTTACAGTAAATAACAAACTAGTATTTATAAAATGTATATTCATCGTTTTTTTTCCATTGCTTAGCTTGCTGATGCGTCTGTGATTAAGAACACAGACATTGCCAAAGAGCTCAGTCTTCCCCCGGTGAAACTGCACTGCTCTAGTAAGTATTCCTGTCCCTCTTCCACCATGTTGTCTACCCCTGCCTTACCATATTCTACCATCTTATGCAGTCCATCTTCTTTCGTAATCCTCCTCAGTGCTGGCCGAAGATGCCATCAGGGCTGCCCTGGCTGACTACCGTCTCAAGCAAGAAGCAAACCAGCAGGGGGCAGCAGAGGCCACTAACTAAGAGTATTCCCCACCCTGCCCAGGACGCCCCTTCTACTCACCCAGGGAAACATAGCAGTCCTGCCTCCTTTTTGCACTAGAACACGACATTATAGGGATAACTTACCTTTCAAAGTATACCAGCGTCAAGTTATTCAAGTTCTTTGTGGCATTCCTACCATCCGTAATCTTTAGCCTGTCACGTAAACGCACAATGTAAACACAGATGGGGATAATGGTTCAATAGTCAAGCCTTACTTGAAAAAAAGTGGTTGGATGTCAAGAACGAATAGCACGCTAGCAAACATTTGAGAAATGGTTTTGCTTTTAATTTGTGATGCAATGTTGAAGGTGTTAAAAAGAGCTGAAGTGTAACATGGTCACACCCAGAGTACTTCCTCCCTCCCTTCATATCTTACCCCTATGGCAAATTCAATGTTCAATAAAATAAGCAACATTTATATTCTTGTGTATCTTGCCTACTTTTAGAGCGAATATGTTATTACTATGTATATATTAAGATAAATACTAAGACCTGATAAAATATTAAAAGGCTGACTCGGTTGCATTTCGGAACGGGTCACTTATACAAAATAAAAACGGACATTGAAAATTTGCATTGACGCAACACAGGAGGAAGTGGACAAGAAATAACGCAATATATTTTGAAGCATCTATCACAGTATACCTCTTTGAAATTGAATACATTTTTTACTATTTTGTTGCAGTTTGGTTTCTTACACATGAATAATACATTCAACCATAGCTATGAATTGTTTATTTTTGGTGTATGCATATAAAATCCCTCTTGAGGAAAATATACCAATTCAGTGTGTTCCCAGACGTAAACTCGGATGAACATCAAATACGTAGGACCTGGTGGAATGCTCCCTCATAGAAAAAAAATCAACTGAAATAGTTTGATACATCATTCAACTTATTAAAAAAAAAAAAAAAAAAGATTGCGTATTTACTTTATCAACAAGCTCATTACTGTCTTTCATATTAACACAACGTTTCGGACGGTTATTTATGGAGAGCCGTTGGCGTCCCATTTCCCATTCTCCCAAATATTCACAATTGTAACATGTGTAGGCCTACTAAGTACCGGAATGAACAAATATCAAAGAACATTGTGAACACACACATTTGAATTCTGGCCGTCATAAGCCACCGACTTGGATTCTGGGATAATACTTGCTGTCCGACCGTCCTCGGCCATTGCATACTCCATCCTCCCTATTAGAGATTTCCTCAGGGTCTGTTTAAATTCCTTACCAATAAACACGTACAAAAAGGGATTGATGAGGCTATTCGCCGCAGCTAAATTAACTGCCACAACCATTCCTGTGTGGACTACATACATGTTATGCTTATGTATGTTTAATTCAAGAAGAACAAATGTATGAAAGGGAATCCAACAGATAAAAAATGTCAAGATGAGTATGACCATGACCTTATAGGGCTTAGTGGTTCTGATGGTTAATCTTCTCAGCTTTATACACAAGATGATGCTGCAGCTTACCATGATCACAAAAGGAATGAGGAACCCGAAGATGAATCGGGTGAGCACCACTACTTTGCTTACAGAGAGGGACTCATGATGGACATAGCACTGTGTGACATTACCGAAGACTCTGGTGTTTCTGTGGAGCAGTGAAGGCAAAGTCATGGTAGCAGATAGGATCCATGTGAGGACTAGCATTCCGGATGCCATCTTGATTGTCCTGTGGTTCTGGGACCACGCTGGAAATATTGCTATCACACAGCGGTCAATGCTGATCAGCATCAGTACAAAGACGCTGCTGAACATGTTGAAAAATAGTGCGGAGGAGGCGAGCTTACACAACGCCAGTCCAAAGGGCCAATTCGAGGTCATCACATAGAATATCTCCATCGGCAGACAGGCACAGAACAAGAAATCTGAAATGGCCAGGCTTAGGTAGAAGGTAGTATTGACAGATTTTTTCATTTTCCAGCCCGAAATCCAAATGACCACAGCATTTCCACTGAGGCCGACCAGGGCAACGATGATGTTGATTGTCAAACTACTGTATTTCCAAAAGGATGTGTTGTCTTCTGAAGTTACTGAAACCTCTGGAGTTGCATTGCCTGAAGTTGCATTGCCTGGAGTATAATCCTGGTAGTCGACATAGTCCTCCAATCCTTCCATTGTGTCTTCCAACTTCCAACAAGTCTTTTTAAAATAAGAGCCGACTCCCTCATAATATGGTATGGAAGTATTTCGCAAGTGGCGAGTCAGTTCCTGGATGTAGTTTCGGTTCCTCCAGGTATCTTTCATGAAACAGCATTTCTACCCCCTAAGTTCCCCTAGGTTGAAGTAATGGGGTGAATTTGGCTGTCTCTGACGTTAAAGAGTGTGAGTTATTTCAAACAGCTTAAATTAGGCTTTTATGCAGTTTAACTATTGAACAGACTCCCCATTCTAAAGATGTTTGTTTCTTCTCCCCACCGCCAACAGGCCTTCCTAGCTTTGGCATAGGCCTGCCTAGCTTTGTGGAAGATTCTGGTCATTCGAAATCAGTACACAGGAAGGTGTAGGAGGTAGGGAGACAGACAGGTATGACAAAATGCTTCTAAAATACATTGCCTGCCCGAGCTTTAACCGAGTATGTTGTTTGAGAAAGATACTGTGTTTTCAAGTGTGATGACCCTCTTCCCCTGTCTGCTGGTTCTCCAGTTTGCCTATCTGTGCAGGGAGCCAGTGGGCGTGGCTTAAAGGGTTGTCAGCTGATGTGGTGCAGTCAGCGTCCTACGAGGAACAACACGATACAGGATACAGTCATAGACAGATGGTTTTCCCAATCACCGGCCAAGTACTTTATGAACTGCCTGCCCCCAGCCACCGGTTTCCATGGATGACTTCCCAGAAGGTTGTGTGCTCAAAGCCTCTTCTGCGTGAGGTTCATTTTTGGTCATTGGGTCAATTAGTAGCTTTGACGACAATGAAAACTCAATGCTTTGTTTTTGGTTCTGCATTCTATTTCAATTAAGATTCAGTTTCGGGTTTATCCAGCTCGCTAACCAATACACCCAACTTACCATTCAAATAGGCTCACTTCTTGTTCTCAATTTCTTGTAAATATTGTTGTCTTGTTTAGGTCTTTCCTTTAAGTACACCGCAATTGAGTGAACTTGAATTACATTGAGTGAGCTGTATGTTAGCATATTTATGCGTACACACATCATAGACTCACACATAAAATACAATACCAATTATATATATTTTTACTTTTACATAAAAGCCTAAATAATGTTTTTGAACGTAGGTTTATGTTTATATAAATGCTAAGACATTTGCATTATGGTACTGGTCCCGTTTACTAAAAATACCAGCACCTATGAAAATCTGGCAGAAGATTTGCATTGAACAGTAGGTAAGAAGTGGATTAGTAATCATCACTAATTGTGGTGAAGCAAGCACCTTATCTAGTAGGCATTTCTCTTTTGTAAATGGAATTCATAGTTTGACTAAAGGCATTTATTTATTTAAAGATTCTGCAGTGTGGTCTCTTTCACATGAATAATACATTCAAGCATATCGTTATATTTGGGGAGTGTATGCAAAAGCAATCTTTAGAAAAATAGAACAATTCTGTTTCTCAGAGGCAAATGTGGACATTAAATGTAGTAGGACCTGTTGGCATGCCCCCACATAGAAAATATTAAACTGAAATAGTTTGACGCATGAAGTCCATTAGTACGGCAGGTCAGGAAACAACGGTTGGGCAGTGCAACTGTGGGAGGCTTACCACAGTAAGAGTGCTGGTGTCCGAGCCACCTGGAACACACCACGTCTATTTATGGAGAGCCGGTGACGTGACATAAAAAACGAGCAATAATTGATATAATTCACTATTGCAAAAAATGTGTACTAAATGACCAATATGAACACATTAATTATTTCACATCATAAAATAAAATATATGATAGATTAATTAATGGCTTCTGATACTTTTTTTTTTTTTAGCTCATCATAGGTGTATTCCTGACTTATTTTGAGTGAAATATTGCAGAGCAGGCCCCTGACCCCACGTGACTGGAAAACACTTGCGTTGACACTGATGGATTCAACACAAAACCAACGCTTATATACAGTCATATGATTGTAGGGACATCATTAAAATGAAGTTTTCTCCCCATTGATCAATTGAAGTGTAGGAGAGTCACATTGAATGAGTGGTGATGCGGGTCTGTGGTCTGGCTGGACTGGTGAGGGCTCTGCACCAGACCGAGGTGAGTCCTCCGGATAAACATCCGGTGGCCCAGTCTGTTTCGGAGAGATCTCCTGTTCACGCGCCTCTTCATCGCTGGCTTCAGTTTCCGAGAGCCGACTCGTCTCGGCTTCTTCGGGTGTCTTTTCTACCAGACGATCACCATCTGTTGTTTCGATACTGGAGTTCGCCTGCGTGCCGTCTCCTCCCTGGGGAGCTTGTTGTTTGTTGGGTGTCCGGAGACCCTTGACCGCCCTCATGATGTCCTGCTGGAGCCGCTGGCCGGAGTCCACCGACTCACTCTGCTGCCCTCTAGGGGCCTTCTGTGGCACCTGGTCGAAGCGTTTCACCCCTCCGTCCTTGTCCCTCTCCTCCACGTACATCTTCGAGGGGAAAGAGCACGGATAGTACGCATTGATTCTCAACTTCCGCTTCAAGGTGACCGCGATGCAGACGATTAGGAGCACAAAGAGGGCGACCGAGGCTCCAGCGACGATATAGAGCAGGTTGCTGTGGAGGAATTCCACGACCTGATCCAGAGCGGCGGTCGCCCCGTCCGTTTGGCCAGGGGTGGACGTAGTGTGGTAGTCGGGGAGCGGGCTGCTTCTGGTGGTCAGCTGTGAAGGACCTGGGGCCGAGGCGTCGGTCTCTTCCTCTGTGGCGCTCCCCTCCGCTAGGATCTGGAGAGGGAACGGTGAGGCCGAACCGCTGCCGGACCACAGCGCTAACGACAGGCCGATCCCGTGTGGAACCATCGGATGCATCATCAGGCTCTGTAAACCAGAAGGTCATAGCGTCACTAAATGCTTTGCACCGGGGATGCTTTAAAGAAAAAACGATATTTTTCTGCACTTATTGATGAAGTTTACTCATTTGAAATTCGTGAAGGATCAGACAGAGCCCCACATTGAAACAACAGTGAATGCAACATTCATGGCGTCACCGTGGATAGGGCCATGTAGGTGTATATTATATTATGAGTGATAATAAAAAATGCGTACAGCTAAGGGTTATCTATAATTATAATCAACGTCATTATAGGGCAGACTCCACATAAAATCGTGTCATATCTTTCTCAAACTAATGAATCGACCAGCAAAAAATGTAAGCAGCCCTCCAACTATTCCTGCTGATCTCAGCAACTTTCAGAAAAAGTGTGTGTGTGGGGGTGGGGGGGAAGAATGATAGTCAACAGTAAACGTATCAATCTTCAGCGATGCAACATCTGGCCCTCAGAACCCCTCCCACCGCTGTAGTCACCGCCGCCCGGTCCGACTACACTGTGAACCCTCAGTCATCATAGGTTCTTTTGGACTCCATCTGTCTGCAAGCTGCTTCCTGAGGTGCAACCCTACACTCACCAGGACGGCTGGGCTGGGGCCACTCATACAAAGCATCCTGCGTCCACAGACGTTCCCCATTCACACCGGGCCTTATTGGACCCTTCCTCTCCGCCGAGAAGAAACACGCACACATGCACGCACACACACACACACACACAGACACTTAAGAAACAGACACAAGCAGGTCTACACTGCAGTGATGTTCCCCATGTTGAATTATTATTTTCTATTTTTTATTTTATTGCCACATCTAATCATTAACGGTTGTAAATTGAGAAAGAAACAAATATCCTTTGAAACTAAAACTAAAAAATAAATATATATACAACTTCCCCACTTTGTTCTATGTTCTTTGTCCTACTTTGCAGTCCACCAGTCATGTCAAACCATGGGATTAGGCCTGGATGGCTCTCCTCCACCCTGGGGCCACATGCCTGAACCACTCAGCCTCCGGGCCCTAGTCCCACCACTCTAGAGCCTGACTCGCTTCTTAGCCATCATCTGAGGTGGTATCAAGACCTCCAGCACAGACCACCAACACACAAACACACTGGGCTTTGAACGCATCACCCATACAATGGTGGGAAATACACACTATAACCGAGTGTATTTAAAAAGTATAATGTACTCACCCACCAACAGCCTGTTTCTGCTACGGCGAAGAAGTGGGTATGATACAAAGCGTCTTTGAGTACCACACACACACTCACACACACACACACACACACACAAAAGATGTCCGCCTGCTGCAGCAGTGGTGCACAGCTTCGGGTTTCACAGGGGAGTCTGCATCTGGATCCTGGAGGAGAAGCCGTCGAGGAGTTACAGATCCCTCCTCCCCCCTCTGCTCGGCAGGCCTCTCCTCCCCCCTCCCTCTGGCCCGCTGCCTTGTGATTCCCCGGGAGTGGAGGGACTGGCTGAGGGCCGGTCGGCAGACAGATTGTTCCTGTTAGGTAGGAGGTGAGAGTATGCTGTGTGGGTGCTGGGTGCTTGAGGGAG
>JAOPUA010000129.1:9567429-9578272 GCA_027122455.1 Trisopterus luscus | reverse complement strand
TAAGCGGGTTATGATAAGGATTTCAAGTAATTTTGCAAAAATGGCCAAAAAAGCGAATTCCGTACCCAACCTTTAAGGAGGAATTAATCATTAACACTGCATTTATAAATATTTGTAGATGATTAATGTGCTAATGTGTTAAAGGGTCCCTATTTTACCCCCAGGTTTTATGTTGATTAGCCATTAGTCATTAGCCTCAATCCAAGTGGCAGTGATCACCCAGATGTATGATGGATAGATCAGCCTACCAGCTGGTACAGTACGTTGGATAGGCACTATCATCTACAAATATGTATTGGTGTTTTGTAATTGTTAAGTTCATCATTAACTAACAGCTTCTAAACAAATTATGACTGAATGTTTCTAGTCCACGTTTGCTGGCTTACCAGTGGAACCAATCATCGTGTGTTGTTGTGTAGTGGTTTCCTGTGGGCATCTGTCCCCGCCAGCCAATGGGAAGAAGGTAGGGACCCGCTACCTGGTGGGAGCCACGGTGAGCCTGTCATGTGACGAGGGCTACGGTATGAGGGGCTCCGCACAGCGAACCTGCCAGGAGAACGGACTCTGGTCGGGGGAGACCACTATTTGCATGGTTCCAGGTACTGATGTCTTCTACACTATAAGTAGTCTTTCTATGAGGAGAGGCAGGGAGCCGGGGTGAGGCTTTGGACTGTTGAATGGGAAAGTCGTTTCCACTACACGTAAGTGTATTTTAAACGCTGAAGTACCAAGATCAGAATACATTTTTCTGACTTGTGTCGAAGAGCGGCCAAACCGCCCAATCACAGGTCAAGCGTGACCCGACCAGCCTGCCCAAACTCTCAGGGTTTTCCTTCAGGTTTTATGTACAACCACAGCACAAACAAGAGAGTCTGAAATCAATACTGAGCAGTGGAAGTAATGACTGAATGACTTTTTGAAAGAAACAAACTCGTAGACAAGATGCTATGGATGGTACAAGACAGGAAAAGGGATTCAATTCTTCTTCATATTTCAGATAACATCACTGGAATTGTGGTTGGATCAGTCGTAGGAGGAATCGCACTGATGCTAATAGTAACAACACTCATATTGAAATACAGAGGGAAAAGGTAAGGTAAACATTATGCTCATAAAATACAGTGATGTTTTGATAGATGAACATATATTATTCTAAGTTCAAGAAAATATTAATATATATAACAGTTAACCAATAATATTATAAAAAATATTAAAAAGGCGCAATAACAACAGGTAAAATATATGGTTTCTCATGTGTTTTTGTTTTTTGGCTCATTCAGTAAGGCAGATCCGGACATGGTTGTGAGTGAGGCCTTCTAAACAAGATGGGAAAATGTTTTTATCTCACACGTGGAAGATGACCAACTATACGCCCATCTAATGTTACATTTAACCAACAGGTTGAGAACTGAAGGGATCCAAAAGCATTTTAATACTAAATTGAATATCCTCCTACACAACACATCTAGATTTACTATCATTAACGCTTACTTATGCTTATTTATTTAATATCAGCATACATTTCCATGTTTTTGGTTTGAACATAGCAAATAACTATTTCCATAGCTATTGGAGCTTTTAGAGTTTCTGGAGAAGTATCACTCTGGTTTGCTTGATCTGATCTACAATTTGAGATTAATTGTAAACATTTACAATTTACAATATCCTACAAATGGCCTATGTAATGCTTTTAACTTATAAAAATAAATACAAATAAGTTGAATGCTTATGTTTTGTATTCTCTTCTGACTTTCTTTATGTAAAATCAGTGAAAACAAGTGAAATCAACTGATTACACTCTGCTCAGAAAGTGTGGTGTGTGTGTTGAAGTAATGCCCTAACGTTAACTCCCATGTCTGAACTCAATGACACATTTTCCATGTGTTTTTCTGAAGGCATGGGCTTACCTCAAAGCACCTCGATGACCTTTGCTTTACAATGCTTATCTTACTCAGTGATATATCTCACACTCCATCTTGATCTTCCAGATATATAAGAGGCGCCATGCCCAGCTGTTAAAATAATGATTAATACTGACTTTGTGAAGCAGGTATACAGCTTTCTGAGGACTGACCGACTCACATTCTGACTGACATATGGCCTTCACTTATAAAATATGTATTATTTGTATTACACTACCCAATGTTATGACTTTGTATTTTCATCTATTTGAATTTCTATGCAACATAGTGCAATCAGACTATGGATTGCGTCAGGTTTTCATTGTGATTTAAGTAGTCCAGCTAGACACACACCACATCACATCACAGCCAATATAAATGTTTGAAATGAGGCCATACAATGATGAGATTATATAATAAAGCCTTATATAATAAAAAGAATATCAAGTGTTGTTCGCACGCAGCCATACATTTTAAAATTGTTTAGTCCATGATGACAGGGAAAAACCCTCGGCCTAGTCATAAAATTCATATCATGAAGACAACATTCAAAACGCACAAGGGTAAAGCACAGTCAGCAGTCTCATATATTAACCTACATCCAAACAGGCTCTAGGATCATTTACAGCATATTGGTACACATTTAAACATTCATTGCCTTATCGCTGTGATGAATGACGACAGCATTGTTGAGATCCCTCTCCACCAGATCAGACCGACTCGGATGCACTGGGATGTTTATGCCCTGAGCTACAACTCTCCATAACAAATTCCACACAACCTTTCAACCGCGTCAGCTATCCCGCCTTGATTTTGTCACTCGTCCACGATGTCACCCAGGGGTGCTGTTGTCTGTTTGACCCGAGTACCCCGGCCTCTTCCACAAGATGCATAGCTGATTTTGGGTGTAAACTGTGTCCAGGGACTCAGGATTAGTATTGTACACAGAAAGGGTCTCTGTTCTTTTCTCGGTTGTGCGGCCGTTAAACTGCAGTGCAGAGGCAGCTCCTTCACAGAGCACACTAGGCCAGGATTGCTATGGCAAAACAACAAAGGCCGCCAGTATGTGACCGGACTGCAGAGGACATGCACTGAATGCGGTTCCTGACTCATTCAGCAACAATTTGCCATGCACACCCTAGGGTAATAAATATAAATAATTAGCATTATCCCATTCTATGTGGTCAATAGAGGAGTAATGTGTGTGCCCATGACATAATACCTTATGCCATAGGTGAGGTTTTCTGCTTCAATTCTACGTGTTAGAGTAGATTGGTTATATAAAGAGTGGTTATCATCTACAGTGCACAAAGCTGGCCAGAAACCTCTCCATTCATTATGTGGTAGTTTAAAAGGACTGTTCGGGAAAGAAATATAGCTGCCTGATTTTATAGTGTGAGGGCGTTAATCTACGCGAGGACATTCTGTTGATCAGGGTGGTACTGGGACATCTAGCAGGTTGTGTGTTGTGCTATCGTCTGTTCTCACGCTTGTTCCCTGAACATGGGGGAGCCACAGAACGTTAAGGCGTTATCCCGTCCTATATTTCGCCGTGATGTGGGCTGGGAGCCTTTCCCAAACTGGACGCAGCCACACCGCATCTTCAATCAGGACTTTGGCCTGCCGCCACTGCTGGAACCCAAAGACCTGACATGGATCGACTGGGCCAAGAGGAGGCTCTCCACCTTCTCCTGGCCCGGGTACACACAGTCTCCCATGATGGCCCCGTTCAGCGGCCAGCCTCCACTGCAGGGCCAGCTGTCAGGGGGGGTGTCTGAGATCCGGTCAGGGCCGGACTGCTGGAGGATCAGCCTGGATGTCAATCATTTCTCTCCTGAGGAGATCACCATTACAACCAAGATGGGATACCTAGAGGTATCAGGTACTGGAAATCACTTTCTTTGTACTTGGATAAGTTTGGTCTGATTCCAAACATAGATTCACATCAATGTGAGCTAATTTCATGCTTTTAATTTCAATGTATCAAGCCTATAGAAAATATTAATAGTTGTATATAATCCAATATCAATGACCTTATGTAGAGTTGTTTATGATGATGATGATTTTTATTTTTTATCAGGAAAACATGAAGAAAGACAGGATCAGCATGGATCTGTTTCGAGGAATTTCACCCGGAAATATAAGTGAGTTTAAATAATGAAACAAACTGAAAATCAGAAAAAAGATTTAAAACAGCAGTTTGAAAGCACTGCCTCTTAACCTGTACAATGCATGATATCAAACTGGCTGTCAAGTCGATGGTTGTTATTCTCCTTTATTTGATTTCTCAAGGCTACCACTGGGGGTGGACCTGCAACACATCAGTTCCCTGCTCTCTGGAGATGGAGTGCTGTCTGTGGAGGCTCCGGTGCCCGGGATAGCGACCAGTCACCCAACCACGGAGATAGTCATTCCCATACAGACCAGTGAAAGTTGTAGCCAGAATATGTAGCTATAAGCCCACCACGGAAAACCAAACACACAACTCAACTCACATAGCGGTCCTACAGTACACCACTTAGTGTTGCATTTGTACTAGAACTTTTGAGCCAAAACTAACTCCTACTTCATTATAATAACTTGCTGTAATGTTTATTTCATACTATCACCAGTAATGCTTTACTTCACAATGGCATTGTAATGCACTTTTTCTCATTCATTAAAATTACAACATAAAGACTCAAAACATATTCCTGCTTACCAAACTAAGAATGTGTGTTTGGAAATATGTCTGATAAAAGCTAACCATCACAGATATCTAACCATAAATGCTTGTTTATGATACAGCTCTAGGTTAGGCCACGTGATGGGACCTGTCAGACCCACGAATGACTTCTAGTTATAGCTAAGATTGCGTCCTAATCTTGTTCAATTAGAAGAGATTTGTCAGAGATTTGTCGTGATTGTTTAAATAAAACACGAGTGACTAAAGCACATAAATAGTCTTACGATGTTAGGCCTCCTGTACAACATAATATTTAGCAATTTGTATTGTTTGTGACTTGACCGAAAGAAGGTATTCTGCAATAAAATAATAATGAATTCAGTTGGCTAAGATATCTGTTTGGCAGCACCCCTGCTCCGGTATGGAAACATCCATATAATGTTTATAAGTCATATAAGTCATCCAATAAGTCAGCTATAGCATTCTGTGTTGTTTTCTCTGAGCCATAAAGGACTAACACAATGGCACCCTCCTTAGCACTGAATGTTCTCAGCTAATAAAGTATGAAATACATAACGTGCCCGTGTTATCTAGTGCCACGGTGTGAATGGCTGCCCAGGCGGCCTGGCGTGGGTCCCATTGGCCCCCAATGGCCCCTGGACCCGGGCCCAGACAGAACAGGAGACACATTGGGACTTCCACAACCCTCTCCACAACAGTGTATCAAGTTACAATGGAACATGGCCACCACCGGGGGTGGCCGTGTTCTATATAACTTGTAACTTAATACCCTCATTGTCACCATCTATCACATCAGATGGTTCATGCTGCCCCTTACATTGACATTAGTCCGCAATACTCGAACGGCGTGTCCACCCAGGATATTCTGCCAACACAGGGCTGTAATCGGGGGTGGCAAGCAATTCAGTATATATGGTATATAATTGCTGCTTTGCTTCACAAACTTAAAACCGAGCATGCCTAAATAGTTGCCATCATACTATGGCTAGATATTGAATACTATTAAATATTTTGTCATAATTATCACAAATGTATGCAGTACGGTTTTATGATTAAAGGCACAGCGACGCGATGCCTTGCACTGTTACATAATAAGTTGTATGGAACTGATAGTCCTTACCACGTACTGAGTGAGACTGTTCAGTGGGTGTACAGGAATAGCGTCTCTTGACTGGCTCTCTCGATGGCAGTAGAGTTGGCAAGTGTCCGGTTACTTAAATAAACAAGCATCTGATGTCTTGGTATCTTAGCTATGAGATGCTTCAGACTAGAAGAGATCAATTGTGTTTTTGCCAAAAAGCTTGTTTGAAACCAGAGCAGTATGGTAGCAAGAAGGTTTCATTCAGAATATAACTTACATGTTGATTTGACAAGGTCATAAAAACCTTTGCCAGGTTATTTAAGCTTCTGGTTCTCGGATGTCTGCCAGAGCCAGGGACACTTTGCAGCTCTCTGACAGCAAGATGCAATACTTCTCCATGAGCAGTGGTTCAGTTGTAACTAAACCACATAAAAAACAAACATAATTCATAATTATGAATACACATATTGAAAAGAAGTACGTTTGAGAAATCTACAGGCAAACAGACAGACAGATTGGTAGATGGGATCAATAGATTTAGAATTGGTAGATCGATAGATCAATCGGTCGATAGTAAGCTCAATAGTAGTTGATCAATCAATAATTAGATAAACCGATAGATGATCAATCAATCGTTTGAGAGATTGACTGAAAGACAAGATAAAACAACTAATAGATGTTTATCAATCATTAGTAGACTGATAGATAGTAAGAGGGAAAGATAGCTATATGGAAAGATAGTTAAATAGACAGACAGATAAGATAGATAGAAAGAAAGATCAATACCGTTAGTTAGAAGATAGTAAGATAGACAGAGAGAGACAGATAAGTAGATAGACAGAAAATCAGATACATCAATAGAGACATCCCACCGTCTACCACAACCCCTGCTGAGTCTCAGTGGCTGCAGTGATAGTGTCTTTATGGCTGTTGGCTCACACCCGATCTGTCCCAGGGGCTCCAGAAGGTTGCAGAATGCAAAACGGGCATGGGGATGTGTATGGTTTGCCATTAAGAGCTTGGATTAAAGGCCCCAGAGCACATTGGTGGGATCACTGGGAGAGAAGACTGGGCCATTAAGCGGCCAGTAAATGCCATCTGTCAGCAGAGACAAACTTCCTGAAGAGGCAGTGTTGACCCTGTGGGCCAGATACTCAACATGTTCATGGCTGGTCTCCGAGCACAGGCCAGTCCGAACACATTGGAGTCTCTTCAGATGCTCGTATGTCATGTGGCCGATGAGCGGGGGTTCCTTACAGCATTGATCAATCTCGATTGTACAAAACCAGTAGTATTTTACTAACTTATCTAATCTCAAGTCAAGTAATGATTTTTTCAAATATGGCATCACGATCACTTGATTTCAAGTTGTTGAAGCTGGAATATGTTTTGATTTAGGCTGACAAACACACTGGCACACACACACAGTTCTTGGGAGCAGTAGCTGGCTAGTGATTTGGCAATGGGGCCAAGAAATGGTGCATGATGTGTTTGGGGCATCAGTTTCAATTTGTTGTAGCCAGATATCTAGATGTTATGACTCTTTGTGACAGACCCCTACCCCTACTCCCCTACTGAAACAGTAGGGGAGACACAGGGTACAGGAGGGCATGGAGTTTGGCTTCCAGATGTCGTTTGTTATCTCACATTGTTAATGCTGACAAAGACAATATCGTATTTCTTGAACTTCCTCCTAATTTCATTATCTGTATGCTATTTGTTTTGTAGTGTCCATTTTTTAATGGACCATACAAGTTAAGTCGATGATAACTAATATGATTTCATTGTGACATAAAGCATCCATAGTATTTATATAAATACATCTGGAAAAGTTATGCATTTGGGCCGTTAGTTGAAAATTTTATATCTGTCTGTGTGTCAATCTGTCAAATTTATATTCATATTCTTTGTATATTCAACAACAACTCTTCAACATTAGTTAGATGGTGACATCTGAATGCCATTGACATATTGACTAATAGGATGTTACACAGTATATCACAGAAAGGGTTTGTCAGATGCAATGGTCCCCAAGAAAGTACTTAATAATCTCAAGATTTTACTATCTTGTAAAATCTACATGCAGGTTTTATGCAGAATAAAGAGCCATCAAACAATAACTTTGATGCCAAAGGATTGGATTATGGATAACCAAATGCCTATGTAGTATAGCTAGAATAGGACATTTTTTGGTATGCTTAGAAGTTTTATGACACCAAACCAAAACGATCAACTTCCACCAGGCACCATTCAGAGTGAGGGGCTTGGAAGGCGTGGATGGAGCGAGGAGACACTGGTTTTACGGAGGGAGCCTGGAACAAACACACAGAACAGGGTTGGCAAAGAGATACTACACAGTCTATTCGAAGATTCCACGAGCGCTGAGAATGCTGCTAGGACACAGCCGGCTAAACTAACCACAATAGTCAACGTTCAAGCAACGGGCGCCTCCTCTCAGCCTCCTCTTATACTCAGGCAGAGTAGATGATGATGTGGAGCAGCTGGGCTGCTCGTCGTCCTCATTGCCAGCACCTGTGCTGGGCTGACTGGCTGCTGGCTGCTGGGCAGCCCCAACACTTATGAGCCTAAATTCAAACTTTGACTTTGCACATAATTGTATTTTGTTACCCTGTAATATACTTTCTTTAGTATATTTATCTTTATGAATATATTAAAATAAATTGCATTTTTTATCTTCCTAGAATGATGTCTGACTACGTATGTTCTGTACATCTGACAATAAAAGACTTGCTAGCTGAAACATATATCCTATGTAAAGGAACATTAAAAAAAATGTGAAAACAAATAGTCAATTAGCCATTTCTTGGACACCAATCTGCTAAATGTACACAATATAAGCATGGATCCTGGATGTCAATCTTATTAAGAACTTAAAATAAGAACAACCATCGGTTCAGCTCGGTTTACAGATCAGAGTTTAATCATTTCCAGTTGACATTTGTTCTAAATTGTCTTGCTTTTGACTTTTTACCCGTCATATTGTATTTATCTTCCTATATCAACACTTTATACTCAGTAATGCAAGAAAGAAACTTTGCACAATTGCACAAACGTTAATCTATGACAATTATATATATTTTTGCCAGATACAAGTTAGTTGGTTGACAAAAAAAGTAAGAAAATAGTGAATGAGGTGCACATTGATGTTGTGGCCTCTAGTGTGCACGATGTTTTACAATTCTACCTTTGGCCTATTATTTTGACCATATCAAACAGCAAAAAAAATTAAATTATAGTGTGCTAGCAAGAAATGCTCATCTGTGCCAGCTAGATTACTAGCTATATATTACTTACTTATTATATATTATAATATTATATATACATATATAAATTATATAGGCCTACAGGTACACATCTCTCATTTGAATATAAGTTGTATGTAGTATATGTATACATATAGTACATGTCATGGCAAACACAGAACTTCATATCGTATTTGGTTGTGAACGTGAGCAAATCACATTATGAATATATTGACATTGATCCATGCAATCCAGGCAGTTGTTTTCACAGGTAGGCCTATATATAGAAAAACATTCCAAACAAACTTTAGTTTTACATTTCAATTTATTGCATCTCAAAATTACATCATTTTATGACAAATTATGATGTGATGCATTGCAAAATGTTCCAAACAAACTTTAGCTGGAGTTTTCGATTTATTGCAGCTAAAAAGAACATCATTTTATGACAACTTTTGATATGACGCAATGAACAATTTATTCAGCAGGGTCCTTTCCCTGTAAGAAAAAGAAAATATGGATATTATACCATAGTGTGAACATGTGTTGTTTTGTTGAGTTATTTCTGAGTTCACGTGTAATAGGTGAAGCTACCTTGCCACCATCACGGCTCTTAGACCTCAGCTTGTTGACCTGAGTCTCAGCGATGTCAGCACGTTCTTCAGCCTCCTCCAGCTCATGTTGAACCTTCCTGCACTTGGTCAGGTAAGAGTTGGCCTGCTCTTCCTGTTGAAACATTGTGTTGTGTGTAGTGTTATGTGGCATATAGAAAATAAGTATGATAAATGTTTTTTTCGTTTGTAAATTGAATAAACTTACCGCTTCCTCAGCCTGCCTCTTGTAAGCCTTCACCTTCAGCTGCAGCTTATCAACAAGATCCTGGAGTCTGGCACCATTCTTCTTATCCTCCTCAGTCTTAAGAAAATGATTATGCATTACAATTTGAGTCAACAATTTTTGGATATTCATTGATTTTTGAACACATACCTGGTAGGTGAGTTCCTTCACTCTCCTCTCATATTTCCGGACACCCTTAACAGCATCTACTCCACGTCTCTGTTCACCCTCAACCTCTGTTTCCAGCTCACGCACCTTAAGAGATCAAACATTTTCAATAAATACACTCTTATTATGCTGGAACTGTAAATACATCCATGTGTGACAGTATCTTACTCTGGACTCCAGTTTCTGGAGCTGCTTCTTGCCACCCTTCATGGCCAGGTTCTCAGCCTCATCCAGGCGGTGCTGCAGGTCTTTCACTGTGACCTCCAGGTTCTTCTTCATCCTCTCCAGGTGAGAGCTAGTGTCCTGCTCTTTCTTCAGCTCCTCAGCCATCATTGCAGCCTAGAAAAATCAAGGATTTTCTGATTCATTTTCACCAATGAGTCAAACTTTACAAAATGCAGACAATAAAATAAGTATGTACCTATTTCAGAAATAATTTAGAGTGAAGAACATGAAGAGGGAAGGGTTTCTTAGCTATTAATACTTAAATATGAAAAATATATAAAATAAGCTATAATGAAAATGAATCAATAATGAAAAGAAAAATCCAATTAAAGCCAACTTACATCAGTGATGGCCTTCTTGGCCTTATCTTCAGCATTCCTGGCTTCCTGGACGGTGTCGTCCACCTCACCCTGGACTTGGACCAGGTCAGTCTCCAGCTTCTTCTTTGTGTTCAGAAGACTTGTATTCTAAAATAAATGTCAATGTTTATGACACGCATATCATTTTGCTAAATATTTGAGGAGACTTGGGAGCATTTCTTGGAAGAATATGTTCGTTTGTTTACCTGAGAGTGCAGCAGTCCAACTCGCTCACTGGCATCAATCAGCTCTTGCTCAGCCACTTTGCGGCCTCTCTCTGTCTGTTCCAGAGCTGCCCTCAGCTCCTCAATTTCAGCCACCAT
>JAOPUA010000129.1:9372736-9387642 GCA_027122455.1 Trisopterus luscus | reverse complement strand
CACACACACACACACACACACACACACACACACACACACACACACACACACACACACACACACACACACACAAGGACGCACACACTGGCTCTGCATTAAATATACAGTTGATTGTTTATGTCTATGTGCATGTGTGTGTATATGTATGCGCCCGCATGTGTGTGTGTGTGTGTGCGATGGCAAAATGGCATCCTCATCAACAGATGAGGATGGAAGTCCCTCAGGGACCATAGACACGAGCCTGGCAATCAGACGAGGCTTGCTCGCTCATGTTTCATTTGCTCCGCAGAAAAGGTCAGGCTCCCCTCCCACACAAAAAGATCTCTGCCCCGGTACGAAGTAGGCCGACCAATCACAACCGTTTATCCAAAGTGAGGCGGGATAAACACAATGAATGTGCAGAGGAGTGACATCAAACAGACAACAGCTAAATAAAGCAATAAAGCTAAATACGGCCGCCGCTGATGGACGGTATATTTTCACTGAACGAAGATCAAACGACCGCCCTTAAAGCATACATTGAGAAGAAAGATGTCTCCTTTTCATCGCTCTGGGCTGCGTCAACCGTTTTGTTGCTATCGAAACCTATGCTATGATAAATTGTTGGTTGTATCCAATTGTGTCCTGGGGCGTTTTGCCCCCGTTGGTGACGCCCCCTTGAAAATTGAAAATGAATAAAGAGGTTCCACTCTATTTGCAGTGTGCAGTTCGTCTGCCAATGCCAAGGCTCTGAAGACTATGTGTAAGGCTATGTGTGTGTGTGTGTGTGTGTGTGTGTGTGTGTGTGTGTGTGTGTGTGTGTGTTTGCGTGGGTTCCTGTGTGGGTGTATGTGTGCCGAGATATTCCACACAAACAATATTAAATGGATCAGGTCAAAAGAAAGATGAACTTTCACAATAAATGTTCAAGTCTGATTGATTTGTCCGTGCTCTGAAATAACATTTGAACTGTCAGTAAACAGCAAAAACATAATCCAAGTCATACAACTTCAAAGATATGACCCATTTATGACATTATGAAGTGTAACATCAAAGCACATACCCCGGCATCAAACTGCAGCTGGCTTATACCATTTTTACCATTGAGTGCATACCACTGTCAAAAGAGAATGAATGCAAGCGACGGCAGATGTAAGCAGAATTTCAAATCTCTCTTTCCTTGTTAAGAAAAAATATACATACAGTACATACAACTCAAATGAACAGCCAACCGACCGTGATGGGATAATCAGACCTGCAGGACTGTAAGACAAGCAGAGAGTTAAAGGAGCAGCACTGTGATAATGTTTATCATTTTATAAAGGCTGGGGATCGTCGATAAATCTGGATTATAGGGAGAGAAAGAAAGAGAGAGAGAGAGAGAGAGAGAGAGAGAGAGAGAGAGAGAGAGAGAGAGAGAGAGAGAGGGAGGGAGGGAGCGAGGGAGTGAGAGAGAGACAGGAAGAAAGGAAAGGGAAAGAGAGGGAGAAAGAGAGAGCAAGAGAACGGAGAGAGAGAGAGAGGGAGGGAGGGAGCGAGAGAGAGAGAGCGAGAGAGCGAGAGAAAGGGAGAGAGAAAGACGGAGAGTGAGAGAAAGACAGGGAGAAAGGAGAGGGAAAGGGAGGGAGAAAGAGAGAGCAACAGGACAGAGAGAGAGAGAGAGAGATAGAGAGAGAGAGAGAGGGGGCGGGGGGTAGATACTCCGATTCTGGTACTCCTCCAATTCTTCAACGATGGGAGAGCATGAGGGGAGGCAATCTGATAAGAGAGGAGCACTAAGGCATGGCCGGATGATTACAGATAACAAAAAAACCTGTCTATTTTACACAATCAAATATGAACACATGCAGTGCATGCTTTTCACGCATGCACTGATAGAAAGCGGTTATTTGCGTGTCTGCAGCTCTATAGGGAGGGAAATTTAGTTTGGCCGCCGTAAACAGATATATGCTTATAGGCCAACGATTTCTGAATAATAAATATAGCCTAGCGCACGATAAGAACATAATGTCTGCACAGAAAAGAAAATGTGCAGAAAATAAATTGTTTATCAGTTTATTCGGCATGGATCGATGTGCAGCTGGTTAACCTACGATGTTTACGGTCGGCTACAAGTTTATTCAGTGGTCACGTACCTCTGACTGACCGGCGGGGATCGGGGTCTGGGATGAATGTAGGCCGGTAGAACCTGGTGTCTGGCCCTCGTCTTGTCCAATAGGGCTTCAGTGCTGGCAGCCTAACCACCCTCACTGACAGGCCGGAGCTCTGAAATGTGTCTGTAATCACCACTGATAGGTGGCTACCGCTGGAGTGGTGAGGAAGACCCACTGGAGCATTAAACATTGAGCAGCACAGAGAAAGAAAGAGAATTTATTGTGCGCGCCTTTGAACAGATTCATTTGAACCCTGACAAGGATTGAAAACTTAAATTGGCATTTCTCTTCATCTTGTTTGAACTGTTTATGTCTGGCTCTGGGTAAAGGTGTTTAAACTCTTGAATGGTTGAAGATTTGTGGAAGTATTGGCAATTACATTCACAGCCAAGTGTCTCCTACACTGCTTAAACACAGATTAACAAATGCAAAGTTTGTGCTTCAGGCTGGGCTGTTCCACAGTTAATTGAGTTTATTTTGTGGGCAACTATTTCATTTTTAAGTCCCTTTGTTGTCTGTGTAATCTGTGTAAACTGCTTATGTATACAAATACAGTTCTCATAGGCGCGAGGGCTAATGCTGTTTTTGTATCTTTTAAAAACTGATAGAGATTTCTATCCATAGACACTGGCTTTGTGAGATTCAGCGGTTTGCTATTTATATGCGCTGTCTTTGTTGTGACATTTATTATGGTCTTGCATATAAAAAAGGAACATCTGCATTAGAATGACTTGGGATTTTGGGTAATGGAATATAGATAAACAGTCAAATTAAAAATATACAATTACAGAACTGATGAATGCACTTTTCTACTATCTTTCAAATGAAGTGTCTGCAGAATTTGTTTAGAAACAAAAAATCCATTCTGTGGTTTTTCGCTCATCCCTCACTGCACACATCTTCCACACCTTGAAGACTCTCATCCAACCAAGACCACATACACGTACACACACACACATACACACATACACACACACATACAAACACACGTACACACACACACACACACACACACACACACACACACACACTCGCAGGTGTCCTTGTGTGAGGGTGGGTTTTGCTTTTCTTCCACTGAATGGAATGGCAGTGTCAGCCTGCACAATTCAACCTGAAACTTTAAGCACACTAATACATTATAAAAGTTTGATTATTGATATTAATATTAATATTATTATCATGATCATGACTGTCATTATTATTAGTAGTAGTATTATTAGTATTATTATTATTTGTAAGACTCACTATTACACGACAATAACCTTCATTTCATTCCAACATAACTCATTACAACATTAAAAGTCATAGTCGAGATCACGCATTCTGCAGGGTCTGTTAATGTAAAGGTGTGAATGAATAGTTAATGAGTCTCTTCAGGTCAGGTCAACATATAAAGTGTATATTATAACGCTGGCAGTTTAGGACACACTTGAAATTCATTGCCAGTGACTGCACTCAACTAAATCAATTCTTCATTCTTCAAAATCTTCAAATGTTTTCATGGAGCCATGCCTTCTCGCTTTGCGTGATCTCATCCATTCATTAGATGCCCCTTGTACTTAATCAGTATGACGCCCCTGAGTCAAGATGCCCCCCCCCCGCCGTCCCTCTCCCGTCGTGATCTCAGTGGGTTCCCTATGCTGACCTCGCCAATTAAGAGTGGCGGTAGTTTTATTCCCGCGGGAAGATTTACGAGCGGGCGGTGGCAGTCTGATTTAGATATATCTGTGCTATTAAAAGCGCAGGGTCTTACACCGCGATTGGCATATTAATCTACTCTATACCTCTTATCCCCGAGAGCCTGATCAACAGACATCTCTCACACCTTGCCTTGCAGTGTCCTGGCTATGAGTGTGTGTGTGTGTGTGTGTGTGTGGGGGGGGGGGGATATGGTAATATGTCTGTCGGCGCTGATCTGGAGTAGATCTCGTCTGCTTGTACACGTGTCTCCAGGCAGCTGGCGTTTCAGGCGTGACTTTTGGGAATTCTTTCCCGCTTTAAACTGGTAATTGAAATTGTATAGGCACGGAGCACAATGCTCTGGGAATTAATTAGAAAGAGAGAGAGAGAGAGAGAGAGAGAGAGAGAGAGAGAGAGAGAGAGAGAGAGAGAAAGGAAGAGAGAGACAGAGACAGAGACAGAGGCAGAGGCAGAGACAGAGAGTTCAGCTGACCCACTTTTTAAGAAGCCCATAACAGACTTCCTTTTGGACTTGAGAACAGCTTCAGGTGTTCAAACACACAGAGGAAGGTGACCATTTATTAGGCTTGCTCGGGAATCCACAGAGAACCACGCAGAACCCTGGAGGTCTGTAAGACAACGATTTCAATTTGTAGCGCCATCATTATCCATTATTACAGCTTTGGATAGTCCTCATAGCCTTTTGTCCATGTCACTGGATCAGTCTTTATAAGTTTGGTGTGAACACTGTGTGGGCTATAAAACAGCGCATTATGTCATTAGACTATCATGGCTTAAGCCCCCAGAGGCCCGACTCCTAGCTTGCTGGGGGGCATTGGCCCCTCGTGTGAGCAGAATACAAAATGTCCACCAGTACCACCCCCACTCTGAGGGTCTATAATGGGAGGAACACCCCGCTAAATTAATCACAAGCCGTTCATTAGGACTCTTCTTAGCAATTAAAATAGTTCTAACTGCATAAAAGCTGAAACACAGATTTGATTAGGTGGGTTGGGATTGAATGCCTAGCTAAACAAAGGGAGAGGGTGACCTTGTGATAGTTTGTTGGCTGTGAAGGGAGTTTGTGGCTCACACACGCGGGGATTGGTGTAACTCTTGCACTGTAGGAAAAACACAGAACACATTTTTTCAAGTCATTGACTTTGAGAAGTTGGTACTTCCTCCTGCGGCACAATTCGTTTTTACTCAAATCTTCAATGACATTTAGGAATATTCATAGTTGCTGTATAATATCTTCCCCAAGAGTTTGGCTGAGTAAGCATCTTTTCGGGGTGAAATAATGACAATATGCACTGAAGATGATGGAAAGGGATCTAGAGATAAAGCAGAATGTAAACAAAGGCTTAGCCACGTAACTGAAAGGAGATAGCTGAATGCCAAGGTGTCAAATCAGAGACCTCTGGAGGCAGGTGCTCTCCCAGGATTAAAGAGAACACTCTATCAACAGACTTTACAAAGGATCACAAAGCAAAGTCTCAGCAGGGAGAATCAAAGAGCACACCTTGTATTCATGTGTTAGAGGCAGACAGATCACTGGAACGCACAGACGCAGACCGTATTTGTCGAGGAGAATGGCTTTGTTAAGCACACTATATCTATTGAGGGCTGGGGGAGGAGAGAAACGACAGTGGAACAATATAACGACAATGACATCATTAAGTCAAACTCATTCTCATGCACGTACCGTTCGGGATGCAAGTCTCAACATATCAAATATGCATCCTCCCTGCATATATAAATATTAAGGAGTCACACTGCAACTAGTTTGCCAGCAAGTGGGAGGCTTGTTCGATTTTTAGATTTTAAATCCTGTCCTTTTACGACATCAGAAGTGGGAGTGTCCTTCCGGGCAAGGTTAGGTTAATCCTGGCCTACCAGGATGGGGATAGAGGAGGAGACCCCAACACCATGGGTGGAACCTCCCAATGCATGTACTCACCAACGACCACATCTTAACAAACTGACAAAGAGTGGCTATATAGAGGCCCTTTAAAAAGCTGGTTCTGTATTCCATTACAGTGTGCTGCATTCCACTCTGCGATCAATATGACGACACAATCCTCCACTGGGCTCTCGATTCCTCCTGAAATACTTTATGACATCACAAAGAATCGAGGGGTATGATTTAAGACGCATGCCAAGCTGTAATCAGTTGCTGTCTAGGAAATGGGATACGCATTCTTAATTCAAAAAAAGCCCTCGCATTTGTGACAGCTGAAAGACCATGAGTTGACGGTTACTTCCCAAACAATTGCACATTTGTCCGTTCCCGGGCAGACACTGTCAAATATCACCCACTAATTTGTTGTAACAACAGTTGTTTTCGGTTTGAGTCACAATCATCATGTTCCTCTCCTCTCTAACGAAGCGACTCTCTCCTCGCCGCCGGCCTTAATGAGAGCGGCGTCTGCGACTGGCGCAGGAGTAATGGTTCATGAAAAGCGCCTTTCACTTGTCAGCTGGGGAGACGAACTTCAGATCAAATCTGCACACCCAATTTACACTTCAAAGGAGAACCCTCCTTTTAATTTCCATGAAATTGTGTCTGCATGACACGGTGAGTCTGAATAAAAATAATTGATGGGGGTGGGTGGGTGGGGGGGTATATGGCCATCGCACACCACACCGGGGAAATCGCCATGGTGATTTGTGATGGATTTTCTTTGCCTCTCTGGGTTTACTCGTGACATAGCATTATGCTCTGTGGCAGGTCCGAATAACTTACAGCTTAACTGATAAACGCTTTTAATGTAACATAAAATCATCGTTCACTCTCGCCTTCAGCAACTCTCGGTCTGCAGTGCAAGAGGAAACACTCTTCTTGGTTCAATGTGTTGCATTGTTCACTATCCTCTGTTGTATTGCTGAGGAATTTACCTGCAACAATTCCACACCTAATTATGTGTCTAGACACGGCGTCTCCTCCCCGACTGTCCATCATTTGCTACGTCTTCAGACTTTGTAATTTCCATGGGCAGGGATTTGGATTTATTTTTTTCTCGCAAAAACGTGAAGCAAATAAAAGCTGGTTCAACCTGTTGCATTACCAATGCGGCGATGGAAATACAATTTGATTAATCACGCATCACCTGCACTGCCCTCCACATGAAAAGCAACCTGAAACATGAATGGAATTGATCAGCAGCACCATACACGGAGCTTCTATCCCGGCACTAATAGCAAAACACTGAAGTGCACCGTGTGACCATGCCCATGGCCGGCCATTTTCGTAACCCTTACTTTGTGAGTTTCTGTTATGTCCTGCTTTTGCTTTGAAGGGTCAGCGAGCTAACAGGTTCAAAGGGGAAATTGTTTGACCTTGGAAAGAGGCCAAGCTTTACATCGTCAGCCTCAGTCCTGGCCCGTCCTACTCAGTGACTGGTCGACTCACCCCTATTAACCACAGTGCTGGTTCCATCGGCTCTACTAAACGCGGTCAGCCCCGTAAACAACACATCCTATCCAGAGAGAGGAGTGTGTAGAATCTCAAATAGCCGGCACAACGTATAGTCAAGTATACGTTGCCCTAAACCACGATGCCAATTGGGTCATTTATCCCGCTACCATGCAATGTAAAACAGTGCTCATGGTGTGAACAGGCATAACTGTAGGCCTACATGAATAAAGTAGAAAAACAAACTACAAAGCATATGAAGATCCTATATATATTGGGTGGATGGACCCGTTGTGTCATCATAGGACAAACACAGGTGCAGCGTATCACACTAATTATGGGCTGCTCCATTGAAGTAAGATCGAGTGAGTATACGCTGTCTTCACCATGGCGGGGGTCTTGACACACATGGAGGATGTTAGAAGTGAGCTCAGACTTTAAACTAGCGTTTCCACTATGAACTTAGAGTCACACTCTCTCTGCTTTAATCCATTAAACGTGACCTGTTTCTTCGGTCGTGTATGACGACTATTTAATCATGAAGTAATCATGAAATTGTCTGCTCTCCTGTGTATCAATCCACCACGTTAGCTTTCTCAGCGGGACAGGCAGTTTTACATTGCGCTGTTTGCGAAGCAATATCATGGAACAAACAAACTGCAGGTTCCCACTCAGCACCGTTATAGAAGATAATCATAAACACTCTCATTATTAAACATTGGAGAGGGACCAAACCCATGAATATATATTGTAATGCATCCATGATGGTAACTCAAGCACCCTTATGCATAGAAGCTGACTGTAAGCTGTGTTGTGATTTATTTTGTTTTATTCTTTTTAAAGAAAAATCTGATTATATTCTGCTGCAAATTGTATATTCTGTTTTACAGACAATGTATACATTTTTAAAAATATTGAACCCGAAAAATGTTGAACCCAGCTATGTTAGTAGGAGGGTTTGTCTATTCATACAGTATGTCCCCATACCAGTAAGCCACAATGAAGCCGGTTCAGCACAGCTTACTGAGGTGCTGAGATAAGAACCGGGGAGGATCAGAGATAGGGAGCTCCCAAACACAGAGACCCCTAGGACTCAAAAGGGGAGTCTGGGCTCTGCTCTGCTGCCCCCCGTCAAAACAGACCACAGAGCTCCTGTAAAACGAGACCTTTAGTTGGTTTCTCAGCAAGGGTTTTACTCTTTGAGCTCTACTTGCATGTTCGGTTTTAGCCCAGTCCAGCACTCTGAGATTTCTCAAGGGAATATCGATTAATACAATTAATTATGAGGATTATGATGAAGATGATGATTCATGTTATTTTTTTATTTTATTTTATTAATTATTATAATTCCTTAATGAGCCATTTAAACTACATATTTCCTCGTGGTTAATTCAGACTTTGGATAGACTATCAATGCAATTTTATCTCACAATCTATTCTTAACCTGTGTTCCTTTAGATGTTGTGCATGAATTAATTGATAATTATTCACTAATGAGCTGCTAAAACACAAGCTAGATTAAAGTTTTATAATTATGATAAATATCATCTATCCTATATGCCAGAAAAATCTCCTAAACCAACATCCACTGTCATATTGATTGAAGGCCCTTGTTGTTACAGTAGGAGCTACATTAATGTTCGGTTCTAGCCAGGCTGGATGCTATGCATGCCAACTAGACATTATACAATCCATCAGAGGTCATGGCATCCTTCTACGTGTCAGCGTTTGCTAGCTTCCTCTAATTACCATAATTATCTTAATGTTGTGTATTGTCTTGGGTAATTACACGATTGTGATGTTTTTAAATGCATGCTGTTACTGTAATTGTGTTTGCAAGAGAGGCTGCGAAGGCTCATTAGGTACCGCCAACTTCCTGTGTCCCTGTGTGTGGCGTATAGCACAAGGCGTCGACGTAGCAATAATCACATTTTAATTAGAGACGATGAGCTCAAATAGGAACAATGCTCCGTTAGCAAGCGTGACATTTAACATTGAACTACTGTAAGGAGTGTCGGCCAGGAATCGGAAATGTGGACGTCCGTCTTTATTGTAGCCGTGGTTGTATACGTTTGTGTTTAGGTTGGTTTTGTTTGTGTTTTAACGTGACAGGTAGTTGGCACACAACATCTTCTCTTGAATCATCGACTTAGCACTGCCATTGTTGATTCTGTGGCGGCAAACAAATCCTCTGTGAGGAGAAAGAAAGATATGGCTCCATTACTCTCAGCCAAAGAACTGTAAAATTGGTCACAGGAATGGTATTGATTTGCCCCTCAGCGGTGTTGTGCCTCGACTGTTAACACTGCTTTTGAATTGCTTCCCTTCACTGCTTTTGCTCATTACTAGCAGCAGAGTACACGGTGTGTTACCCAGACAAACTCTGGCAATATATGTCAGGCTCATTATATATACATGTCAGATTAGCATTTTGTTATCTTAAAATAACAAAAATGCAAATCTCGACCTCCTTCAAACCATCAAATCAAAATAAGCACATTCCTGGGAGAGGAAAAGGGAAATGCAGCATAAATGCAATCTTGGCCGTAAAAAACTAAACAAACGCATACAAATCACTTAAGGAAGCATATTTAGGACAGGGAGAGATGAACCATAATAAATACAACTTGCAGGATGATTATGGCAGCATACTTCAAAGGAAGTGACATTATTTTGCAGTTGCCTGAGACCAGAGATGTTCTTTGCGGACAAACTTGTTTTATACTGGCTACAGTGTCTGTTTGATCGCCGAACGTCTCATGAGGTAAGACAACTGAGGTGTCCACGGAGACTGGTAATTAAGACCGAAATAAAACACAGTAAATCAACCTTAATCTCCTTGAATTTCTGACCAATCACAATCAATGTTCACACGGCCACCATCTGCAGACAGTTAGGCAAGCTGCAAAATATCACTGGTTCAAGAAGGGCAGAGAATAAAAGTTTACGAGGTATGAGTTGCATTGCATTATGCGCAATAACGTAATTTCGTTTTTGCGACCTCGCAAAAAGTATCCAACCTGCTTTAACATGCCCCACAAGGAATGGCATGACAGTGGTATGAAGTGTCCGTGAATAAGATTGAGCCGGGCTATTGTAAATAAACATGAACTGAGGAAGGTCACCTTGCCGCAATCCAGAAGGTTCCTTCACGGTCATCTCCTCCTGGCCTGCAGAGTGATGGAACAGGAGGGCAGAAGCGGACAAGACGGTCGATGCGACCGCGGCCGTGTGTGCAGACAATGACCGATTTCCAGGAAAAATACCGGTCAACATAATGCATTACTACTACATAATTGACTTTAGTGGTTAACAAGATTTTCAAGGGCAAGCAATTGAGTGCCAAGGTCACCGTTTGTGTACGCTAGGGTTCATGTCTGCAACCGTCAAATGTAGAGATGAAAATAATTCCATCATCCGCGACCTTGCGTACGGCAGCATCGGAGAACCAGCGACCGTACCCCTCCCCCCCAACCCTCGCTTTGCAGAGCCCCTTTATTAAATAAAAACCTGTTATCTCGGATGTCCGGCGTTACCATCATCCCTTAGGCTTAGAAAATCAATTTGCTCTTCCGAACAAATGGAAATATTATAAACAAATGAAATGGTTTTGAAATCATCTATGTATCTGGTTTCTTTCAACTGAGACTCACCTTGTGGTAAATTGAGCTCCTGGGGGTGTGAAGAAGCTCTACGGCTAAATGAGCCAGCCTTCTGTCTCTGGCCCGGTGACTGGGGATTTAATGTCAGCAGCCGTCCAGCATCTGCCTGTCTGTCTCTTATGTCTCCTGGCCTGATTGATGGTCACATGACCAGTGTTTGGTGAACTCAGAGCCAGCCCACCGCCCTGTCACATGTCTGTGGTTAATGGCCATCTTCAAAGCTGCTGACAGGATGGACAGCAGAAGTTAGCAACATGGCTAGGCTTGACATGTGCCCTGCCATCCACACAGGCACACATGCACACACACACAGGCATGCATGCATACACACATAACCCTGCACACACATACACACACACACACACACACACACACACACAAACACACACACACACACACGCAAACTCTGGAGCCAAAAACTAAATTCCCATGATTTTAATCATTAAAATAATGAATAGCTTGAATTGTGTCCTTGTTACCTCTGTTCTAGCTTGAGATTCGGTAATGAATCAAAGTGAACCTTGACAAAAGACATAAAAAGCTGCCAGACCACACGCACAGTTCACCTCCATAAGCCGCGTAACCTCAAATGTGTGATTGTTGATTTCGATCAATCAAACCAATCAAATCTATACAAGTCTATTTTTGTTTCAGAGAAAAATATACTTGGCTGCGACTCGACTCAACAAACTTTTAAAAAGCAACGCCGAAGAAGGTGTTGAATATTTCAGACGTTGGTCGTGGTGTCTGGACGGGGCTTTGGCTGAAGCACAGTGAGAAGACCGCTGCTACAGAAACCTGTCAACACGTCTCAGAGAGAAGCCCAGAACCTGCCAGAGACACTGGACTGAGTCCTCAGCACAACCTGTGGCACTCACATCTCCCCCCCCCCCCCCGATCTGCACAACAGCACAAGCCCAGTGGTGCGGTAGGGTTACGTCTTCCCTCAAAACCTTACCGTTGCCAGGTAACCGTGCGATAAGAAATACACAGAAGAAATGGAAGATGTTATGGGTCTACTTTTCTCTTATGCTAATTCAACTGTATTCTATTCAACACTCTGCAAGTTACATACACACGCAATCAGAGATAAATACAATACAAAGAAGAGTGAATAGAGGACTGGATGGAAACCAACATGAAAAAAATGTCACTACTTCCATAAAGGGAAAAATATAGATTATATAATATCAGTATGACGGAAAGGTATAATAACGAGTATAATAATGTTGATAATGAACCAGAGCGAGAGTTTGGGACATTATCAATATTGACCCTTAACAATTATTGATTAGTGGTTCAATGTGTGGGGTATTCTAATGGTGTCCTATGCTCTAAACATCCAGCAAATAGTTAATTAACTCATATATATTGGCAACAATTCTCTGAAAATACAACCACTGCAATTGATCTCTATATGATATAGAAAGCGTACCCCAGTTCAATCATGTTTTGTCGACTTGATCAAAGTGTTCTTTCATTATTTCTGACACCAGCACTGAGATTTTGACACACACGCCAACCCACATGCCTTAACATGAAGCGTGAACACACCAAAAAACGTGCCATATGCTACATAAACTAGATCAGTCTCTGTGGACTATGAGACTGACGGCACCTTAAGGTCTGCCGTGCGCGTGACGCCCATGTGTGACACGTGCGCCACCGAGCGCACACAGATCTCCTCATTACGGACAGACAAGCTGTCTCGCCCTGAACAGGAAACGTGGGCAATCTCTCTGGCTTCGAAAAACACCTCTTGCATCCCCCGAACATAACAAGTGTTTTAGTAGAAGCTGTCTCTTGATTAGTGCGGCTGCACACGTTTCTGCAACCATTCTAAGTAGCTTAATCGGGGGGGCAATTAGGCCATAGCAGATCCTCATTAGTCCAAATGCCTGTGGGTGCAACAATTGATGTCCTTGTTATATTTTAATACATCACTTAAACGCACGCCGACATAAATATTTGATAAGACCCCCCTTTCTCCTTTTTCCTCCTCTCTCTCGATGTGGCGCCGCGCCCTCCCCTCGTCTGAGACGCGGCGGGCGGAAATGAATTACATCGCCATTAGTCAGGAAGATTCATGAATGGAACGGGAATTCGCGGGAATGTCTAATTATGATGCAATGGAGTTTTCCGTGCGACAGGCCGCACGAAAGCTCGCCATCTGGAGGGCTCCCGGGCGTTCAGTGAACCCGTCGTCACAGGCTCGGGAAAAGTGAAGTGGCGAAATGGAGTAGCAACTGGTAAAGCGTGGAGTGCCACATTAGCATAACTCTGCGATAAACTGCCAGCTACAGCTGTGTAAATAGTTAGCACTAGACAGGGATGTATTTAGGGTTCGAGTAGTGAGCTGAGGGCTATGTTCAGTATTTGATGTTGTTGGGGACCAACGTCCATCGAGCAATTCATACAGATTCTTGAACATTTCTCCGTTTGTGTAACTTCCTCCCTTGGTGGTTCTCGTTTCACCTTGCATTTTATTTATCAATTTATCAATCGTTTTATGAATAATGATTTGCATCATACAGGCTCCAGGTGAATCCTATTTTTTTAACAAAAAGTCTAGTGCCCAAGTGCATAGTGGTGCTTCACTGTCTTTCTCCGTACTCTGGGGTCACAATAAACAGAAATGCAAAAAAAAGTGGTTTCGGAAACTGTTGGAATGCCTCCCATCAGCCCCCTAGAGCCTCTCCGTTTTCTGTGTTCTGACACGGCCGTGGACAGATAGCCTTTTATAAACGATCTTCTGCAACAGAAGTGTTGTTGTGAAGGGCAACAGGTGGCCGATGGAGATACGGAGAGACCTGGCCTTTATGTGGAGCCACTCAGGTGTCATGGTAAAGAGGAACTCAGATGGATTCCCCTGATAGCAGGGTGCGCTCCAAGAACGGTGATTAAAGACACGTCGGGGAGCCCTGAATAAAAATTTCCCAGGGACGTCTCAACACAACGTTTATTTATTTTACTTTGGTTTCGAAATGTTGAATGATTTTATTTTTCTTCTTTGTTGTTTGTTTGTTGTTTTATTGGTTTATTGGAACGTTGCTTTTTATGATTGTTGATTTTTCTTTTGCTTTTTTGATTAGATAAGTCGGACATAACATGTCTGTCTGTATGATTTCTTTCTGATTCTCTTGTTCAGATTTGTTCTCTTGTTCAGATTACTGCTTGTACGGTTTTTAACAACTGTGTGCCATTTTCCAATCTTTAATCTGCATTTCTTGTTTTGCTTTTGCTTTGATGTATTTTAGGGAGTCTTCTTTAGGACCTTGGCCAGGGACTACTGATGACAATGAGCATCTTGGCTAATTCTGACATTTTAATACCGTATGTATTTTTTAATTTGCACTTTCCCTCAAATAAATCAACAAGCTAACATACAGGAGGGCCACTAAAAAAATAAGAAGAGGCTAACATACAGGAGAAGGCTAAGATACAAAAGGAGGATAAAATACAGGAGAGGCTAACATAAAGGAGGAGGCTAAAGGAGGCTTTAAATAGAGAGACTGAAGGGCTGTTTATGGTCCCACGTTCATGCAACGCCAGGACCACGCAGACGCTTTGACGTAGTCGTGAACGTTTATGGTCCTGCGTCGGGTTTAAGTGGGTGGACCAATCCGCCCACTGAAACCAAACGGACCAAATCCGACGGAAGGTTACAATTTTGGGGAGGCGCACATCAGGCCCTTGCGGTGGACGCAAGGAGGGTCCGCAAGGACATGAGGGGTCCGTAACCCCCTTGCGTTGCGTGAACATGGGACCACAATCAGCCCTTGATATTTGACCTGAGTTCAAGCCTCTGGGTCACAGTGGCGTAACTTTTTCTCACACTTGTGTATTTGTTTGCCTGAGAGAGTCCATAAGACTGAGTGCTGCTCCTCCATCACAGAGAGAGAGAGAGAGAGAGAAGAAGGGTGATGATACTATATCTCATGTGAAGGCATGCCACCCATGAGGGCCTGCTCTCAGCTCCTCATTGCTATGCAGATAAAGGAGGGTGGAGAGGCTATT
>JAOPUA010000129.1:9317917-9328025 GCA_027122455.1 Trisopterus luscus | reverse complement strand
CTTATTCTTCTTATAAAAAAAGAATTAAAATCTTCAAAATAAATCTATATTTTTTTTTAGAAATATATCACATATTTAACACACACACACACACACACACACACACACACACACACACACACACACACACACACTTCAAATACCTTCTGCATGAATCAATAAACACAAAGAATCCTTCCTACCTCTAAAATGATCAAACCATGCTTTCTTGGATCTGTGGTGCTGAACTCCGAAGAGGTGTTTTTTTCGGTTGTGCATGTTGTCCTGAAAGGACCGGTCACAGTAGTCGCAGTAATACCGCCTCCCCATGGTTCAACTTCTAGGACTTAAAAATAATTAGAATAATATTCATTATAATAATAATAGCAAGTTTTTAAATTACAACTGATCCGAACAGATAACATCCGTTCAATATCTCAACTACTTAAAACGTAAAATAATAACTATTAGTCTATCAGTATATATAGTGATACTGGTAAGTATATATTTGCTGGTGCAAGTCGTTGCTCATAACATTTACGTGTCTCCCAGGACAATGCCCTGTCCCGAGACACCTGTCTTTTCCTTATTTCGATCTCTCCTTGACCCGATGACGTTTTCCACAAAAGGTTATGGAAAGGAGGCATTAAGGTTAGGCGATTTGACTATTCCTAGAGGCCCACCGTGTCTGCAGGGATCCCACCAGCAAGTCGTCAAACACACATAACCTGGCTGTAAAGCTAAAGCTATTCCAATGGTAACCATAAGATCAAGGGCCGATTCAGACAAATTCAGTAGAAACAGCAGAAAGCCTACACCCTTTTCAGGCTGAAATGTTTCAGTGAATCACAACCACGCGTGCATCCTTAGCGTAGGCCTGCACGCATAATATGCGGGCAAATTGTTAGATCTACAAAAATACAGAAAAATAATTCAGAATGATTGATGAAAATATCAGTATATGATCCTACAAAGATACAGAATCTTGGAAAATTAAACTTCACCTTCAGTTGTGTTGTTGTCTCCACGGGAAGTGACGTGTTTCAACGTAATTTCCTTGTTTCGTGACGTAAAACAAAATACTTTTATTAATTAAATCTAAGAAGTGGCCCTATTTAAAAAATCTAAATTTCCTAGAAGAAGTCATACAAATAAGAATTAATGTCATATTTTTTTGGGGGAAAAAATGGTGTCCCATTTACGAAACCAAAACATCCAGCGGAATTGATCCAGCTGGGCTTCCGCTTTCCCCCGAGCCTCCACTCTGATCTCAACATGGCGCTGGCTAAGACCGTCTACAGCTTGCTGTTCCGGAGGACGTCCACCTTCGCTGTCACTATCATAGTGGGAGCAGTGTTTTTTGAACGCGTGTTTGACCAAGGCGGCGATGCTGTGTTTGAGCAGTTGAACCGGGGGGTGAGTGTGGTCGTTAAGCAGCTAATGCCTCATAACCTGACCTTCCATGTAGAGGACGAATGGACGCTAGCTTAGGCTTAGCATGCAGGTAGCTAGCTACATAACAGCAGATAACGCAAAGTAACGCAAATATGTACGTCTCACCATGTGTATCGGTTAAAGACACACTTGCAAAGGAGGTGTGTAACGTTTAATATGGTCGCTTTGTTTCAGAAACTCTGGAGCCACATCAAACACAAATACGAGGTGAAGGATGAATAAGATGTCCTGCTACTGCGAAGAAGCCCTTCTCATCCCCAATGCTGCATCCTATTACGCATCTCTTCCCTGATTATGTGGACTATGTTGGGACTGTCCGGTCCCGGCCGGCTGCGACACACCTGGTGGAGGTTTTATGGACTGGGCAGAACACAACTCAGATGAATTCACTGGGCCGGTCAACTTGTCCACTCTTCTGTCATAGTTCGTCTCGCTTTCCCTTCTCCCAAATCGTGTCCATGACTTGTTAAATTAAACACACCTGTAAATCTAAGATCGTGTAATGGTTTTATTCATAGTGACCATACGAGCGAACCATGTTACTGTTTTTTTATGACATGACATGTTTATTGAAAAACTTATACATGGGTTGTTTACAAACTAGTAAAACTAAAGCTTGGAGTGTTTGAGGCATATCCAAAAGTTAAGAATAAAGGACATTTTGATTTACTATGGCATGAGTGACCTCTTCAAATAAGTGATACATGTGTTACCTGGTCAAATATGTAATCAATAAAATAGGCAGAAGAAAAGACAGCTGAGTATTGTTGAATACGTAAAACCTTCTACGCTTCATTCCACAGAATAGATTTTTAAGCAATCCTGGAGGTTAAACCAAATCATTTTGTAAACTATTTTAAAGAGCACTTGATTGTTATTTGACTCACCGTTTAATGAGGTTAACAATCAGTCACTGCAGCTGTCTCTGAATTAGTTTATGCAAGTTCCGTACTTCAAACGCATGTTTTATTTTTACGCTGGTCCTTTACGCTCTACCACATCTAACCACATGTTGTATGTACAACATATGCTAAATGTACAGCATATGTTGTACATGTTTGTGACAAATCTGCACCACAATTGTGTATTTCTCTAGTACCATCAACTCTTTTGAAGTGTTGGCTTTATATGGTAGATGTCAAAACATTTTCCGACCAACTTTCCTTTGGTAAAACGAGAAATAAAAAAATTACAACAAGCAATACATTTCCATTATAGAAAGCCCATTGTGTATCCAATACGTTATTGGTACAGATTATATAACACCAGGGTCAAGGTATGAAGCACTGCATTACCTTGCTTTCCCTGCAATAAAATCAAACATGAATTGTAATGCTTATGTTTCAGAATATTTATATATTTCAGAAGTTAGTCCAGTTCTGGCTTTTATGAATAATGATTTCTTTGTATCGATGCAAAACCGCCTATCAAATGCAGTGATATTGCCTCATGTTTACTTACTCATTTGCATTGATTTTGGAATATACATTTCCTTCCTGAGGATTTTTTATTTGTACTGGCTTCTTCGGATGTGCTGGGGAACCTTTTTGTACATTTCTCAAGCCCTCCTTCCCTGGGCTGTCGGCCTTACTCGGCAGCAAATCCCCATTTGGTGGAACATTCGTCGTCCGAACTGGAGAACTTCTCGTGCCCTCCCGGGACCCCGCCTGGCTTGGTTCCTTCTTCTTGTTCCGCACCGACGGCCTGCCGCTCTCCTGTCTGCTCTCTAGGTCGTTCCTTTTCAGAACCGTGTTCTGCGGCTGGGGCGCCATGCGGCGTGGTGCAACAACGTCACAGTTGGATTCTGCGCTGTCTGGATGTTTTCCAGACAATGTTTTGGAAGCCGCAGGGTGGCCGCCGTCGGTATGTCTTATCTGCCTCCAAACGCTCTGCACCGCCCTGCTAATGGGCTCTAGTGGGAGAAACCCTGACGGGCTCCTCGTGGAGGGGCTTTGCTCCTCCGGGGTCTCTAGCTCCTCCGGGGTCTCTAGCTCCTCCACACTCGGAGTCACAGCGGAAGGGACCGACCCTGTACCGGTTGTCCTCTCAGAACTCTTTGTGCCACGTTGA
Organism: Trisopterus luscus; assembly: GCA_027122455.1. Lineage (NCBI taxonomy): Eukaryota > Metazoa > Chordata > Actinopteri > Gadiformes > Gadidae > Trisopterus > Trisopterus luscus. Next base: position 9,324,521 of record JAOPUA010000129.1, on the reverse strand, counting down.
ACATCGTCCGAATGGATCTTCTGTTTCGGACTCTTGGATTGATGGATCCAAGACGCCCTGGGCGGCTTGGTGGACGGGTCAGGAGGCCTGGGTTTAACCCTTCCCGCAGCATTGACTTTTGTGTTTTCTTTGAGAGGGTCTGTCCCGCCATCACCTTCTTGTTGGGAGGCCGGTGGCGGTGCGGAGCCCCCCAGCGAGGGTCCACCAGGGGGTGCACAGCTCGCACTGGGAGGGTTCTTGGTCGCAGCGTGGTAGGTCGGTTCCCTGGGGTCATCTAAACATGCCTCTGTTATTCTAGGGCTGACCTCGTAGATGTGATCCGTCTGGGCTTCCAGCTCATCGTCCTCAGACAGCAACAATGTGGTCTCTGTTCTGTTGGACCGCTCTGCGTTTGATTTGCTCTCCATTGCTCTTTCTGAAAGAGGCATTGAGAGAGCAGAATAACACCGACATTAAAACATTAACCATTGAGAAAAAGTTTAAAACTAACAATCCCTAGGTGATGTGGGGCCACTGCTGTTCTCAATTAAGATGATTATGCGACTTAGTAACTAACTTAGTAAAACCCTCAATCCTTTAACAATATTTATATTAATGATAATAAAAATATATTATTACTTTCGTTAAATGTTCCAAGTTTGCTGCTCTGAATATCTTTAATTGCCTCTCCCTAGAATAAGAAACCTAACCTTGTCCGGACGTGAGTGATGTTATTTCCTCGTTAATGATATGCATTCTTGAGTCCCTCAGGGTCCACAATTATCGAGTCTTATAATTGTTTAGATGCAGTTGAACATGCACACAAAACGTAATGTCGGGAGAATTCGGCATCTTGGACAAGATGCTTCCTGAAGAAGTGGCGATTACTTTCCTTCTACTGTAAACAATCACTTCCCGCAATTCAAGATAATTCAGGTCGAGAGTTCATTGCTTTAATTAAGGGACAGGATATCAGTTTTTAGGCCAATTTAAAACGTGGTACATTTAAATTAGCTGACTTAAGTAAAGAGTAAAAAAAAACAACCTACACAGATATAAGCTCTAGCAACAACCAGAACACCTATAAAATGTAGAACCAATAAAGGCAGCGAACAAGCACGTCTTTTACAGGCTCACCGTGCGGGCTGGAGCAGACAGGGCTGTTTTCTGTGGTCTCCACCGAGCAGCGTGATCCTCTGGAGGAACAGGGGGGGGTCTGCTGGTCCCCTGTAGACGGGGAGGGGGTCTCGATGAAACTGCAGTCCAACGTGTTTTCAGGGTCATGGTGGGATACTGTAAAACATAAGTGTATGTTGTTGTCATTCCATATCGCTGTGTCTTCTGGGAAACAAGCAGTCAGTTAGAACTATCACTACTTTCCCACTAGTACAAAAAAATAATTCCATTCTATATATATTCTATATATTGTCATATATGATTTTTTGTGATTATTTTTAAAAAAATAAACTAGTGTTACAACTATTACTGCACCACAGAAAAGCTTAATTTTCCTGTCCCTTTCTCTATGCCTAGTGGAGGAAAGAACTGCAGTTTGAGGTAATTTTGCTACTTCCTGTTAATGGTCCACAGGGGCCCTTGTTGGAATGTGTGTGTGTATGTGTGTGTTTGAAATGACTGAATGGGTATACATAAGTGGGACTGTTGCTTTAAGGAAAAATAAAGATTTAGATTAGCTTTTTTTTACCAACCTGGTAAGTTAAGTGTTGAAAAAAAAGAGCTGAAAGTTGCATGTTACAGTTATCATGAAAACATTGTTTTGAAGATGAAATATGAATCGATACCATGATCGGTTATCCTGAACAGTTGTTCAGGATAAAACAGTACAGTCATTGGACTACTGTTGAAGGTAAACCTGTATCCTTACCAAGAACATTGGGCAGCTTCTGTCTTCGCAGTGGAACCCGAGGCAGCTTATAACTTATCCTTGTGAATCCACCAAAGAGTCTTTGTTTGGCTTTATTCTCACGGCTGCTTCAACAGAAATCAGACAACAATACTTAATTCAGAGCTCAGTGTACGTGAAGTGTTTCGCCTGACAAATACTTGATCATATCATTCCTGTGGGCCTACTTAGTCACTCTTTTTCTTACCTGTCGATGTAGACATGTCGGCGCAGCAAACCCCAGCAGAGCAGGGACAGCAGCAGTAAGAGCAGGATGCAGAGCAGCAGCCCAGCGGCCACTAAGCCCATTCTCTGGTTCTGTTCTGAAAGGCCAAGTGTCAGAAGGCTCCGTTCAAGACAACGCATCACGTTCATCGTGAAACCCCAGCCCTAGTATTAATTTCAAATGTAAAAATGGGAATTAAAAGATGGAAGGTAACCAATGAGCATTAGGGTGAACTTACGTAGGTGGCATGTGCCCGACACTGGATCGCAGTTGTTGTCATAACAGGAGCACGTTAGGTTACAGTTTACACCGTATTGACCAGCAGAACAGCTTGCGTTACAACTGTACGGACAAAGAACAGAATAAAATACATGGTATAGGATGAATATTTTAGTCACATGTATGTAATTTATCCAATGGACACTTTATAAATATGTTAATGTTTCCCAATGATTCAGTTCAGCATTAAATACTGTGATACAAGCCTGATATTCATCCTGATTTTCTGTAAAAAGTGGGATTCAGTGGCTATAACCCGACCACGCTAATGCTCTGGATAACTCACAACGCTCCATGGAAGCCAGGGTCACAGGCGCAGTCCCCCGTCACAAAGTGGCATGTGCCATTGAAGCAGTCCTGGCACTCACTGACACAGTTGTCCCCATATGTTTCATTGGGGCATTTGATCTCACACCTGTGGATACACAAAGATTCAAATAGTTCAGGCATCTGTTGATGGGATGAAATATTGAAACCTTTGCCAATAGCTGACGGATGGCAATGTCATTACTTGAACACGAAATACACTCAGATAATAGTCATGGTTATTCTCGCACCGCTCTCCTATCCAGCCAGGGTTGCAGTGAGGGCATGTGCCATCCATGCGGTTGCAGGAGTGTCCATCTTTGCACGCCGGACACACCTCTTGGCAGTTCTCTCCAAAAAAGCCGTTGGCACACTTCTGGTCACACCTCGTGCCGTTCCAACCCCGGTCGCAGGTTACACAGAGACCCTCTGTTACCTTGCAGGGCTGCTGGCCTTTACAGTGGCCACACCTATAGACACACAGCCGCATTCACAGCCACACAGATGTGGGACTTAGGAAAAACATAGGGGGATACATACTGCTGCTACCGCTTAAGTTGAACACAATGAAAAATAAACAAAGAGCGGCCACGAAGGGGTTCACACATTATGGGATGGAGTGTACAAACCCACCACACCACAAAGGGAATGTCATTGCTATAAAAACATGCACTGTAGACATCACACTTTTAATTGACATGTGTTACAAATGGACATTTTGTGGGAAATGCATAATGGCTTTCTCTGAGGATAACACTTAGGTGTTCCTCCACCTACTTGTTCCTGCAGTTCTGCCCGTATGAGCCCGCCGGGCACGGCTCCCTGCAGAGCTTCCCTCTGAACCCCGGCCTGCAGGCGCAGGAGCCGTCGACCTGGCTGCAGCGCCCGTGGACGCACTGGCACGCCCGTTCGCACTGCCCGCCCCACCGCCGCTCGTCACACTGGCAGCGACCCGTGAGCTGCTCGCAAGGCGATCCACTGCACGCGCAAGTGGCGTCGCAGGCGCGGCCGTACCGACCGGCGTGGCAGTGGCACCGGCCAGAGGCCACGTCGCACTGCGAGTCCTGGCTGCAGGAACAGGCCTCCGTGCACTGCGGGCCCCAGAAGCCCGGCCGGCACGTGCACACGCCGGTGCCCTGGTCGCAGGTGCCCTGGCGGCAGCCGCAGGACAGCTGGCAGCGGGCGCCCCAGCGGTCGGGCCGGCAGGTGCAGGCCCCGGTCACGTCGTCGCAGCGGCCGTAGGGGTGGCAGGGGCAGCTGCCCTTGCAGTCGGGGCCCCAGAACTGGGGTGGGCATTCTGCGTGGACATGGGGGTGAGGGGTCAGTGATGTGTGTTGTGAGTCAATATTTTTTTCATTGATAATTTCATGCATGAAAACAACTACAGTGTGATCATCTGTTGAATGATCATAGAAACAAACCCAAACCCAAAGATAATAATTTCAAGAATGTTGTGTCTTGTGTCTGTGTGTTGTGTCTAGACTAGGTTGTAGCCCTATATCCACTCCCCTACATCTGAGATTGAACACACCTCAGTGGGAACTTTGGCAACTCTAGACAAACCCTTATTGAGCCAGGTCACAATGGATACAAAACAATAGCATACGTAGATGGTTTCAAACAAAGAAATGAACGCATGGACAAGTATATTGACATGCATTTAAAGTCGCAATCCAGAGCTTGAATCAGTTATTGTAGGGAATTGATGATTCCAAACATAGCTCAGGTAAGTCTAAATCAAATAAAGGTTGTAAAAGACAATCTTCAACGAGGGTGAACAAAGATGAATGAATAAAATGTAAAGATAAAATATTTTTTTTCTCACTCATATCACAAGTAGCTCCAAAGTAACCATGGCGACAGCGGCATTCATTGGGACGCACACAGACTTCATTCTCCACGCAGGTGAAATTCCCTTCACATATTGCTGAAATAACAATCATTAGGACGTTGTTAAAGGAAGGCGAAGAATAACAAACAACGATTACAAATCGTATCGGAATAACATATGTGTTATGGTCGTTCGATGTTGAGCCTACCCGCTGAGCATTCGTCTGCCACATGTCTCCAACCACTGCAGCACTGGAAATGTCCAGGACTGTGGAGACATGTTCAGGATTCAACGTGAAAGTTTCAATGTTGTTTTTTTTTTTTAACATTTCTTTACTTGCCACTGAACATCATGTTTACACTTAACAACTTTCTTCTGGAAACGACGACACGACAAAATTATAAACTTTAACCTGCGTCAACGAGCGTCTGTCAGCTGAATTGTCAAAAACATTCATACAGCCCTAAGAAAAACGGAGGAGTCATACATAAGACTTTCAATCAGGTTAAATACAAAAAAAGAAGAAATACTCACATGTTCTCACAGACATTTCTACCCCTGGGATTGAGCTCTCCATTACACCGAGTGAAACACAACAGAGGGCCCCGCCCGCCCAGCCAGCACCCGGAGGGACGACGCTGCAACCGGAGCCGAGCGCTCCTGCCCCTCAGCGGCCTCACGCCCAGAGACTCCTCAGGTAACAGAGTCCCACGCAGCGGGGGCCCGCGGGAACACATCTGGATCTGGTCTGGGTTCAGATCTCAGCTATTGAAAGAAAGTAAGTGAAACAAACCCTATTCGTCATCCTGTGAACGTGTTTCACTTGGGTGTGAGGGTCACGCTACGCGTGTCATTGAGCCCTGGTCCCAGGGGGCGGTGTTGGGGGGGGGGGGGGTCCCAGTGGGTCGTGGCCTCTCTCACCCATGAGCTGAGCTGACCTGGGAGTAGCTTAGCTTTAGCGTTAGCGTCACCGTAAAAAACGCTGACGGGGTAAAGTCTGTTGTTTTGTGGAGGAAGCGTCAACATGGTTTGGTTTTCAGAGGCCTGTGTCGGGTCATGTCGGGCCGATGCGGCGTGGATTCTACGACCCGTCGCGGGGGCGGAGCCTCCCTGCAGCCGTGGACATCCTAGACGGCCTCACATGAGCTGCCCCCCCCCCCCCACCCCCCTCCGGTCCCCAGACCTGGACCACAATCTGGTGTGGTGTTGATTCTGTTATGGCAGGAATTTAATCTGGTGGGAAATTCATCTGGGGGGAATTAAATCTAGGGTGACTACAGTTTAGTGTGAATCAAATCTGGTATGACTCCCATTTAGTGTGAATTCAATCAGGTGATGAAACCAGATCATCGTTAATATGGTGGTGAGTCACCAGTGGACAGAATGAAGACAGGATATGAAACTAATCACCCTGTGGCTCCACGCCAAAGACACACCGACCAACGGACAAAACTGCACACACACACAATCCCATAAACTCATACTCATACGCATACTACACACAACACACACACACACAACACACACACACACACACACACACACACACCACGAGCACATCATCATAGCAGAAAGAAAGAGTCTTAACCGTGAGGCTCCACATCCGCTTTATAACCTTAAGGACGGTAACCACACATCTGCAAAACCCTCGTGATTCTTTAACCACTTCTCTTCTTGAGAAGGAATCACAAATAATTCTCACGATTCATGTCTACAAGAATGCATAGATTGACATGCATTAATCAAATAAATCACTGGTCAAATAAAAAGAACAACCATAAATAATCAGCATGATCGAAATGGTGTTCCTCTATAAACCACCACTGGGATAATCCCAGTCACTGACACTTGGAGCAGCCCAGTCCCCCCCCCCCGGCGGACCAGTCCAGGTCCGTACTCACCACGGCAGGACATCAGAAGAGCCACGCTCACCCAGAACCACAGCAGCCGGTACATCCCGCTCTCTCTCTCTCTCTGTCTCTCTCTCTCTCTCTCACACACACACAGTGAGCATCTGTCCTGCCCACCAGCAGAGGTAACCAGAGAGGGGTCGGATCCCAGGAGGGGTGGTGGGTGTGGC
>JAOPUA010000129.1:9307118-9317817 GCA_027122455.1 Trisopterus luscus | reverse complement strand
CCCCCCCCCCCCCCCCCCCCCCCCCCCCCCAACGTTCGGCCCTATCCCCTCCCTACTCTGACAGACCGTCCAATAGAAGCTGGAGGCGGCGTGGCAAGTAAGGTGGGATAATAATATAGTGGGGAGATGAGTGGGATAATATATGGACTCCATTCATCACAGTACCTTTTCAACATGTTTACATCTGAATCACTTGTGAAGAATGCGAACGGTATGAAACGTTTGTTGTTGTGATTGAAGACTGATCATTTCCCAAAGCATAATAATAGGCCTACGACACCCCTGGTGTGTGTCTTTGAAACGGTGAATATAGTGATTTAAAGTAAAGGGCTATTCTCTGACAGCAGGTCATGGGCCACAATAATGTTTACTCCGAATGTTTCAATGTTTACCCCGATTCGGTGTGTGGCTTGATGTGAACGTATTTTCACATCGAAACTAACCAACAATCAGACCACTAGGACCATTAGGTAGTCATAGACCTAATTATTTTATGAAATGTCGACTATTGCCTGCTGTCTGTGTATGCCCTTTCATATATTGTTCTAAAAAGCGGAATAGTTAGTATTCATCATCCTTTTGTGAATCTTTATTTGTTTTTCTGGCTCATTTGAGCATCGATGTTGTTCAATGTTATCGATCAGAACAGAATCGAACGCATGGATTTACGCACACAGAAGTCATACCGCAAAATGAAAGTTTAGTGTGATGTATTACTACCACCTAGTGGAAGAAATGAGAGATGTGTAGTCTGGCTCCCATAATAGAAGGGCCACTTCATCCATCAATTGGCTTGGTAGGAATTGCATGGTTATCTTTAAGAGAGTTCAGTGGGAACCTTGAGCTGAGATGCCTGAGATTGTACTAGAACTTGGCCACATTAGATACAAGATCATATGTAAAACCGAAAAGTAGTTAAATGCATCTCAAGTTACAATGTAATGTAAGAAACAGTTGACTCCTAACATAGCTAAATCAGATCAAGTGTGTAAAAGATCATCTTCAAAAAGGATTAGTGCATTAAATGTAAAGATTAAAAAGAAAGGCTCACTCCTATCACAAGTGGCTTCAAAGTAACCATGGCGACAGCAGCCTTCACGATTTCTTCACCTGCTACTGAGTAATTAAAAAGTAGCTAACTCAAACTACTCGAATCAGGATATAAGTCAGAAAAACAGGTCGAATAGATCTCCATCACTGACAGCACAAAAAAAATCTAATCTCTCTGCTTTAGAGACCAGTACAATCCTTCCTACTCATGATGAAGCAGATACAGCCCCCTATAAATCAAATGTAATGAGGGAATACACCTTGCGTAAAAACAAGTAAATACAGACTGTTTATTTACAGAAATATACATAAGTGACAGCAACCGTACGAATAACAACTGTACGAAAATGCCAAATACGAATATAAATAAAGTTGTTGCATCCTGAGAGAATGCGTTACAGTGAATTTCACAGGAGGACGAAACTAGGCATGTACACATGTAACATGTACACAATTGATGAATACGCTTAAAGAGCGGCAATACATAGTGTACAAAGAAAGATGTGTTTGGCGAGAGAGGGAAACCTCCCTTCCGTTATTTTCAGTTATTTTAATGTAAGCAAGTGAATTGGAAGCATCGACCGCCATATCAGAGAGCTGCTAGGCTATGCAATGATCGCCAACAGCATTGCTACATGACAAAAATATACAGTCATTGCTATCATTCAATTTAATTTGATATCCGGTTAGTCCCGTTATCCTTTGGGCAATTGAAAAAACAAATAGGGCATTGTTTTTCTTTCTTGTTTCTTATTCATTGAAACTTGGACCATAGGCTTGCTTGTACTGCTTCTGAGTAGCATTTCTAAAAGTTATCTCTGAAGGGTTACCGTTTATTTTCTGTATAGTTTCGGTATCTTAAACAATGTTCACTGAACTATTGAAGAAAATATTTTAAACAAGAAAACAACTGTAATAATTGAGCTGTAACGCTGTAACGTTGTAAGAGCAGATCATAAATTAACAAGCCGTGTTAGTAGCTGCATCGTGGTCCGTTATCATGAACAGCATCTACTCACTGGCTGTTTTTGGATCGACCTAACTCAAACACATGACACCAAACCAGTGCTGGCTGGCAACACACAAAGACTGTAATGCTCTGAATCTCAAATGGGCAGTTGCTGATAGCTTGGGTCAGTTGACGCGGCAGGCTCGGATCATGAGGAACTGCAGCAGGATGAAGAGGGGCGACACGATCAGGCCGTACCAGAGGTCCCTGGCCTGCTCCTGCTCCGCCAGCTTCTGACACAGCAGCACCTCGCACACCAGCTTCAGGCTGAGCACCGTCAGCACCCAGAGCAACCGCAGCACCGCCAGCCGCTTCTCGTTCTCCTGGTACAGGCGGATGGACACGATGGCCGTGAAGTAGGTGCTGAGGCCGTCGGCGGCGAACAGTGGCACAAACACCAGCCACCAGCTCAGCGTTGGCGTGAACATGTCCGCCCGCAGCGCCACCAGTACGCTGAAGACTAAGATGGCCGCCAGGTGGAGGAAGAGTTCGAAGGTGGCGAAGCCCAACCACTGCACCAGCTCTCTGAGGGAGAACAGCATTGTGGCTTGGGGGGGTTATATGAGACTAGATACAGGAGAGGATGAAGAATGAAAGCAGGGGCCTGATTGGCTGAGGCCAAGTCAGGGGCTGGTGTGTCAGTCCAGACTCGGGATAATTGGGAATGACAGCAGAGACACGTTGGACGGCAAGGCACTGGAAGTAGCAGAGGAGTCTAGGTTACATCTTTGAGTCTGGTAGGCGAAGAGGGGCCCGAGGTTGGCTGCAGAACCAGGCCAATACAGAGTCCGTCAGTATCTCCATAGGCCTTGGGCCTGCAGCAAAAGACAGCAAAAGAATAAGAACCTATTTAGATGACAATGATATCCCTAAAACGCAAGACAACTATACTCTACGTAGAACGCACATTTAGCCAGGTTAACATGCGAGCCATGTCCACACCTTACTACAGCATAGTCACTAGGGGAAATACGAACGCTGCTATATCAGAATGACATATAGTCGTGTAATGTTAGATATCGAATCAAGCTCGTCTCCAGAGACTTACGGCTAAGTTACAGTTCATTAATACAACTCAACACTACAGTTCCTAATTCAACTCAACACTACAGTTCATTACGTTAATACAACTCATCACTACAGTGCTAGGAGCCAGCCAAGTGAACTAACGTTGAGCAATGAAACGTATTCAATAAGTTTCTAAATCAATATTAGTAGTGTTTATAGTGGAGTAAATCGTAATGATGTTGCAGTGTTTTTTTTACCTGCGTTTTGTCCATTTATGTGGTAGCTAAAATATGACTTACGCTGGTGAGCTGTCTTCTCGTCGTCAGTATGGTCTCGCGAGATCTCAACTCACTACACCTCCTACGGTGGCCGCAAGCTGCCACATGAAGTAGCACACCGGAGCAAGGAAGGAAGGAAGAATCCAGGGGTGAACACTTTCCAAGGGTAGGTATTTTTATTTTTTATTTTGCTTAATTAAGCCTATATATAAGTCACCTTTGTATGCATACAGTTATTTTAGCACATTGTAGGAGTTTTACAGTATAAAGTTTGATTAATAGTGACATCAATAAATACTGTGAAAATGGTTACTGTATTTGTATTGATCTAGCGCCGTATTTCACTGTGAGTCATGTAATACAAGGTAATACTCTGAAAGCCCACTTTCAGAAGTTTTTTTTCGCACTGAGATCTATATTAAACGATTTACATTTGATACATTGGAGATGGTTAGTTATACTATGCAATGGTCCTTATTTTAGTCAATATTTATGTTTATTGAGACCGTAACACCTAATGCACCAACCTTCCTTCAAGAAGTACGTTGTTATATATTAGTCAATATTTATATTTATTGAGCCGGTAACACCTAATGCACCAACCCTCCTACAAGTATTACGCTGTTATATATGTACAGTTATTATTATATCGAGACACATGGTCCGGCTGCAGGCTGTTTTGGACAGGCATTATCCCGCGTGGTTGAGCCGGTTTCACGGTTACTTGGTGATACCAGAACAGAATCCCGTGGACACAATGTGCTATGCCCACACGGCAAGGTATGCCAACGCCTTACTTTTTGGTTAACTCTTTGTTGTGTTATTTTCCAGCCGATATCTAAAATGCAGACGCCAGTAGAGTCTGTGCTCCACAGTGGTTACTTTCACCCAACACTGAGATACTGGCAGTCATGTGCAGCGGATTTAAGACCTGAAAACCTCATCTACCCAATCTTCATAACGTAAATATATTATTTACAATGTAATGCAATTGTATCATGATCATCAGTCTACATAGCACAAACATCAAAGTTGGGAAAACATAAAAGGAGAGTTGTTTACAGATGTCAATGGAGTTTTTACCAAGTTGCCTTTTTTATATATTCTTTTTCCTTTGTTACTATCTCTTTCACAGAGACAGTGAAGATGCAGTGGAGCCTATTGCAAGCCTCCCTGGTCAAGCCAGGTAAGCGTCGTAAACAGAAGACAATTCATCATATATATGATCTTTCGTTTGAAGCATTAACATTAAAATGAAGCCGTCACTAGTGCTCACGTGTAGAAGGATTTGTCTAGTGTCATGTTGATTATTATCATCAGCATTGCACTGCCGTAAACGATTAACAAAGCCCTTACTAAATCAGTAGAATTGCCATCAGACACACCAGATGCACTTCAATTGTTATGAGAAGCCACAGAAGTTGAAGTCTGTTGTGTTTAGATAAGAACGGTCAGGGGTGGACCCAAAGACAACTACTAGAGCTGAACGCAGATAAGAGGGGGAATCCGTTGGGTCACTGCGCCTCAACATCTGCCCCCTCTTATCTCCATGTTGTGTCTTCTGGATTCAGACATTCATCTCAACTTGGGAATACTGCTAGGAAAGGTTTACAATCTTAACCACATGATCCCAATATGATGTGATTGAGTCATCATCAGAGGGGATCTATAAGCCTGAGCAAGTTTATATACTGGACTTATGGGATAAACCCCATAATAGTATTGTAGAAAAAAACATCATTGTTGATCATCATTTTTCACATGTGTGATCTTCAATCCCCAGGTATGGTGTTAACAAGCTTGAGGGAATGCTGCAGCCTCTTGTGACGAACGGCTTAAAATGTGTGCTGATATTTGGTGTGCCGGCTAAAATAGAAAAGGTAAGGACGCCCTTACTGGGAATTGTGTTTATATCATTCGGATGGATGTTATGGAGGGTAATTACTCATTAATTACGGCCTATGACTATTGTTTCTGTTTTTTGTTGTATTCAAATTGAATAATTATGAGTCCAAGGTTTTCTGGTAAATGGATACAAATTTATTTGTTCAGTGATATTCACAAAAATGACCTTTTTTGATTATGTGTTTGGTTGTGTTCATCATCAAAGTGCGTTGTAAATGAACACTTGTTCTACCGGTAGGATGACCGAGGCTCTGGGGCAGACACGGACCAGACGCCTGCAGTGTTGGCCGTGAGGAAGATCCGCTCTCTGTTCCCCGATCTGCTGATCGCCTGCGATGTCTGTCTGTGTCCTTACACGGCGCACGGACACTGCGGTATGCGCACCCTCGATTTGTGGGGTTTTCCAGTCATTTGGATCACGGCGCTAACAACTATCGTATGTGCTGCTGCTGTATTGATGAGGTGGGTGTCTGACGTCGTTTCAGGTATTCTACGTGAGGACGGCACATTGGACAACGACGCAAGCTGCATACGTTTAGGGGAGGTGGCGGTAGCTTACGCCAAGGCCGGTCAGTACACTCTGATGTGCATGTTGTTCTGTTGTAGCATGACTTATGTCCATTCCATCTTCTCTTGATCAATGGATTTGTTCTGAGGGTTATTGATAGATTATTGCCATAATTGATTGATTCTAAAGCATCCATATATGAAAAGGACTTTTATTTGGTACGCCTTATGGCATATTAACATTGTTATGGATAAGGGATATGGCATTGACAGGGCCGGAGCAATCTTCCCAAAAATAAACATATCAATGAATGAGGATCTTAAAAATGTGAACAAATTTTGAGTCGTAGTTAGTTGCAATAGGGAGATCATGTTAACCTGAAAATGATCAGACCCTATTCATGACATTGTAAATATGACATCCTTGCTGGGTTTATGATTTCCTGTTTCACCCTGACAGGCTGTAACATAATCGCTCCCTCTGACATGATGGATGGACGGGTGAGGGCTATCAAACAGGCACTGATGTCCAATGAAATGGGCAACAAGGTACGCCGGATGCACAAAATCTCTAACTTAAAGTCACCATCAAGGCTTTTTGGTGATGTAGTATTACTGGTATGTTATGTATACTGTGTCGTTTCACTTGACCACAGCTTTAAATTGTATGAAATATTCAGACATGTAAAAAATCTCAAAAAGACTTCTACATAATGACTATCACAAGTCGAAAAATAACTAATAAATCATGGATCGAATATGGATAACATTTAATTGTGTTATTTAAATTGTTTTAGGTTTCAGTGCTGAGCTACAGTGCAAAGTTTGCTTCATGCTATTATGGCCCTTTCCGGTAGGTGTCGCACATTCTGAAATTCAAATAGCCTAAACCCTGCCGACATTGACGTTAATTTGTTAATGTGTGGGTTCATGCAGAGATGCTGCCCAGTCCAAACCTGCATTTGGAGATAGACGCTGCTATCAGCTGCCCCCTGGTGCCAGGGGACTGGCATTGCGTGCTGTGGTAAGATCAAATCCCGAATTTTGATAATCTATATTCTATTTATTGTGCACAGTATGAGACATGACTGTGTAATGTTGTAATGGTTTAGGAGCGGGATGTGAGAGAAGGAGCTGATATGCTGATGGTAAAACCTGGGCTCCCCTATTTGGACATTGTGAGAGAGGTCAAAGACAAGGTAATTTACTATTATTTGGACTGTGACGCAATTATGTTATTCAATTAATGCACAGACATACTTTGCCTGGCGCTCACTCAATCAGATAATCTAGTTCTGTCTGTTCTTGGGTTTTTCTGTCTACTTTACAGTAACTGAATGTAAATTGATTTGTCTGGGACTCTTCCTGGATGTAATCCTGCAGGTCTTTTTTAACTTTTGAATCGAGATTATGAATCAGATCAATCCAAGTCACTTCTATGTAACCAATGACTTTGCTTTGCATCTAATTTTGTTTACAACAAATAGGTTTGTTACTGTTTGGTCTCCTTTTGGATCTACCTGCTGGTTTGCTGGTCGTCATGTTTGGTAACTTATATAGACGTGCAGTGATCCAGCGCTGTACGAATAACGCTGGACCTGACCTGGTGTCTCCGCAGCACCCGATGCACCCGCTGGCGGTCTACAACGTGTCGGGGGAGTTCGCCATGCTGTGGCACGGGGCCCAGGCCGGGGCCTTCGACCTGAAGGCCGCCGTGATGGAGTCCATGACGGCCTTCCGCAGGGCAGGTGAGATCAGCTGTAGGGTTTCAGTAGAAACTCAACCTGTAGGCCTACTCACTCTCAGTAGATGGTCAAACTGTAGGTCTACTCACTCTCACAGTAGATACTCAAACTGTAGGCTTTTTCACTCCAGGTCGGTACTCAAACTATAGGCCTACTCACTCACTCAGTAGATGCTCAAACTGTAAGCCCACGCTCTCTCGGTAAAAACTCAAACTGTAGACCTTCTCTCTCTCAAAAGATACTCAAAATGTAGACCTACTCACTCTCTCAATAGATACCCTTTGTATCTGTCGGATGCGAGAAGCTACCGTTAAGCAACATAACTAGACCAAAGGTAGTCTTTTGAACTTGGGTGTCATTCTGACTGTTGTTCTGTGGCAGGCGCTGACATCATCATCACGTACTACACACCTCAGCTGCTGGGCTGGCTGAAAGAGTAAAGGCAAGAGACACCAGACATGCAGCAGGACAATATGGACCAAGAAATAAAGACTCAATTTTAAAAGAAGATAGAGTGCATACCCTCAAATGGGGGGGATTTAAATATTTATCCTGCATTTAAAAGCTGACGATCCCGTACCAAAGTTATTTTTAAAAAAGATCCTTTGTTTTATGCCAAGTCATTGAGTGTTATATGAATGTATCTTGTTGGTGCCTCCTTGACTTCCAATAAAAAGCAACAAAAGACAATCTTATTATGTGGTTGACCTGGTGGTATCTTGTTTAAATGAATAAGCTTTTTTTTCCTTTTGGTTATCTGAACTCCGGCAGAGAGTGTCCTTTTCTGCAGGTATGGCAGGCCTTAGAATTGGTAAGGTCACGCACTACAGTGGGGATCGCTTGCTTGACTCATGCTGCCGTGTTGGCATGAATGGCAAACTGTCAGTCTCTCCCGAGTTCCCAGAACTGACAACCCTACAAAGTCCTGACTATCAAACTGAAGCTGTTCCAGGAAACACAGGACTTGTGTTTGGCGAGTATACGTTTGGGACTGACACGGGCCCCTAGGCAGCCTCTCTGTATGGGGTCCTTTCTGCGTCACGAGTTGTGATGGTGGGCCTACATACAAACACTGGGGGCCTGGTCTGAGATAGCCTTACAGGGGGCATCAATCAGCATCCTGTGGGCCACATCCTGACCAGCAGCCATGTTTCTCTGGTTCCTCCAACCTCTCCAACTGCAACGAATAATGTTAATGCAAATTTTTTTTATAATATTGGCATGTTTTTATGTGTTCAATATTTAAAACTGCCCTGCTATCATGCCCTACATTGATACTGTTTCAGTGGTTGGTATTTCATCTGGGAGCTAACATGCCATCTGTGTTTATAACCCTATGCTCTGTATTCCCTATATCAATCATGCAAATAATCACTCATTGCTGGGTCAGTGTGTGTGTGTGTGTGTGTGTGTGTGTGCGTGTCTTTGTACACTGATGGTGTTCACTGGAGGGTGAATTTAGCACCAGTGGTAATCTATTTGATGTTACGTTATAGTAATTTTGCAATATAAACACAACATACAGTTGCCAGCTATGATTGTTTTGGGGGGTATAAAGATTCATCGGATTTGAGACACTAAAAAAATAAAAAATTTCAAATTACAATTTTCTTTTTCTCTTTTTGAAATTGAAGACACTATACCTGACCCCTTAAAGAAATGGTTTGGAATGAGCGGTTTCAACTTTAAAGCGACGACCGAAGCAGTATTTCTGAACAACGCCGACAGGGGGCGCCTCTTTGCCGTGTGCCGCGAGGACCAGTAGTATGTGACGTATAGGGGGAGTGCGGAGGGTTGCCGTGATTTAAGTCCCAATCATCTGGATGGATGTTATCACTCTCAGAGGGAGACTCTGTTCAACATCAGCTCAAGAGCTGCTCCACAACAACAAAACGGATTTAGGGAATATATTAGCCCCCACAAGGATGCTACCGGGATTAAAGCTAAAATGAGTTGGAATAGTGGTTGTTGGTTGTTGGCGGCTGACTTTATTCACATTTAAAAGGGAGTTGTGGGGTATACAGACGCGTCCCTTACTTTAAAAAGGTGAGCGCGCGGGGTGAAATCTCTTTACTCGGACTCCGCCGCGCGGAAATCAACCAAAGCAAGACCATGAGATTTAAACACGACATGGGATACTGTTTCTTCGTGGCAATGGTTTGCTTACCTTTCGCAAGAGGTCGAGCACCACCCCGGACAAATAACATAACCGTAGCCGTGATGCTTCCAGACAATTATCAGAAATACCCCTGGGCTCTGGCGAGAGTTTTCCCGGCGATTCTCATGGCACGTGAGGACCTCCAGGAGAAGTACGGGCTCCTCGTGGGCCGCTCCATGAACATCCTCAACTTCAGCACGGAGGACCCGGCGGCGGGCTCGTGCGTGGAGAGCAAAGCGCAGGTAGTCGCCGTGGACGCCAAACTTTACATCCGACCCGATGTGTTCATCGGACCGGGGTGCGTGTACCCCCTCGCCTCGGTGGGGAGGTTCGCGTCTCACTGGAATCTGCCGTTGATAACGGCCGGAGGCCCGGCGTTCGGGTTTGACAAGCGGGAAGAGTACCGGACGATCATGCGCACCGGACCGTCGACCACCAAACTGGGAGAGTTCGCGAGCATGCTTCATTCCCACTTCAACTGGACCACTCGGGCGGTGGTGATCTTCCACGACCTGAGGCAGGACGACCGACCCCACTACTTTCTCTCGGAGGGGATATTTCTGAATTTGAAATTTGATTTGAACGTGACGATCGAAGCCCAGCCGTACCAGGCCCACAGCAAAGAGTACAAGGACCTCATCACCTGCATGAAGGAAAATGGAAGAAGTGAGTCCCTTATACTCGTCATACATTATGAGCTGGATACTTTTTTTGTGGATGTGTGAGAGAAAAAAAATCAAGCATTTAATCCATGTCTTATTGATTTGACCCAGGATCTTGTCAGATATTAAACCTATAATATGCCCCCCCGGTTTCCCAGATGTTAAGCAGGGTCGACAGAAATAGATGCGGGGAATAGCCTACTTAGACGAGGAATGTTTAGGCTGTGGACAGTCTGTTGCTTTATTGGCGGAGGACCACCTGTGTTTTAAGAGGGGGGCATGCTGTCGTCGGCCACTCACTGTGTGTGTGTGTGTGTGTGTGTGTGTGTGTGTGTGTGTGTGTGTGTGTGTGTTTGTGTGTGTGTTTGTGTGTGTGT
>JAOPUA010000129.1:9209439-9220713 GCA_027122455.1 Trisopterus luscus | reverse complement strand
CACACACACACACACACACACACACACACACACACACACACACACACACACACACACACACACACACACACACGTGTTGAACGCATTTAGACAGTTTAAACATTAAGTTACTTTTTTTAGCATATATTCATTACATTTATTTTACATTCATCTTTGACTAACTGAATTGCTTGTTTATGAACTTTCTTATAAATAGTAATAGTATTATAGTGTTACCAAAGTCTTTTTAGAAATACAAAGGAATACAGTTAAAACATCCCTTCAGGAACTTGAGAATCTGAATTCTGTTTTCCTTAAAAAATAAAACAAAAATATAAAGATGCAGTAGGTAAGATGACATTGCAGGACAGAATACCAACATTGTTGACATGGCACGTGGTATTTATCCACCAGGGAAATAGCCAACCTTCCTCACGCGAAATAGTGTTTACCGTCGAGCAGCAGACATGACCTGGTTCAGTGAATTAGGGAGCTGTAGGTAAACGTTTGAACATGCTTAAGGTGTTGAGGAAGTGTGTGTGTGTTTATTGTGTGTTGGAATTCTGTAAGAATTAATTTAAGTTTTTTTATATACACAGTATAACAGATTATCTATGTTTGTTCCGGTAATCCCATTGAGATTTAGTTTTCGGTTTCAAATTCTTGACCAGTGAAAAGCATATAAACCAGCAAATTACTAGTGATCAATTTAAATGAATTAGAAATGGAATAAGAAAGTTTCAAGGATTTTACAAAATTGTATTATGCACTTATATACCTTCCTTTTTCAAATAAAGTTTGACATATTTTAACATCAATTACTTTTTTTGTTTGGGTTTGCGTTATATATGGTCTTGGTTAACTTTCAGTTAACCAACTGTTGCACTGAACCAACTGTTTAGTGCACCTTTACTTGAGAATGTCTTGTTTCCGCAACCCTTCTGCAGTGACCCAAATAGAAACAGCATTACACAAGTCTTTCAACCTTAAGTCGAAAGTAGTACAAATTACATATTCAAATATCTAAACACTGAACCCTGAACAAATGAAACCGAGGAACCTTAATGTGAATACAATTCAATAATTAGGACAGGTGGGAAAAATACAATACTGAATAACTAATCTAATACTGATTGCTGGGATATGGGTCTGGCCATGCTATCAAATATTTTCAAAACTGGAAGAAAAGGATACTTACAGCACAATACATACCCAGATCACTATTGCATATGGCATTCAATTATCATGAGGTTGATGGGTTTGATGGGCTAGCTATCCCTATGGTCACTGTCAGGTGTTTCCATGGGCTGCAGGCTTACTCAAAGACTCAATTCATAATAGGCTTAGTTTATTTTTTTTTAAGTCTCAAGTGGGTGAAAAATCACAAAATGTTAATAATCGAAACAGAACAATTGTTACATTTTTGTCACGTTGACACTGAGGAAATAACAAAGGACTGCCTCGCCTTCCAAAGGACCGGTTTTGCCTGTGGCACAAACATTATGCACCCACACATGCTCATCAGGGTGGGGTGGGCGGAGTCAGAAACCTGTGTTGTGTAGTGTACTCCACATTCTTCATCTGCATTCTGCCATTGATCTGCCAACAGGTGAGACTTGATTATCTTAACTTTTGACACAGAAGCTCTGTTTTGCTAATATTCTT
The DNA here is from genome assembly GCA_027122455.1 of Trisopterus luscus. NCBI lineage: Eukaryota > Metazoa > Chordata > Actinopteri > Gadiformes > Gadidae > Trisopterus > Trisopterus luscus. The sequence continues at coordinate 9,219,069 of JAOPUA010000129.1, read as the reverse complement.
GTGTGTTATGTGTATATCTGTCTCTCTTTTGATGTGGTTTTATAGTATAGCTTTTGTTGTGTATGCACAGCTTTCATTTTCAATTGTTTAGTATTACGATGTACTGTGGTTTGTTCCTTTCATGTCCTTCATTGTGTCTAAGTACTTTGAAACTGACATGTTTCACCAAAAGTGGACATTAAAGTTATCTTTAAATTTATACATGAGTGTAACAAGCTTAAAGTGTTGGATACATTTTTGTATGTGGGCAAGGTTAATTTGAGTAAATCAACTCTGGCAAAATTGGAATGCACTCATTATTAAGGTTACAGGCTACACCTATGTCTGGTCAGTCCTACTATGACAGGCCTACCTCTGTAGAAAGTGTCCATTGGAATTGTTGAACTTTGGATGTCTTATGGATGTCATAGCAGAGCAGTGACAGGTGTTGCTCATTGTACTAATCATGTCTGTGCTACATTTTATGGACCAGGGCAAATGGTCCATGGTCAGTGTGGGCTATCTTTACTAGTTTAGCCTCCTAGCCGCGCCCTGGTTCGTAAAAAATAGCGGACCCCTTATTATCATGATGAGGGGCACCTGTGTTTGTCCTACGATGACGTCGCTGTGAAAAGATTCTTATTAGTCCCTTTATATTTCCAGAAACACCAAAATGACTTTCTTCAAGAAGTTCTTCAAAGATATCATCAGTAAAAGGGACTCTGAAGAGGACGATTCGTTCGAAGTGAGTAGCAGTTATCATAAAGAAATACAGGTAGAAAAACCAAAAAAATCTTTAAATGGACTTTTTACCGCTGCGACAATACACCTCTTACATGCCATGCCATGCCATGACAGAGAGGCCTTCTGACTGGATGTGTGTATGGAGTTGATGGATGTTTCGTATGCTATAATTATACTGTTTTGGACTGAGATAGGCCGGTGGTAAATCAATGTCATTCAAGGTTCTTCCTTTTGATTTCTCTTCACAGGTGACCCATAAGAAGCCAGAGTTTCACGGAACCATCGCCCCTTACCCAAACTTCAACCCAAGGAAGGACGTTATATTCCTGGAGGAAGCCATCAACTCCAGAAGTCAGTACCACTCTTGTTTTGTGTCGTTTGAGCCAGAACCCCATCCACCCGGCCTGCATGTCACACTGCTCCTGGTTACTTGGAGACTTAGTGCTTTGTGCTTTTTGCTCTTCAAGATGTGGACGAGGACACGATCATCTCGGTGCTGGTGCAGAGAAGCAATGAACAAAGGCAGGAGATCAAGAGGGTCTTCGAGGCCGACACTGGAAAGGTGACATTCTCCTCCCTGACTGATGTACACATAATGTAGGCTAAAACAGCCGTTAAGCCAAGTTCCAGTTGACAAACTTGTGACACAATGTTTGTGCTGTTTCATCAACAAAGTTAGCTTCCGTGACGGAATGTTCTTTTTTACCCTCAATTTAATCTTTTTGATAATTGTTTTTAGTTGTTAAGCATCCTGGGACGACTGACCTATTTTGGCCATTTAACTTTCTGAGGTACATTTTTATGTTTTTTTTGGTTCTTATTGTTCAATGCTTTTCTGTTTCAGTCTCTGGCCGATGAGCTGAAATCGGAGCTGAGGTCCCATCTGGAAGATGTGGTTCTGGCTCTGCTCATGACTCCTGCTCAGTATGATGCCTTCATAATCCGGAAAGCCACCAAGGTAAATAACGTCCAACAATAACTTGTGGTTCTGACTCTGTCACTTGGATTGTGTCTCTAACCGTGATGTTGGTCTCCTGTGCAGGGTTTCGGCACACATGAAGACAACATCGTGGAAGTTCTTGCCTCCAGGACAAATCAACAGATTCGTGACCTCCAGGAGGCTTATAAAAAAGGTACAGCTCTCCACTTTTCAGTGCTCCTTGTCTAAATGTTTGGACAGCATTTTTGCACTTTATATCATATTTGGATCATGTCATACTCTTACTAGGTTTCCCAACTATTTCTAAATCTCGGTAAATCAAAATGTGACAATGGGAAATATCTCAAATGGATTTTAAATGAACAGTGAATACTTTATTATTCCAAAGATGGATCACGGATAATATGTCTGTGTAATGTTGTAATTTTTTTAAACGCACTCCCTCCCCCAGAATATGGGGAGACCCTGGAAGAGGTCATAGACAGTGAAACCGACGGGGACTTTAACATGGCTCTGCACGCCATGTTGAAGGCCAACAAAAATGAGGGTCATATCGTGGATATGGCTCTGGCCAAAAAGGATGCGAGGGTATGCCATCTTACGTTCTTAATGTTCTCCGATTTTTTTTTTTTCAATTTTTTAAAATTATCTTTAGGTCAGGACTAATTGTCTGTTGCTCTTTGTTTTTTTTCAGGAACTCTTCGAGGCAGGCGAGGAGCACAAAGACATCGACATCTCGGTCTTCATCGACATCCTGACCAGCCGTAGCGGGTACCAGCTGACCCAGAGTAAGCATTGTTTGAACATGGTTCTGGTTCTGGACGAATGTCCACTGAGGAGGGGAAGAATGTAGAGGAGTTGCTGGGTGAGGGATGACCGCACACCACAGGAGAGACTTGACGGGCATTACCAATGATGGCCATGTGCAGAAAACATGATTGTATCATTTTGATCGGTTATGGATGACTCAACGTTCCCAGTTGTGTGTGAACACGGCCTCAGTGGATTCTACCACGCCCAGACAAACCAGTGGATCCACTCTAAAACGGGACTAATGCATAACACTGCAAACATGACGCAGACCGCAACTGACTTGTTCCAGTCACAATTTGAAAGAGGACAAATGTATAAAGGATACATTTTGATCAAGCAGACTTGAATCTGACATACTAGTCGAGCAGGTAGGTTTTAATACACCGTGGCCGTGGAAACGGGTCCTTATTAAATGTTAATGGGTGCTCAGTGCCAAGGGTCGTGCCTAGTTTTAGAGGAGCTTCAGGAAGGACCGCATGTAAAATATATGAGAAACTCGTACACTTGGCATCGCTGCATCTAAATAATTACCATTAACATGGGACGCATTTAGACATGCTAATGAACAGGCATATTGATGCCTTGCACAGTATAAAATATGATGGCAATATTTGTATTGCTTCATCTAATGGAAGCTGACAAAATGTGAACTTCACATATCTATTTGTTTCCCAGCCTTTAAGCATTATTCCAAGATAAGTGACGTGAACCTACCGAAGGCCCTGGACATGGAGCTGCGGGGAGACATTGAAGACTGCCTCATTGACATTGGTAAGAAGAAACCTCCATCTCACACCAAGATAGCTGCTATAGAGCTGCAGTCCAAATTCCAGCCAGTAACCAATCCACACAAAAGAGCGGTGTTTGAATACATAAAAAATGTAACGCATGTCTGCCAATTGACTTGACTTGTTCAAATTAACTGCTGTATTTCCTACGATTTAATTAGTGTTGTGTGTTTTGGCCTCTAGTGAAGTGTTCCTGGAGCAAGCCTGCTTTCTTCGCCGAAAGACTGCACAGAGCGATGGAGGTAAAGTCCAATATTGACACGTTTAATAATTGTGCGTGTGATCATGGTTAATCTTTCGGTAATCGTATAATACTTGTCGAGTTACTCTTCTAACCCGTGACTGGTGCGCTCTGCCAGGGCCACGGCACCTGTGAGGACACCCTGGTGAGGGTGCTGGTGGGCCGCTCCGAGGTGGACCTGAAGAAGATCATCTCCGAGTTCAAGCTGATGTACGGCAAGACCCTGCAGCAGTGTATCATGGTACGAATCTAATATTCTTTGATTTGCTTGTTGATGCTGCTGCCGCTACATCTGCCTATTACGGACCCTAAAGCACGCCCAGCTAGGAGGGATCCCTCTTCTGGGTTCCTTCCCTGATAGTGAGTGTTTGCTATCCATTTAAAGGTTTCTGGGTTAGGGGTGGTGTCCTTTTTTAATGTTCCCGGTGAAGCCCTTTGAGACTCTAACTGTGGTAAAATGGCAATAACTTCTGCCCAGGAGATTATTGCAATCTGGTGTAAAATAAGTTGTGATAGTACACACACACATTGTGAGATCCGAGTACAACTGTTTTTGACAGGGAAAACCAAAGGTATTTGGTGTTTTAATACCGCTTTTTTTTTCTCAGGGCAACGCAAATAAAATTGACACAGGGACACCGCAATCCTTTCTTAGATGTTGTAATCATTTGATTGTTCTGCGTTTTTCAGGATGACACCAAGGGCCACTTTGAGAAGATCCTGCTGGGTTTGTGTGGACCCAACTAAGTGTGGAACCCCTGAAGCAGATTTATTGTTGATCGCTTTCATGGTTGTCTATAAAAAGGAAAAACTAAACAAATGTATCTAATGCTAAAAATACCAAAAGATCTGCAATATGATAAAATATTTAACTAATTTAAAATGTCCTGTACTTTGGTCATCTTATTCCCATTCTTGTTATTTACCAATGCTCCTCTTTTTTGTAAGTATGACTTACAAAAATTAGTTACTGCATTAACTTGGATTAAAAAAGTTTGGATTAAACAATAACTTGATTCTATATGCAGTCTAGGTTTACCCATGTAATACATGTTCAATTCCCCCTAATGGATGAAATTGAAGGCAGTATAAACCGTGTGGCTGATGAATGTTTGGTAACTTAAGGGACTCTCCGCTAAGTAACCATGGGAATTTATCAGACCAAACTAACCTGGCCTGTGGCAGTCTAACTGCCAGGCTTACTTTAGTTAGGAAGTTGATAAGTTACCATCAGGTTCCGCCAAGCCTAGTCCTGGCGATTTTGAAAAGTGAAAGACCACAATTGGTCAAATTTACATATATGAAGTACAAACAGCCTAAGATTAAATGAATTGCATGTTATCGTGGATATTTTCTCAACATTTTTATACAAATCTATGTATTCTATCACAATGGGGACCCATCAGTTGGTAGTGGTCTGGCCGAGTTTGCGTCCTGAGTAGGTCATAGAATTCTTGGCATTAGCATATTTTTGTAGTTCCCTTTATGTCAGAGAAAATACGCCTTACAATTTACTTTCTATATAATAAATGTCTTATAATTTCCCCAGGACCATTAAAAAAGGCACCATTTGTTTTCATTCAATGCATTTTTATTTAGTCATCTTCCCGGAGCTGTGGAAAGAAAATAAAATCAATACATTCCAAACACATGAACCTGTGCAGTGTTTACATTTGTACTTACTTCCTTTTCCAGCTTCTTTATTTCAAGCTGAACTTTGGGCATTTTCAGCCGCTTATATTCGATAACGAGCAGGAGGTGCTTTTTGTAAATGGCCTTGATATCGTGTGAGACAAATGGGTCAGAATAGCTTGTACCAATGTACCGTTGTACCAGTGTGAATAGTTACTCACTTCATCTCGTCCTGCTGCTCTTCTTCTCTCAGATATGTTCTACAGAACGTTGTTCTTAATAGAGACATTTGAGAATGTAAAAATGCAGAAAATCCCGAAGACTGTACGTTCTCCCACTTAGGTATGTCGGCGGCAGCAGACAGGGCCTCCTCATCTGGTTCATCCAACATGAACATTTCTTCAACCTGCAAGAACGACGATTAGTAAACCTGAAGGGAAGAAATGTGCAGAAACAAACTAAAAACACTTCTTCTTGGCCAAGTACATCCTCCTGTGGAGGATCCACTGATTCTACGGTGTCATCAGAAACTACAAGAAAATCATACAATTCAAATACAGCCAACTGAATGGCAGTTGGTAGGCTAAGCATGCGGTCAGTAATAGCCCACCTTGTATAAATGGTTCCCTTAATTCTTGTGGGACACACTGAGACGAGGTTCCTCCTTCGATGCCCTCCACCAAAGGGCGTCCACGGTTGAGGGCCAAAGCCGGGTCCTCGGCTGGAGTGAGGCCCCTTGGTGGAGCACCCCCACCTGTCTCAAGGGGGTCACTCATCTTCTTTGTTGCTATAATAGCACCCTCAAGATTAACTCCAATTTTAATTTTTTTTTTACTCTATTCCAATGTAGGACAGGCTACTTACCACTCTGCAAAATGTTTTTATGTTTGGTTTTAACCTGTATCCATGTTCTTCTGTCATTGCAGAGGCCACTTCTGTTGAGATAAATACTATGGATAGTCACTTTAGAATATTTATTGCATATATTGCCATTTTTCTGGCTATCTTCTCAAAGAAATATACATGGCATGAAAAGTTATTTGATTTTCCAGTAATCCTTTCTAAATTTACCCTGGAAATCCAGAGTTCTTGCGAGAGCACAATTTGAATTTGCTCAGCAAGTCACTCTAGGAACGAGCAATATAACCCCTCTCTGATGGCCCTCGCCCAGCACATTGGTGTATCTGATATAAAGCTTTGCTGTTTTACCGACCGGATACGGCTAGAGTCTTATCTATTGGTTAGCTCTCTGGATACGCTAGTCTTGATGTCACCCCTTGTATTCTTCTGATTGGTCTTAGTGTTATCCAATTGCGTGCAGTGATATTTTCACATGCATGCTTGAGGCCTCCACGTGAGGCCTTTCAGCTTTCTATATGTGGGTCTGGATTTCCAGGCTATCCTAAATAACTAATCGCATAAGGATTGAACCCCGGATGACCTGGTTCAAGTCCGACACGTTACCTCGACACTATCTCTGATTTCAAAACCATGGTCAATATTCCATTCAAATATGTCACGCTTACTACTTACGCATTCAACCTATCGGCGATTTTTTTGCCAGGCGGCTTTCCTGTTTTTACTAATAGTTACTGTGTTCCCTTTTTGAGTTATTATGTGCGTGTACTCCTCATAAACCTCCACAAGCAGCTTCTGTTCGCCACTGGATAAAAATCGACCCTGTGCCTTTTCGGACAATTAATCCAGTTTGGCTGGTTATATATCTCGTGAACGCGCGTAATCCACGATAACGAGCGTTCATGGAATGTCTAACGCCTCGAGTGGAAGTGTGCGTTAGTAAACGGGGCTTTATCAGCAAAGCGCCGCCTTCGTTAGCCACTTTGATGGAATACCCCTCTGGACAAGAATAAAAAATGCAAACTAAAAAGCTGTTGTGTACAGCAATATGAAGTGGACGGTTAAATACTCAAGAAAGAATACTTCTCGCTGTAATGAACAATTTCATTACAGCGAACTTCGCCACTCTAGTGTTAAATGAAATGTATGTCAAATATACCATGGGGGCATTGGATTTCTGCGTGGTTTTGGTCACTTGGAAAATAAGGGAAGATAGAGATGCGTAAAGGTGTGCTGCTCTTTCATCTCGCAGTTGATTTTACGCAAGCGCAATGGGCTGCGCAAGAGCAACCTTCACGAACACACAGTCGTGACGTGTCACGTTTCCCCGTGTCCGGAAGTGTGGCCTGACCAGCTAGATGTTGTTCTTTCAGATTTTTGTGGTGCCTCTGATTATGTTCAGCTAAAAGGAATGGACGAATCACACAATAGTTGTGTCCGTGTTTGAACGAGGTCAATGCTGTCACTGGCCGAGTGTAGAGAGGACTTATTGGGTAATATACTTGAGTTATATTCCAATGGTCAGCTAGCCCACAGCTAACATTCAGCAGCTAGATGCTGTCAAGATTAGTTGTAATACACTAGATTCGTTGTTATACACTAGATTAGTCGAATCTTTCCCTTTTAAAATGATGCAAATCGGTAGAGCGACCAGAGTTCAGTCAGCGGGCTCTAGAAATGTCCCTTAAGACGTCCCTGCGTAGGATCTCTGGGACAGACGAGCACTCTTTGTAGGATATTCTGCTCTGGTTGAAGTCCATTCCTCCCAGCTGTTCTGCTCCCAGACAAGTGAAGATGGATGAAAAGTACAGTAGCAATGTTCTCTCTAGTGGGAAACTCGGAATGGTTGAGGTGCCCAATGCCAGGTATGTTTACAACCCAGCTCAAACCTATAATTTATTACGTCGCCCAATGTACTCATGAATGTGAAATGTTGATATGTCTTTAATGGTATTTTTGCCTACATTATAATATGCAGAGCCATGCCTATTGTCATTCATGCTCAATCTGATCGTAGACACTATGGCTGTGATTCCCAACCGGCATGATTGTTGCCCTGTCAAAGTAATGTCAGGCACTATATTCAGTTTGAGACACAGTCTACAGGTTTGCCCTGTGTTTGTCTCTCCTCAGGTTAACAAGGTACATCATCTTACTGCTCATCTCCAAAGTCCTTAAAGCTGTAGGGATCTTTGAGTCGTATGACATTCTCAAAGTCGTTCATATTGTCCAGTTCATCTTCATACTGAAATTAGGGTAAGTAAGGCCACATGATGATTGTTATTTGGTTTTTGTACTAAGTCTTTTACCCAAATATTTACTTACTTGTATGTAAATTGCTACATTTGAATTCTTGCATTTATGTTTTTCTTTCATTCAGGAGTGCTGTGGTATTGCTTTTCTTTCAAAAGCCTTTCTCTTCTGGCAAAGCCATTTCTAAAAGACAGGTCTGTTGAATTTATTATCCAATATCAACATAACATTATTACTAATTACTAATCGACATTGAAGAATCATGAGGAATTGTTACATTGGTCGCCTAGTTACTGACTATATGACACTCTCTTTTGAATTAGTTTCCATCTGCTATGGACAATACATAGGCTTTCCTTATTCATCTCTAAATCTCATGATTTGAGTGACCAGCAGTCATCTTCTTCTCTTTGTCTTCTCTCAGTGGATAAAGCTACTCAAACATTCCGTCATAGGATGCATCATCTCCTTACTGGGTTTCTTCGGACTCACGCTCTGTGGCCCGCTGAGGTAACGTGTCTGCAACCCTCCCTAACCGACCTACTGCCCTGGCTCACGTGTAGGATCTGCTAGGGGTCAGCAAATAGAATCTTCCCTGCAGTGGCACAGAAGACTTCCAATGTTTATCCCCAGAAGTGTTTCAATACAAGTCCTTAGAGATGTCCTGTTGGTTTGGTCTAATGAACCCATCCTCATGAATCATTTAACCGTCATTCTCTTCCTATAAGAACTTGAGATGAAGGAAGTAAAGAAACCTCTGCTCTAATGTTGTGTGTGAGGTGTACCGGCCTAACCCTGGCCTGGTGGCTTGTTTTAATGTCCAGTGGGTTGTTCAGTAAGATCACACTGATTGTATCAAATGTGTAGAATAGGCTACATTAACAAGCCAAGTATATAAGCTTTTATAGTTTCTATACTATACATATATAGTGTATACTATCATACAAATATACCAGTAATTAAAATTAGTTGCTTGACTGTGTGGTGTTGACATGTTTACGGTGTCAAATAACACAACCGTCAAATTACATCGGCACAAAGGGAGCATTTGGTGAAGCTATAGAACTTCATCTTATTGTTATTTTTCTCCATTATAATATTGTAAAATAATGCAACTCTTAGCAGATGGTGCCTTGCTCGACACTATAACTTCTACATAGTTATCACCTTACACATTAAATGACGTACAGTTAGGATGAGGCCAATAATATTCAGTCGTCACGGTGATGTCTGCCTCCCCCTCCACAAGTGACCCCAAGGTGAGCCCCTATGTTCTTCCACCTACAGGACCTTGCTGCTGTTTGAGCACAGCGATGTGGTGGTCCTCGCCCTGCTGGCAGTGCTCTTCACAACCTCCGGGGGCGGACCCTCCAAGGTAACGC
>JAOPUA010000129.1:8577632-8588365 GCA_027122455.1 Trisopterus luscus | reverse complement strand
TCTCTCTCTCTCTCTCTCTCTCTCTCTCTCTCTCTCTCTCTCTCTCTCTCTCTCTCTCTCTCTCTCTCTCGCTGCTGTCTCGCTTTTGCTCCCCATCTCGCCTGCTGTCTCTTGCTATCACTCTCTCCCACACTCTCTCCTCTCTTTACCGCTCTTGCTCTGCTTCTCTATATGCTGTCGCTCACTCCCACACATACTCTCGCTCCTCCCATACTTTCTTTTACTCTTTCTTTCCCTCACTTGCATCTTGCGGGTTTTTTTTCTGTCTCTTTCTCGTACTCTCTCTTTCTCTCTCTCTCCCCCCCCCCTCTCTCCCCACAAATGCCATTGCAATGACTCAACAAATCCATCATTGTCACCGATTGTGTTGATGCTCTTTAACACAAGTTGTGTCTAATCAGTGTGTGTTCTTTTGGGGATAAATAATAAGAATTCTTGTTGGATCACATTCAACGAGCCATTTAACGGTAAGCTTGAAGAGGAAACCGTAGCACCTGATTATCGCTGTGGTGACATTGACTAACAAAAGTCAACTGCTTTTGGTTTCCTCAAACAGTATACGCCACTGGGTTGTCTCGCAGCAATTGATACAACTCCCTGATCAGCCACAAGTTCTCCTAATCTGATTGAAATGGATTGCTGTGATCTTCCATGTCTCAGGCGTGTGCTCTAAGCAGTAGGTAGACAGGCCAACGCTTACACGTGAGGAGAATTTACCTCTCCTATCCCAAGCGTCCACATTGAGCCATCCATCTTGGATGGCTTTCCTCAGCAGAGATGGTCGGACATAATCATGTACGTCTTGTACATTTGCAGTCCATGCCTGGTTTGATTCTTGTTTCGATGTTGGCATTCCACCGCCAGCAACACTAGATTATCCCTAATGGCTTCGATTTGAATTCATGTCTGTGGCCTGTGTGTATAAACGGAACAATCAAAATACTCCCAACGCTGTTTGAATAAATACAAACACGTTGGTTTGCACTGCGTGTTGTCAAAGGTAACAAAACCACCAGCACTTTCTCAAACAACAGCTTTATTCTGACGTGATGGACCTGTCTTCAGAATCGCAGTGGAACACGCAGAAACTGCTTATGTGGACTCCAGGGGGAAGGAAGCACACGCATGCACGCACGCACGCACACACACACACGCACACAGGGTCTGTGGTTGCATTACTTTAAACATGGCTGTTCACTGACACAAAAACAACCTTCAATCCAGTGTTGCAATCCATCGCTGTCCACCAGAGTGTAACCGGCAGTAAACCCTCTGAGGTGAGGAAGGAGCGCATTCGAAGCGTCAAACATAGAGTATTATCCAATTAACTGTTTTTTTTTTTTGAGGGGGGGGTTCTGACTGCACTAGCATCCTAATTTCTGTATGGAAAGGCAGGAGAGTGTCGCAGCTGCCCATTCGTTCTGCATTTTTTAGATTACAGATCTGAAATGATTTGTGTTATTGAATTATTGAGAAATTATAATGGTTCTCAACAATCAATGTCAGATGGATAGCAGCCCGCTATCCATCTGCTGGCGGGCGACAGGACTAGTGATCCTCGTCTGGGAGCTTGAGGTTAATTTCACTTACGTTTTTCATAGAGGAGTGCAGAACTACTCAATTTCCGGAACAGGGGTTTCCAATTATACGCTGGCCTTTGCTGATGCTCAGGTTTTTTTTTTTTTGGTGTTTCATCAAAATCATAATTGTCCATGCGGGACATTTTAGTGTATTTTAATATCAAAGCATCAAATTCCAATTTGCGGACATTTCATCTTTTCTATTGGTGTCGGCAGGGGCCGAAAGACTTACTATATCATGGGAACTGGAAAACTCTTCCACCTCATATATATATATTTTTTCCTCCAACACATCTCCTCTTCACACCTCTCCATCACTCTCCTGAGTCTATTCCCTTCCACCCCTTGTCCAGCATAGCCTCTATGATTTTTTAAAACTCCTTTCATCCTTCTAACGTAGACGACCTGCTGTGTTTCCCATATAAACCTTACAAACTCCTCCACACCTCCTATCTTTATCTTTATCTTTTCCACTTTTTTTTTTTCTAAACAATCGCTTGGATCTTCCCTTCCGTCCACCTGAACCATCTCACAGAAGTTGTCTCTCTTTCTCCCTGGCCGTCTGCCTCAGCCTTCTCACTTCCCACTTCTCCCACTAGGTCATGTTTCAATCTCAGTACGATCCTCTGTCTGTCCGTCCTTCTGTCTCTGTCTCTTTGAGACATGCACAAAGTTAGCCCTGACTCCCAGCTGGGCCTCACTGGCTCCCTCACAAACCCCCTCCGGTCCATCAGCTGCACAATACTAGTGTTTAGACCTTTACAAATAGAACAGAAACGTCCATCCACTTCACTATACACAAACTCCCTCCTGACCAGCTTCACTCAGACACTGTCAGACCCACCAACACAGGAAAGGCCTTACCAGTCACTGTGTGTTGGTGTTTGAGCCTGGGCCAGGTTAAAACATTGTTCACAGCACTGTCCCCTGTCACCGGTCCACATAGGACACCACGTGCGCTCTGAACACATCACAGGAAAGGGTTAGTAAAAGGGTTTCTGATGGTGCTCGTACTTCACTGGGGAAAAGCATTCCAAATAACACCCAAAATGGAGAAGATGTACTTTGCAAAAATCGCTAGCTTGAAATACATTTAATAAACTTTACTGTAACCCATACCTATACTGTATACTGTGGTCGCCTAGCAACCAATGTTTACGTTTGCCGTGCCGAGCGTAGCGTATTGACGCAGACTCCTTCCTGCGTGGACGCACTGTCACTCATCCTCTGTGTGATTTTTCCCCCCCCCACCCCTTCCAGCCAAGCTGAAGCTGGAGGACCGCTTAGCAGCGGCGGCGCGAGAGAAGCTAGCCCAGGCTAGCAAGGAGTCCAAGGAGAAGCAGCTGCAGGCGGAGAGGAAGAGGAAGGCCGCCCTGTTCCTCCAGACGCTGCGGGCGCCAGGCCTCGGGGAGCCAGAGGCAAAGAGGGCGGAGCTGGACCCGGTGACGCCCCGTCAGGTGGGTGGATCAGACCGCGCTCGGTTGATCCGATCCCGGGTTAGTCTAGACCCGAGAGGACACGGGTGACCTCCTGCCCAACTTCCATCACCTACCTGTATCCATCCTTGAGATGCCTGCTCCGTAATGATATTTTTCTGAATCTGAGTCTTCCAAATGGCTGAATAGTAATCATTGAACGCCAGGGTTCATCCTGTTCCGTTTTGTATTTATTTGGTTGGGCACGTCGGTTTTTGCTGATCGCGGTGCTTTTGGTGTGGGGCGTCTGCACGCTTTTTTTCGATTCAGCACCAAAAGGATGATCACGCCGGGCAACCAATCCTCTTCATCATCGAGGGGGAGAAACGAGCCTCTGCCCTCAAATCATAACCGAAAGGTTTGCGGTCCTTTCAGGACGCTCTCCTGGAGAGCCTTGCAGGTGAAGCGGCGGGAACGACGTCTGGCCTAATCAGCCGGTGTTCATGTGGCGCTCGTCTAGATCCCATTCGCCTAAACAAAAACAAGCCGTTCAATGCTCCGAACCCTCTCCTTAACGACGACGCCCGTAGCCTTGACTCGGTCGCATCAATCCTCTCCGACGTCTCTATCTCGCCCCGCGAATGGACGGTCCCCCCCTGACACATCGTCAGTCGGTTCTTTTTTTTTTCACGAAATAATAACCAGTTTCGTGTGGAATCAGCCCAGAAAGCCTTCAGGTGCCAAACAGCAGCGAATGCAGCACGAACCCCATTAACCTCAGCCCCTGCGTGGCTTGTCCTTGACTGACTACCACAGGCTTGTTGTACTTCCCGCACATCACTTCCACAGCAGCTTCGTCGGTCTGAAGGCGCCCCGGTCATTCTGCTCATGTATTTTTATGAGTTACCCTTTTAATGAACAGGCTGGAAAGGCCACGCCGGCGTACTTCTTCAGCACCACCAAGACGGGAGCATAGGGTTATGTACGATAAGATTACCGGCTTGCTGTATATTCTCCCTACTTAGGTCATTCAGTGCACAAATTGAGAATATAACTACATTGTTGATAATGGAATGTAAAGGCATCTGATTGATTGCCTTCTGAGGCTAAACATTTCTCTTGTGCGTAAACAGTTGCTTTAAGTGGACAATTAAAAACAACTTGGTTGTCATTTGCATGTAGACCAAGCGCATATAAACACTATCTGCCAAGCCAGAGTATAAACTCTTTCTTCAGTCTATACGACCATGGTTCTCTGAGATAAATAGATAATTTGCAAATCTAATCTACCTCAAAACAGTGTCAATGATATCATGCTTGAGTCACGGTTGAAGGCCTTCTCTGGAGGCAAGGCAACTTCATTTCAATTTCACTATTCATACACAAGTGCTTCACAAAGAAACATCGTCATACAATAAAATGAAATAATAATAATATTAATAAAACAGTTAGTTGTAAAAGATAACAAAGTACATTAACGGACTAGAATATTATTCGAAGTCGAGGTGGCTTCCTTCAGTCCCTACGACCAAGGCTCTCTGTGATAAATAGATAATAATATCCATCAAATAAATATTGTACTTAACGGAGTACAATATTATTCGAAGTCGAGATGGCTCAACGTTATTAAACCGCCTCTGTCAGCGCTGCGGCAGAGATGAAACCCCCCGCTTCCTTCCTCTGGCTCCAACGGGTCCACCATCGATAGGCCTGGGCGGTATGGCTGCAAGACGTATCACGATATAACTTGATCAACTATTGATCATTTGAATGACCTTAAAAGATTAGGAATTACCATGCTGGATTGAAACACTTCTGTTTAACACTTAATATGACCTTCCTCTGGTCTTCATTGATAAAAACTCCAATGTCAATGCAACAATGAAAAACACTCAAATATTGTAAATAAGTATGGAACCGTGTTTGTCTAACAAACCCAGCTGCTAGATTCGGTGATCCAGTCTCTTATAGATTTATATTGAACATGTTTTATATTGATATTGGTCAAAAGTCTATCGCGATACAATAATGTATTGTTTCATTGCCCAGGCCTATCTATTGAGCCTTTTCATTAGTGGCTACTGTAGTTATTCCAAGTACCGGTAGTCAAATCTAGGGGGAAAAAGCGGAGCCTTGGGAAATATTTTCCTTTGGGGTCCACCGTGTTTAAACACCTCGTCTGACCTCTCCCGGGTTGTTTCTGCTGACAGCACCCATATGAGCTCTTCCACCGTAAAATGAACAGCAAAAAATGATGACTGGAATATTCAGTTCAAGGTAACTTTGATAACGATGATAATAAACTATATTGATTGTATAATATTCCCCATGCAGCTTGGTCCACACATTAAAGACAGAGTTGGTTGGAAGAGGAGGCAACGGAAGAGGATGAAAGAGAAACATAGGGGCACATGGGAGTTAAAAGCAGGCCCCTTTTCTCTTTTTTTATATGATTGCCTGTTTCCAAAAAATAATTCAGACTTTTTGGGGGACTGAAAGTAGTTTGTAGCGGTTGATCGGTTGGGCGATTTGGCCTAAAAATAAAATGGGGGTTTTCAACCTAATGGACAATTTTCGATTTATATCTATATTTTTTTCAGTTTTTCTCTAAACAAATGCCTGAGAGGGAGATAGACTTCCCGGACAATTACTGAATAACACTATTGTGTGTGTGCGTGTGCGTGTGCGAGTCCGATTGAGGGCTTCCAAGTATAACCCTACAATGTGTGGCACATTTCATATACAGCCTCGCTCATTATAAAGCCCGACCATAAGGGCGTTACCAAGAAAAGTCACAAAGTTGCCGTGGGTCGTGACACGCATTTCTTTAACAGTGTTGGAATCCCAGCTGACAAAGCGGGTTCACTCGCTGTTCAGGGCAAAGCAATGCTGCGGAGTCTAAAACTTTTATAAATTGCGCTTTTTCCGGTTCTGCCAGTTAAGGTTAGAAAGATTTGTTCATACTTTAGTCAGAAAAAAAATAGCCCTAGTTGTTTGCAAACAAAACAACTTCCAATTTCCATGACACCTCTGTCTCCACACCTGCAAGGAGAAGGGCTGTGTTTAGAGATATCAACATTGGTATTAATAAACCTCGGACTTTGGCAGGTAGTAGCAATGGCCCTGTCAGCGCTCAATTGTCTCCCTTACGCAGGACTCTGAGTGCCTAATGCTTCACCATCTCTCCGTCTCGTCATAAAATCGAATGGAATGGAGCCAGTGTCATACGTTTACTGCAATAAAACGGTCTGATCTGTCACATTTTTCCCTCGAGGCAAAATGTGTTGAATGAGATTGGAAATTAATGTCCATAAATGTCCAGCTGTACTTTTTTTTTGCAGCTGTTCCTGCGATAGAAACAAGTGTTTTAGCCACACAAACTCTTTTGTTGTACACGTGCAGCCATCCTTCGGTTTTCATTAGGATCATTGTAGTCATCCATGCTTGTGTCTTATCTGGATAATGTCCCCCGGTACTAGACTAGAACTGACTCCATGGAGTCGATGTGGATGCCGGCCTGTCTTCAGGGACCAAGTGTGAAAAGGTTCCATTATATGGGACTTTCCTTCAACTGCCTAAGAAGAAGAAATAACTCATACCTTTATAATCCAATCGCACATTCTAATCGGTCAGGTTCTTTAAATTCTTGAAAACAGCCTGTGCGTGGTTTTAAAGTGTAGGAATGTGCCAGCGATCTTTTCTCAGTGATCTAACTTGAATTCCCAAATGAATTCACCGATATCTTGCCTCTAAACTTATTTTATAGATTGAAGTTGCCATCAGGTATTTTTATATATTTCTTTCCACCGTTTCCTCTGCGTGTTGTTCCACTCCTGTGCTTATATACCTCCCACACGCTAAGGCAAAAAGTTGGAGAGATAAAGTCTCCTGATGAACGCTAGTCTTGCCAGACTCCGCTGTGCTAGCATGTAGATCTCAAAACCATCTCAAAAACACAACGGCAATGAAAGCCTACCGTTTCAGGTAACTGAGATCCAACCCCCGAGTGATCCAGGCCCTGGCCCCTCTACAGCTCCTACTCTTCGTAACGGCCCTTTTTCCCCCTGTTTCGGTTTTCTTTGCTCCGTTGAAACATTAAATGATTTTAAAATGCAGGGCTTGGCTCCGTGCCAGGCTTCCAGAGAGATCTTTCACAGCTCAATCTCTCACGATTCACAGAGCTGTCAGATGTCCTTCTCTCATTTCTTCCTCTTGTTTCTCTCTCTCTCTCTCCCTATATATATATTTACTATTTATTCTATTTATATATATATACCTCTCGCTCGTTAGTACTAGACTGGTGGACTGTGGAAAGGTTGTTGTGGTAGACTGTGGAAAGGTTGTTGCTGTAACAAACATTTTTGTTTTGTTAACTGTGAACCAGTGGTGGTCCAAGCGTGGTCTCCTTCGTGTACCACAGCTATTCCCAGCGGTTAACCCAACCCCCCCACTTCTATCTTCGCAGGTCTGGGTTGTGTATGGCTGAGGCGGTTGACTGTGTGTCAGTAATTGTTCCCATGTCTTCCCTAAACCAATGAAAATGAGCTTGCACATGAACAAGCCAGTGACCTTTTTGCCTGGAGAAAAAAAAAAAACTTCTTAATGGGGACCTTTTTTAATAGAGCAGGGAGAAGGACAAAGAAAAAACATCATTCTCAAAGGAAAATAACATTTTCATCACACTGGTTACCTTACTTCTTTCCATTTACAACCCGACTGATATTGGATGTTTGGGGCCAATTCCAATCATCATTAAAAGTGTTATTGGATTTAGAGTCTCACCTGTGCTCTAATCCCTAGCCTACCTGTTAATACCTCCTTTCCCCTCCAATGTCCCATAACGCCCCTTTAGTGGTGAACTCGCCTTACTCTAAGTCACCGTGGATACCTCTTAGGATGACTTGATTAGGAGTAATGATATTGCATGTTTCAAAGGTGTGACTCACCGCATGGTTAATGCATGTTTTGTTTGTGCGTTCCTTTAATTGCCCTCCACTGCGAGACACGTGCTTTGACCAGGCTTGTATTCTGGGTGCAGTGTGTTTGTAATGATTTATGGGCTGTTTGTCGGTGCACCTAACTGGATCAGCGTGGCTGCCAGACATGCGTTCCATCTTCACAAAGAGGGAGAAAGCCAAACACACTCTGTGTCTCTATGTAGCCCCATTGGATGCTCTTCGTGAGATGGAAAAAGGTAGTGAAATTCTGCCCTAGCCGGTCAACCAAGCTGAATAGCTGTTTCTGGATGAGTCGACCTGTAAGCAAGGTGTCAACGGCTGAAAGGAATAAGAAAAGCTTTTGATTAGGGTTGATTTGAGAAGGCCAATAAAAGCTGTGTCTAGCCATGCCTGAGAAAGCATTTCTCAAGTCGTCAAATGCTGGGGTAAACTCTTGTGTGCCTCGTTGTTGTTTTTTGCCTTGAACCACTCTAGAGACCACTCCACTTTACTGTTTAAGCATCAAGCTCGATCTTGGGAGAGGTTTTAACTAGGGTAAGACTGCTGATGTGAGCGCTGATGTCGTGTCGGAAGAGAACAGCGAATTTGCTCCGCTTGTCTAAACCCTTGCTGTATTCCCCCGGACCTCATCGTTTCCTTTGTGAGGAGAGCGATGTGTAAGCTAGTGTAAACTGTCAGACGTAAACATAATGTGCGGAATAAGCAGCGCAGGCTGAACGCCACCTCTCCGTCTTGTCAACGCTTCGGCGCGCACCATTGATCAGTGGAAGGAGCTGCAACTTTGTTAGAGCGTATTGTCTTGACTCGATAACAATGGGAGCGATGGGTGGCCTGTTGAGATTTGGGTTAACCACGCGGCTGAGTGCCACTCACAGTTGACACAACACCGGGCGGTCTTAGCTTTCAACATCGCCTAGTAGTATATAGTTTGAAGTTTTTAATATTCCTTTTTTTTATTTTTTTTTTCCACAATTCACACTTCTTCTAGCCGCACGCCATGAAAGAAGCATGGCACTTTTCACTGGTAGTGTCGTCATTAAATCTAGCGGTATTCGTTGTACACCATCATCCAACCAAGCGGCGGATAAAATTTAACCAGTGATGAAAAGGATGCCGTGCTTTGAACATAAGCCAGTATCGCCGCTGCAATCTCCACATCCATAAATGTATACATGCTCCACACCAGATGGGGCTGCTGAGTAATGGTGGGGGAGGAGAGCCGGACGAAACATGCAGACGGCGGGCCGCGAGGGTGAGAGCGCCGAGCGATGTGCACAAGAGCTTCCACGTTATCAGACGAGCACAATGAGCTTCCGACGACAGCAGGCGGCTCCGCACTTATGCAACGTAAGCCTACGTGTTTCCGCCTGTTTCTAGGTTGCGTGCCCAACATTTTTCCTCTTTGAATCATCCGATGTGGGTTAAGGATGATGTATACCAGAAACGTAAGCCCCCAGGGCCCGGGCAGCCTGCCGCCTGCCGCCGCAGCTGCTGCTGCTGCTGCTGCCTGCTCTGCATCTGACTCCCTCTCCTTTTGAGGAACTGCGACCGCTCGTCATTTGAACCCGGGCACGTTGAATAAGACAAGTGCCTTGATTTTTATCTTTAGGGTAGAAACGAGACGCTTTGTAGGTTGAACGATTGTGCCCTCTTTGAAGTGTAAACGCCTGGGGGGGTGCGAATGTGAAGTACGCCACCATGTCTGCTATACATACATGTGTTATACGCGCGCATGCTTTCAGTGGCTCTTTGAGATCTGCCCTGGGGTAACCCCATTGCGGCACCTGTAAATCATTCAACTCCGTCCCGAGCAAACATGAAAGAAACGAGCGCTGCGGAAAGTGAGAGCCAAAGCCCAAACACACTAATGGAGCCCCGGAGCCGGAGAGTCCCATCCAGAAGGAAATCCAATTGTTGTGCATTGAAAGATTTCAAGTCATTACCATGCAGGGATTTATCCTTGGTGATCATTGTTTGACATGAATGGAAACGCACTCGTTGAACCTTTTCCATTCCAACCGCTAAATTGATGGCCCCGGTGCGGAGCAAAGCCTCAATTCATTTCCTACCCCCCCAACTTTGAAATTAAAGCTCAAGGAACAGTGAAAGTTCTGCGCAAACCTCAATAGATCTCAAACTAATGCGCACTGCTGCCAAATCCTCATGCCATCGACACACTTGTTAATCACGCTCTCCCGTCTGGTAAACCAGCCAAGGTCTTGTTTAGGGACAATATCGCATCGGTTTTGGCAGTATGCGAAATATGAGACGGCGATAGACAAACACACAAACGACAAAGCGAGGAAGAGAGACGGCCAATAGATGGTGAGTCACACAGTATTGTGTCCCCGGTGATTATCGTAGTTAAAAGTTCGTTCGGGGGGCGAGGACACAAAGGCCGAGTGACTGAAATGAGCAATGGTTTGGAAAGGACAGCCGAGGAGGGAGCCAGAGGGAGAGAATCCTCCCATTCATCAGTGGAAAGTTCAGGTCACAGCCTTTTCCCCCTGCGATCACAGCGCCTCTGCTCTCTCATCTCCCAACAACTGTGCCGCTTAAAATAATAGTTTCATGGAAAACTATTTTCTTTGATTATTTCATAGGGTGCTTCATTAACATGATACACAACTCTGTGGCTGAAATGAACAGCAACGAGAGGGGAGACCAGTGCCGGGATCCTAGATCGCCTGACCTGATTTCCGTTGGGGGTGGGGGGGGGGGGGGGGGGGGGGGGGGGGGGGGGGGGGGGGGGGGGGGGGGGGGGGGGGGGGGGGGGGGGG
>JAOPUA010000129.1:8406200-8427227 GCA_027122455.1 Trisopterus luscus | reverse complement strand
ATTGCAGATTGCAAGCATGTCACATTACAAGACCTCGTCTCGTCGCTGACTTTTCAAAATCCTGTGAGATCCTGCAAATTTGACAAACAATTTGGGGCAAAATCTGGCTGAAAGTTCCCGAAAGATGATTTCAAGTTGAAGTTCTATTTAAATGTAGGATAATTTAACATCACATTTAACTTCACATATCTTCTCTTGAAACTAGACATAGCATTCTATGTTCCTCTTTTATGCTATGTAAGGTTTCATGCTGACAATGGGAAGTAGAGGTTAGGATCTACTTTGTGTTCATGTGCATTGGTTTTCCAGTTACTCAAGCAGTTAATACTACTGCTTTCATATTATGTTTTTGTACCTTTTGCTAATGACAAAGAACATAGCCCTTCATAAAATATTATTGAACGGTTATTGTTGCAACCAGAGCTCAAATGGCATTGAGTGATTTCTTATCTGGCAATGATTGTATTCACTTATAATAACTAAATGTCTGATAACAGCTGGACACAAAGACATGATACGTTACCAAAGTAACGTATGTCACTGAATGTGATCCTAAAGGAAAACCAACCATGAATTACATTTACATTTACATTTAGGGCATTTAGCAGACGCTTTGATTTCTTTGATTGATGCGTGATTTCGCTGATCAACCTTTGCTTGCTCTTAGCGATGGCAGTACCAGACGTCCAGCTGAGGTAGTTGAGCAGACGGATGGAGCTGGGGTGTGTGGTTTGACCAAGGCTTGGAGATAAGCAGGGGCAGTTCCGACCGCCTTGTATGCTAGTACCATCATCTTCAATCTGATGCGAGCTACTACAGGGAGCCAGTGGAGGTCCCGGAAGAGGGGGGTGTCACATGGGAGAATTTAGGTAGGTTGAACACGAGGCGGGCCGGATCCTGCGGATGTTGAAGAATGCAAATCTGGAGGTTCAGGCCACCGCGGTGATGTTTGTGGTGCCGCATAACTAATTGTCCAGTACCCAATGAGGTTTCTGGCAGAAGAAGAGATACGATGAGAAGGAGATACAGTGATCCACAGTGATCAACAGTGACCATTAAGTCAATGTGTGGGCAATCTTTGCCTGGCATTAGGAGGAGCTCAGTCTTGTTGAGGTTAAGCCTCAGGTGATGGGCAGTCGTCCAAGTGCTGACGACTGCCAGACATTCCGATATGTGTGTTGCAATCAGGGCTTTGTCAGAGGAGGGTAAAGAGAGGAATAACTGAGTCATCAGCATAGCAGTGAAAAATGTGTGATGTAATTACAGAGCCTAGAGATCTGGAATAGAGGGAGAACAGAAGGGGCCCCAGTACAGAGCCTGCATGCGTGCAAAGTAATGTAGTCGGATTATACAGTAGATTTATCCTATTTTGAATCTGAGCCTAAATACATTTTTAAAGATGTAGGAAAAGATGTGCATAGAGACAAAAATGTGCTGTATAGGTTAAACGAAGGCTGTTGCATGAGTGACCTTACTGGTCGATAATGTTACAAAAGACAGCAGGTTTTGATCGATAGGGTTTTGTTGGTGTTGTATATAAAGCAGATTTTTGATTTTGATTAATGTTATATTGATTACCCTTACAAGCTTATTGCATCGACCATTGATAACCAATCATCAAAACTGTGAGTAAAAAACTGTTTGGCAGTGTCCTGCTTATCTTCCTGGGCTGTCAAGCCATACATGGAAACAAGCCATAACCTACAGATAACATTATGATTAAGAATTATTTGAGATCTAGTCATCCTGACGCTGATGGGAAAGAGAAGCAGTGTTGAGAGATTGCTTATTTATTTTTCCTTTTTTAAATTAAATATTAAAGGATTTGAAGGTTATTATGAACCAATTCATCTTGATTGAACCATTTCAACCACAGAGGAAGCATGTATCCAAAGCAGTTGTTGCATTTAATATGAGACAGGTGAAAAAAAATTCAAGATGTTTTATAATATATCAGATTAAAACTGAGTAACAGACTTGATTAGTGCAAATACATTTAGTCTATAAACAAAACAAAAACAAGACCTAAAAAGTCCATGGTAAAAATCTTACCAGCTCTGACAAAGTACTCACTCACTAACCAAACCCTAATCCTAACCCTATATTTCAAGGTGTGGTCCTAAATAATCACATTGTTCCTAAATAATGGGGTGATTTTTTAAATCAGCAAACAGTATTTTTAAAAGATAAAGAAATAAAGAAAAAGACGGCTGTGAAGGAAGAATTGGTTTGTTGAATTGTGCAGGACACAAGTTCACCATTAAGTCACGGAGGAAGACAGTAAACAGGTTTCAGTAATTAGAATTCTTTCTTTCGAGGGCCAGGTTCACCTCTTATGCCTGGAGAACCTTCAGAGGAGGAAAACACAAGCAGAAGGTAATGTTAGAGCAACAGCTTGATCACGTGTCAGATGTTCATGTACTGGCTCTGTCTTTAATGGCTGCACTGTTGTGAATCTATGTGAGGCGCTTGTAGGATTTAAGAATTCAGCAGCTGATCCTTGTCTAAGTCATAAGTGAATCTATGCAAAAGGGAGATTAGGTCACAGACCTTAATGACCTGTCCTAACAATTTTCTATTATATTATTAGCATTTTCTCATTTCACAGCTAATGCATGCATATCATATCCAATTACCAATAGGAACACAGATAATTGTTGAGAAGATCACAGGTCCTTATTTCTGAACTAGCTCATTCTTCTCGTCCTACAGACAGAGATGTGAGACATAAACACCTCATTGTCCTCTTCCATCTGCAGCTCCGTCCTGCCCATGATGTCCTCCTCTGCATGGTACAGCCTGGTCCTCTGGATACAAACAGGATAATAAGAATCAGTATGTGTCATCTATTCTCCCTCAGTATTTGTACATCAGTGGTATTAAAAAGAAAGGGGGGAGGGATCTGTGGGCAAGTATGGGAATTGAACATATCAATAAGTGTGTTGTCCGAAACTGGATGCAAAAAATACATTCATATTTATTACCTCGTCTTTAATGGCTGCAATAATTTCATCTGTGCCTGCAAAAACAAACAAGGATTTTAAAAACGTGAGAGGATTCAATAAAATGTGCACGCTAAAGGTTTTTCTAAAGTGAAAATGAGCCTTTGACCACTTTCCGGTTCCTCACCTGACATCGCCTCATCTGGGCCCTCTCCGCGCCAATCCCTCCAGGGATAGAGGTTTACGCGTGGGAATCTGGAGCAGCGGACCAGTCTGTTTGTAGCGGAGACAAATCTGAAGGGGTTCTGGGGGACGCTGGAGATGCCCGTGTTGTCGCAGATGATCCTGGCCAGGGTGACAGTGTTCAGCGACTTCCTCTGGTTGGGGGTGAATACGCCCATATTCTCGTGCCACAACCTGTCCATGGCAAACAAAACTAAAAGTTAATGAGATGGATCATGCCTGGCCTAGTAATGTGGGGCTACGGGGTTAGGGTGGGGAGGGGGTCCACATACAAACACTTTCCCCCCTACATACCCCTTAATTCAACTCAATCCTGCATCAGCAATCATCATCCAGAGTTTATCTAGATCCCACCGGGTCATCCTTCTTTCGGTTTCACACCCCAGCAGTCAGTCAGTCAGTCCAGTCCGTGCATGTCTGCATGCGTACCTGTCTCCCTGGCGGATGTTCTTGAACTGGTTGGAGATGAGGCAGGCAAACAGAGGGCCCACACGGCCTCCCTTGGCGAAGGGTTCTGCCACGCCTCCCAGCCACACGTCGATGTTGCTGGGTGTTCCGTACAGCTGCAGGAGCCTGGTCGCCAGGCCTGTGTTGTTCAGAACCTCAGCCAGCTCATCCACGTTGCTGGGCTGGGACAGCCCACAGTAATTACGCCACGCGTTGTAGCCTAGCATGTTGAGTAAAAGAGGTGGATTTCCATTAGATCGTGAAGCATTTGCAACGTCATCTACACAAAACCCATCAAAAAGAAGAGAAGAAAGTCTAAGGAGCTCAGAATCCTGACCTCGTAGGTCGAGCCCATTCTTGGTTTCAAAGTGGAAAATAATAGGTTGCTTAGGTAGTTTAGTGTGTAAGCAGCTGGTTATACTAATGGTTTGATAAAAGGGAATTAAATCAAGCGAGAGGCAGCAGGCAAGAAAAAGGAGAGGCTTTTAGGGGATAGGTACCAGGGATGCCGTGGTCCCGGCTCCTCTGCATATTGAGCGACCCCAGGTCCAGAGCCAGGTGCTCGACAAACTGGAAGAGCCTCTCCCGCACCGCATCAACCAGCATGTAGTCCTGATCGGCCATTTTGGCAGGACGGCCCGCCAGGCCTCGGATCAGGGGGTCGATCCCGCCTGTCACAAACCAACAACAACAATGTGAAGAAAACAACCTCGTTTGAAATTCATGTTTCTTGCGAGCGCTCTGTGTCCTCTCCGCTCACCTTCGAACACGACCCTCCAGGGGCTGAAGAAGGCTTTGAAGAGCGGCACGTTGGGGAATTGGGCGTTCTCCTGGTAGTTGTCGTCCAGGCGAGATAGGTAGGGCTGGATGGTCAGGTGGGCGAAGCGGTAGGCGGCGGTAGCGAACACGTTGGCGATGCTGGGGTCCACATTGGGGTCGTAGCCCGGGTAGCGGCCCAGCTTTCTGGACATGGCCTCGTCACCCACGATGTGGGGCAGATAGTCCCTGAAAACCAACACCTGAGGAGGGACACATGTTGAGGAGGAGGAGAAGGAGGAGAAACACGTGTTGAGGAGGAGGAGAAGGAGGTGGAGGAGGGACAAGTGAGGTGGAGGAGTAGGAGGGAGAGGGCGTAAGACATTTGTTGAGGAGAAGGGTGCACGTACTGGAGATGCGAGCATGAGTGAGAGTAGAGGAGATGGATAAAGAGGTGCGAGGGTGGGGCCTCACCTGATTGAACCCGCCCAGGATTTTACGAGCCTCTTGGTAGAGGGTCTCACTGTCCCAATGCGGGTTTATCTTCTTGAGTTCGCGCGCCACCCGGTTGTGTTCTCGCATGAACAGGGTGTGGAGGGACGTCAGGGCAATGTTCTCATCGACACGCACGTCACCTGGAAACACGACGCAAGCTGTATGAATCTTAATTCGTCGCGAGTCTACAAATGGTTTGCTAGCTATGATCGAGAGGTAGAATAGAGAGATAGAAACTGACAAACAGATCGATTCTGAGCGATAGAGATAGATAGAAATAGATATGAATATAATCACGTTTTTTTTTCAACATTTTCACTGTAGACCGAAATCTATGCTGATTGAATATTGATAGGTATCCACAGATACTCTGTGAATACCTAATAAAGAGATGGACAGGACAATATATAGAGATAGAGATAGTCAAAAAAATTGACAGAGATTTATCGAGATGTTTAAGATATACATATACAGTATGCGCCAACCTGCATGGAAACAGTTCACCTCCTGGGCATTGCTGTCGTCTGTGACTCTCCTGCGTGTAGCGCAAATGTTAGCATGCAGAGGGTTGAACGGCAGCAGCTCCCGGCCGTTGTCATTGAACTTGTCGTTGGCGCGCAGGAGGCCAGCATCGCTTGTGAGGTTGCGGAGGGTCATCGCCAGCTGCTCCTCAGAGCCGTACACCTGGCTCAGGTCCAGGAACGCCGTCACGGTGTTGATCTGCTCTCGCTTGTTCGCCACGTCGCCAAAATTGTAATCCGAATATCCGGTTCCACACACGGACGCCGAGCGGAAGACCGGGATGCAGCTGTCCGCGCCAGTGGGCAAACGGGGGTCGCCGGAGGGGATCTGTGTAGAAGAGTGACGACGACGGTGATGTAGACCACAGCGTCACTGTCTAAACATAAAGGTCGTACTACACAATAAAAGCTCCAACTGGAACCCAGCCGGTGGCCATACCTGAATGGGGTAACAGGGCTCGGAGCGCTCGCAGCTCCCGTCGCAATTGAGGCCGTTGCTGAAGGAGCGGATGCTGGGGGAGAAGGGGGTGAAGGTGAGGTCGTGGTCGATCCACTGGCCGAACAGGGTCACCAAGTGGGAGTATTGATTATCGTTGACCACGCCCTCGTCCGTCGTCGCCAGGATACGGTTGGACACATCTCTGACCTATGGAGGAAGGACACAATCAGTTGTAGGTAGACGTGTGTATTTGCCACGCGTGGGTTTTACCGGCACGCGATGCATCTGCCACCGCATGGGCTGACGACGACATCATACCAGAGGGAGAATGAAGCCATTGTAGGGACGGTTTCTCTCCCAGCCTTTGGGCGTAGCGACGCCATCCTCGTAATGAGCGGTGAGCAAGCGTTTGAAGGGGGTGTTGGAGGCCCCCAGACGAGGGTTCATCCTGTTGACAGCACGTGTTGAAAAATGTTTTACCTTACGACTCAAAGCCTAGTTTCCACAATCTCCCAATCAATTTTATCACTTCTATCCAAATATCGTTGGTGGTAATCAACTGCCACGGCATCAATTTGAATTGCACTGTTTCAAAATAAAAGTATAATGGGAAACACTTTGTCTACACTAAAGGCTTAGTTATGGTTCCACGTCGACACAACGTCCACCCAGACGCTTCAGCTCAGCCGTGAACCTCTTTCGGTTCTGCTTCGGGTTTTAGTTAGTGGACCAATCACAGCTCTTGCTCCTACGTCACCTTGACACAAGGTTTCAATTTCCTGGAGGTGGCCTTGTCAGGCCCTTGTCATGGACCCAAGGAGGGTCTGCAAGGACGTAATGAATCCGTTAACCCCCTGGTGTTGTGTCGACGGTGGAACCACAACTAAGCCTATCCCTAACTAAGACAGGAACAAAACAGTTGTTACAGTCGCTCTTACATGTTGTTGCAGACACTGGTGGTGGTCCTGTACTTGTTCAGGTTCTGAATGGTGCGACAGGGCGGATCGCTGACCCTGACTGAACATCCAGAGATCTTGGAGAGAATCTCCAGGTCTTCACGAGGGAGCAGATCTGGAGGACAGCAGACATAGGACAATACTTTTCAGTACTTGACAACACAACACGACACAATAGCAGGCAACAGAGCGGCGTGAGGCTGACCTGTGGCGTTGAGCGAGCGTTTGTGCACACGGTGGACACGGTCGTGCAGCAGACGCAGCGTCTGGGCCATGTAGTCGGCAGAGCGCACGGCCGAGCGGGCATCTCCACGTGGCTGCTTCATGAGACGCAGGATGTCCGCCGGAGAGACGACTTCTCGACGAACCCTGCTCAGACTCCTGGAGGGGAACGGAGGGGGGCGGGGGCGCATGGTTAGATCAAGATTGGATGAATAGAAGAAATAACATGACGGTCATCATAACATGAACAAGATAATCATAAAAATAGGTCAAGAAGCGAATAGGGTCGTATGGTTACTAATTAATTGGTTAATTGTGAAATTATGAAAGTGAAACTTAATCATTACATAAATGGAAAAGTGACTTTAATGCATATGGTGGAAGTATCCTGTTACAGAATCGTTTTCTGGTGATTGTTCGCATCTTGTTAAGACAGAATAAAATTCTGAACAACAAACTCACTCATCTCGTGAGTACTTGTAAGCATCATCCACCAGTTTTTTGGCTTCTTCAAAGCATTCCATAAGATATGGACGACCCAGACCTTCAGATACAAGAGCATTAATCAAATAAACGACAAGATAGACCTTCAGATACAAGAGCATTAATCAAATAAACCACAAGATAGACCTTCAGATACAAGAACATTAACATAATAAAGCTTATGGTAGACCTTCAGATACAAGAGCATTAATATAATAAAGCACAAGATAGACCGTCAGAAACAAGAGTATTAATAAAACCAGCAATTTTCCCAGTCCCAGAGCTATTACGAGTCACCCACACACGCCTAACCCACTGGCCACCCTTAACAAGCAAATCATGGGTTTTGCACAGTAAATATTATCATATTATTATATTTCCTGCCATGTATCAAAACACGTTGGTTGAGGTTGGAATTGAACTGGCAACCCAAGGTCCATGTGACGCTGTATATTATTGACGGGTAAATTACACTACATTTCTAGATGCCAATTACTTTTTACTACTTTTTGCGCTATCGACACACAATTTATACAAACGTGTTCAGGAGGGTGGCCAATATGTGACCCCAGTAGTATCCAAACTCTGACTAATGAATATTGCTTTTTCGCATAAATCTGCCATTTTGAATTCTTTAAAAATTCCAAATTGTTCTTAGTAAGGCATGTCCATAGATCATGAGATCGACACCTAAGTTAGAGGTATACCAAAAGGTATTTTTTACCAGTCAGAGGTCGAGATAATGGATCGTCCAAATAAAAATAATAATTCCCACAATAACAATCCACAGATACACTGTGAATACCTAATAAACAAACTTAATACGTAACCTTGAACAGAAAACAAAGAAGAGTTAGGGAAAAGAAAAACATCACAGTAGACCAACATTTTTAAAACATTCACGTTTTTTGAAAGTTAATAGTTTAAAAGCTTACTTGATGGGTTTGAATGGGCCTGCATCAGGCAGATGCCCAGCGTTACAACGCAGACGAGCAGGTTCATCTATAAGTGAACAAAACACACCGAGCATCAGCATAAAGCCTTCCATTGTCTGACACACGTTAGACAATAATGGTCCCACATGGTCCTCTTACCTCTCCAGGTGAAGCTGAAAGTACAGAACAATGTGAAGGTTGTGTGAAGACTGTCTCTGTGTCAGTCTATTTATAATGAGTGTCTTAGGCCTCACCCCCCAGTGTTGATATTTTCATGTGTGGTCAATATATCATTAAATCCTATAGTTCCTACTTCCTTCTTCTAGCTGAACTGGATTAACTTAAGTTTATCAATCAGCTAATCAACTTTCTTGTGCAACAAAAGCTTTGTAGCATCTACTATTTACTATCATACTAACTATCGTACTAACTACATACATACTTTTACATTGGTAGCATATAGTCATTTCATGAGCTTAAAGGTTAACTATATGTCCTCTAAGGGTGTGTAGGCCTACGACAAACAATGCATTTCTGGCAATATGGAAAGAAAAATATTTTTTCCTGGTATTCTAAAAAATATAAGATTATGTTACAAATTAAAGCCTTATAAATCCTTTTAATCACCTTTTAATTCTAAATTATTCTTGAGGGAATTGATTAAAAGTCTTTAAATACTTAAAATGAGACATGGGAAAGCCATGCAACAATCTGACTGAGGATAGTGGGAGGATAGTGGAACATTTAACATCTAACTCTGTTAGACAACTCCATGACAAGACAGTCAATGGCCCTCAAGCCTGTGAGATGCTCAGTCTGGCACTAGAAGCAATCAGAACTAACTCTACTACTAACCAAATAGCAAAAAACAAACATTTAGTGAAGTTGTAAAGCCTGCTTTACTGCTTTCTGGAGAAAAGCAGTCATGAGTGATGGGTTACAAACGCACCAGCTGATAAAATCTAAAAAAAACTACAATTTAGTAGAAACACTCAATACTTGGCTGTATGTTGCTGTCAAGGAATAACATACCATAACATTTCCTGATCCGTTACAGCAGCAAGCTTTATCACTTGCAGGAAACCTTTCTTTTTATATGTGTGAGCGTTCGGGAAGACAGTACATAAGAGGTGCATATACATTCACACATGTACACAAACTATTAAAAACCATGTACAGCTTTATTATCACCAAATGTATGCCCTTTTCATGCTCAAATATTGTAATATGTTCTGGGCCTGAACAATCACTTCAAAACAGCCACTATCATTTGATAGGATATCTAACTTTTCAATCATTTTTAAGATATTGAGGGCTTAGCCCAGAATCTTCAAAATAAGAAAATATTGATCTCTGTGGGTTGTCCAGTCAAACGCAGAAAGTACGATTGAGTGCCTATTGTGAAACCCATACAGTATTTTGCTTAACGATCGAGACGACTCAACAGCGTCTCAAATATGCTCTTCTTAATTGAGTAGGCCTATGCTTTGACAAACTGGAAATATACAATTTTCTTCAAAATGCTGGGTATTGCTTGTATCAGCTTTCTTGAAAATGCAGGATATCCACGACTCTGTACTTGGATGTGCTTTGGATCAGGTTGGTTAGGCTTATCCCAAACCAGAATCAAGTCTTCACTAGCACAATGAACTGCATTGACAGTCTCAATGTGGCTGCTCTACTGTCACTTGTCATACATCCTTCCTAGCATGTGGGCCGTACCAATCTGCCTAAAAAATAAATTCTGAAACATTACAAATGTAGCTTCTCTGTATAATGCCATTCAGTGGACTCTGTCACCAAAAGCACCTTACAGTATAAGGGCTCAAAATGGAGTCTTCTAAACCGTTATTGGTTAGTGGATAACTATTGTTATTCTAGGGTTTGGGTATTATTAATATTCCGGATTGGTAATGCCTATATCGCCGAGTTGGACGGGCCAAAATCTTCAAATTTAGACTATATACTGTATAAATATCTCTGGTCAGCAGCGCTCCAAAATTCCCATAAGGGGCACCATAATTCGTGCTTGTAACGATCGGCACAAATTACAATTCGCATGCTGAACATTTCTGTGTCTTGAACCCAGAATGTCAAGATAGATTTTGCATCCTAGCTTCAAATAGCTTTAAATGTATGTCAACAGTTTGGATTTACATTTTTTGAACTGCGTGGGCTGTGAATACCTTGTGTGACTGCTTGCTATCCTAGTTTCAAATTGGTCTTGTTTACACATTGGACAATGTTTCACAGATTTCTCCCAGAGTGTCACACAATATCCTTAATATATCTGGAAAAAGAAACGTGAAAAAAATAGTGTGAAATATTGTCCAATGTCCAGTGTTTACACAAAGACTATTCTGAACTAAATCTGTCCTATTTCAACCAGCCATTTTGTTTTTGCAAGAATCCCGGTTAATGGAAATGGAAACTAAGGGGACATTACGGTTTCAAACAGTGTTTAAACACACCGAGGGAGAACACAGAAGGAGATGAGAAAAAAGGCAATGATATGAGGTGTATAAAATGCTTCTCAGATATGATCAGTAATATGATTGTGGTAATTCTCTCCATCATACAAACAAAATGTCAAATATTGCCAGTAATTTGACATTTGGTAATACTTTATCATGCATAACAAACCATCGGGCCGACTGAACGCCCGTCCCAGATTAGCAGCCATGTTCATAATTGACATTTATTAGCTTGTGGCTAAATGTATCATTTTTTGGGAGTCCAGAACAATTGGCCTTAATTTTATTCTGATTGCACTGCCCTCTGTCTAGTTGTCTAGATGTTATGATTTGGAATTGTTGTTAGTCGTAATTACATCTCTTCAGATTATCAGACTATTCAAGATCAACTGAATAAAAGATCACCACAGGATAAACGGAATAAATTATTAGATGATTTAATACTAAACTGAATAAATGATAAACAGACTAAATGATACAATTGCTCAATTATAAATAGAGTGATTAGCAGACTAATTAAGTGATAAGCTGTTTAAATGTAGCCTGGGAAGAGAGATTGGTTGGAAGTATTCCTTGGCTGAGTAAATTGTGACTGGGTTTTATTCTTCAGACACAAACATTTCCAAAGAACATGTCAGCTGCAGTGAAAAAGTGCAAAAAAAGTGAAAAACGCGTAAAAATAAAATACTGAACATTGTTAGAGTGTCTCTTTTGGCCACCAGTGTGTAGGTGTCCTAACATATACTGAGTAGCAGTAAGTAGCCCAGGTGTTAGAGAGGCCTGCTCTAGTGCTCAACTAGTGGGCTTCCTGGTACTGTTCAGGAGTATGGAGGTGTGAACAGGACTCACCAACCCTGACCTGGCTGACTACACCGTCAACACCTTTTGTTCATAATATGCTTTTACTGTTTTGTATAGAAATCTTGTGTCCTGCTGGCCTCTGGGATTCCGATGACATTTACGATGGTGAAAGAACCGAGAAGGAACGCTTCCTGCACGTCACAAACAGGACAAGCAACAATAAAGAAATGAAGATGAATAGAAAAAAAATAAACCCACACAAGTTTTAGGTTGGATTATACAAAGAGTAGTTTACCCTCCCCCTCGCAGGTTCTTCCATTTTGGATTTGTGTTTTAGTACATTTCTGTAGAAGATGTCTTTGCATCCTAATTTTACATTATTTATAATATATATTACAACAAAACCTTAAATAATCTTCAGTTTAGTCCTATTGCCAGCTAAATTGTCTTTGTATTTAAAGAAACACAACTTGAATATAGACACTTGTCTATTGTGCAATATAAATAGAAAAGTATCTACTTGTGATGTGCTGTTCATCATTTAGGTTACATTACTACTATTACACTACTTTGTGACGTGCTAATGGTGGGCCGTGCAGATTGAAGGCCATGAACACTGGGCCTTGCACGCTTTGGGCCTTGCACGCTTTGGGCCGTGCACGCTAACAACATAAATAAACAAACAATCTTGTGGACCTTAACAAGGAGGGACAGAAACATAACATTACATTTATTTAACGGAGGCTTTTACGTTTTCTTTTCTTCTCTACTTCTCAATCTGCGTTCTGGTCGCATGGCACATGCAGGCAGGAAGGGAGTTGCAGTAGTCATGAGTGAGTGGACAAGAGCCTGGACCAAAACCTGTGCGGCCTTCTTTGTAAGGAATCCTATCCTCCAAGGTATCCTCCTGATGTTTCTGCAGGAGTGGGTCATCACAGCGACATCGAGAGCAAAGGACGGCCAGTGTCACACCCAGGCTCCTTGCCGTCCGAGTTGCAGCCACCAAAGAGTTGTCAATATTGATGGAGAGGATTTGGATGGGCGAAGCCTTCCAGGAAGAGTAGCACAGTGTTGTCCAGATTGGGGCTTCAAGCTGTGCATCGACATCACTGAGAGATGTCAGCCAACTAGCAGAGATATTCGCCGCCACCTGGTTTTCAGACTGTGGTAAAGACAGAATTAGCTGTTTGGCATCTGCATGCAAGCGGCCTTACTGGAGAACACTATAGGAGAGAGTGTGTGTGATATCTGTGTGTGGAAAATATGAGGCTGATGGTGACAGAACGTCTAAAGTCTAAGTCTAAAGAAGGTGGTTAACAGGAATTCCTAGTGGCAGAAAGCTGCCTGATAACAATACTAAGATATTGTAATCCAATCTTGGTTTAGATCTTGGTCAATCCTTCAGTATGTGTTGTTCAATTGTTGTCAAGGTGATCAAATCCACTTTGAAAAACTGGTAAGATGATCCTGGATAGCAAAAACAGACATCTCGGGGAAGAAGGTCACCTGGTTGGCACACACACACACACACACACACGCACATGCACACACGTACACATACACATACACATACACACACACACACACATACACACACACACACATACACACACACACACCTTCTGGCTTCTTGAATAAGAAAAGGCGTCAACACTCACAAAATTCATTCTAGAGTTAGAATACTATACTATATTAGACTACTAAATTTTACCATTGGAGCATCAAAACTAAAATTGAAAAACGTGTATTCAGTAACCCTGCTGTGTAAAGATGTCACTTCTGTAGATGTTTTAGATGTTTCCTCAAGCGTAAAACATTCACAGGCCTACAAATGCTAACGAATGAGGAACTTGAGAGTGAAACCGGGCCAATGTTTATAGTTAAGAGTTCTAATGACTCATTTAGAACCATTTTTTGAGAAGTATTTCACCCAAGCGAAAAAAAAAAAAAAGAAAACGGCTGTGTTTTTTTTTTTCATTTCTCTATCAGCATAAGCTTTTTGGTGGCCTCCTCTCTATGTCCCAGGTACAGTCGCCAGGGTGCAGTGAAACGGCATACACCCCACCTACAGAAGACGCTGCGCAGTGATTTAACATATACCCCAGCTTCACACCACAGGGTGCAGTGGACATATAGCTCAGCTACACACTGACTACTGTTGGAGAAGACCATGGCTCCCCTCAACATTGCTGTGCTCCTCTTCCTTGGAATCCAAAGCACAGGTAATCATTTGTTAACAAATGACCGGTTGACAATACGTTTCTTCTTGATGATTTCTTGTATTGCATCTTGATGTGTATTGATGTTGAGGATGTGTTTGTTCATATAATGAGAAGAGGGAGTTGTGGTCTCTTTTGCAGCTTTGACCGCTGAATTCAAGATGAATGGAGAGCACAAGGATTCTAAGCATCTAGTGAGTAATGATTTGTTGTTTCTTAGTCATCTTAAAGCAGGATTTGTAACAGAACGTATCTGTATATACCGAGTGGTGTTTTACAGGAACTTTCCTGGCATGATCCTTCAATGGTCAAAAGGAGAGAAATCTTACTTAGATTTTTGTTGGTGAATCAATAATGGACTGAAAAGAATATTTCTCCTCAGGGTGCCATATAAATGTGTGACTTAATACATTTTGTTTTGTCATACATTGTAACTCACTGGCAGAAATAACTATATATTGCAGCATCGTTCGCAGCTCACTAGAAACATCAATATTTTATATACATTTTGACTTAAAACAAATAACTTAAAAGTCAGACTTTATTATACAATGGCAATTTAAAAGTTAGAAATTGTACAATTACAATGTCCTTTTTCTCCCATCCTAGCATATAGGATGCAAAAGTTGTACCTGTCCTATCCATTTAGTCTGTATATAGTAAATACATCAGTAAACTCGTAAGGATGGGACAGTTACTAAGATATATAAGATATAAAAATATGAGCTAGGCTACACTGTCTTGGCCTTGCTCTGACCTGCTCACATAACAAATATTGCATAAATAGTGTTATCACAGTATTCAGGCAATGTATACTTTCAGGCCTTATCACACATAGTGCATCTGGTTCACCAATATTGAATCAGCTATTCACCACATTCCCAAAGCAACTATTTCAGTTCCAAGAGTACTTCGTCATACTAGTGAGGAACTAAATTAACCAAATAACAATTGTGACAAATAAAATTCACCGCTGTGAGAGGTTGATGCACAACAATGAGGGACACAACATTGATTTTCATTTTAGGATTAAATAGAATACATTGATCCTGTATACATTGTGATTTATTATTCTCCATATTAAGCCCTTGGGTTAGAAATATTGAGACATCACCAAGATAAGTCAAACTGAATAATGCAGCTATATATATTCTGTTCGTGTTGTTAAACATACTATGATAAAGAGTTAATTGGTTGTAACATTAGACCCTGTGGGATTGTAATGTAGTAAAATAATATAATGAAACAATATAATAACTATCTCTGTCATATTAATATGTCTTCTTTAGATTGGGGATGCTTGCGAGGACTGTAGTGATATATACCCACTGGTGGTTGACATCCTTACCAACCCGGATATCCAGGTCAGTGGAACATTCTCACAATAAAGTACCTGGAGAACGCTTAAAGATTGTGTTTAAATACTAGTATTTTATATTATTTACCAACCCAGATATGTCTGGAAAGATAGGCTCTAGCTAGCATCTGCATTTGGCCCGGTTCTAAATAAGTAGCATTAGCTGAAAGTAGTTTCAGTTCCGAATAATTACAAATAAACATATTAACCTGTTTTGAATTCACACATACACGCACACGCACACATGCAAACACGTGAATTTCTGGCGGTAACCTTTTAGATACTTCCCCTTTTATACGGAAGGATCAGTTCACATTTTGTGAACTGTGTTTTGAACTGACAGCAGAAGTGATAAAGGAGATGTGTGATACAGACAGGATATAGCGGATATATGATATACATGATGGTTATGATAAAGAAGATATGATACAGGAGAGTAGATATGATTCAGAAATGATATAGAGGATATGAAAGTTATGATAAAGGGGATGTATGATTCATATATATTATATGATTATCCCGTTCCTGCAGAGGAAGATGATGGACAACCTTGAGGTTCTGTGTAATTACTTGCCAAACCCTGGCAAATCTGGCCAGATCTGCCGGCAGCAGGTGGAGCAGATCTTGCCAATGGCAATCAGTTTCATCACCAATTCAGTGGTATGTTCAAAACTTTCCTTTTCTTAACTAAATGACATCTCGGATCATCTTAGTTAATCTAGTTAGTCTTGTCCCCCATTTGCGTCTCTTTTGTGTTGAAATTGCCTTGGGAGTCCAGACCCATCTTTACCAATATATGCCACTGTGCACTCTCTTTATCACGTCCTGTACAGAAACCAGAGCAAGTGTGCTCTTTCCTTGGGCTATGTGGAGCGCACTTAGAGGACGGTCATGAGGGAAAACTGATCAGCGATATCCAGCAG
Organism: Trisopterus luscus; assembly: GCA_027122455.1. NCBI lineage: Eukaryota > Metazoa > Chordata > Actinopteri > Gadiformes > Gadidae > Trisopterus > Trisopterus luscus. The sequence goes on along the minus strand of JAOPUA010000129.1, from coordinate 8,411,014 downwards.
AGTCTGAGGGCCGCCATCGAGGCGCTGGACCTTAGTGACAAGCCATTGGAGGGAGAAGCCAGCAAGCTCACGGTACAGTAGATCCAAGTCCTCAATCCATTGCCTTCATCCCAAATAATCAACCCAACCCCTCTACTGTCGTGTCAACACAAACACAACTGTAGTATCAACCGTAACGCTACTGTAGTATGAACCATAACACTATTGTTAAACACTGAAGTAAACAACATATTCTGCAGTATCACACTACTGTAGCATCAACACGCTACTGTAGTATCAACCCTCAACCCTTCCACTCCACTGTAGTACCAATAGAGTGAGGGTAGTATCAACACAAACATTCTTCTGTAGTATGTACACAAACCCTCTACTGTAGTATCAACCATTACACTCGGCTCAGGTAACACGCTACTGTAGTATCAACACAACACGATCCATGGGCTGCTTTTGTGTCAGGGTAGGAACAGGTCGGTCTTGTTTTTCTGTGTTTCCGTCAGGGCGCGTCCTCCATTCAATGCACCTACTGCCTGGTCATTATGGACGCTCTGCAGAAGATGTTCCCCAAAGAAAAGATAGAGGTAAGAGCTTGTCTGTGTTGTGTGGGCAGACGACACAACACAAAGACGATCTGTAATCATAACCCCACCCAAACCCCAAATTACACGTTGTGGAGAAAAGCCAACGCGCTTTGCTTTTGCCGACCTCGTTTGGAATTGCATGACATTTTGTTGTTCATTGTGACAGGCGGCAGTGGATGACGTCCTGCTGGGGGCGTGCGGCCTCATCCCGGACTCCTACAGACATCAGTGTGAGGCCCTTGTAGATTCATTCACCAAGACGGTGCTGGATACCCTGCTGAGTCATGTTACACCCAAGACCATCTGTTCCCTCGTCCAACTGTGTTCAGTGCAGGAACGAGGCCTCAAAAGTGAGTCAGCAGAATACACCTCCCAAATTTGTATAGGTTGACCGAAGTTTGTTTGGTCACAATGCGCTGTGATGGTTAAGTTACAACAATACATGTTGTGAAATGATTGTTGTGATCCAACGTGTGTGTGTGTGTGTGTGTGTAACAGGGGAGGCGTTTGTGGACCCTTGCACCCTACAGAGCTTCAGATGCAGGGACTTCAGGACCGCAGCAAGATGTGGTGTAAGTAAACACAGCGGACATTTCCAAATTCCCCCAAGTTCAAGTCATAGAATTTACTTTTCTGTCTGCAGACTGTTTCATTCTGTCAGAGATTCGCCTGGAAGTCCTACCGAAAGACACTTCTCTGACTTTTCTAACTTTGTGGTGAGTAAAGACATTGACAAACAAACTGAAATAATATATAATATGCTGGATGAATATGAATGTATGTTTTATTTGTTTTCCTTTAGGCTGAGAGTATCCCCGACCTCAAACTCTTTCGTCCAACAGATGACCTAGGTGTTGCAACTTCCACTTTCAAATATTGCTTCAGTCCTTAACAATATTGATTGACTACTGATTGCACTTCTTTCACATTTCACTTTTGCTATTTTTTTATTGCTGATTTTTTGACATTAAATAAAAAATACCTCTTATGACCTCTTATAAAAATCTGCATATTCCGGCGTTGAGAAGAAATGTTTAACCTCCGTCTGAAAAGCTTAATGTGTTTTAATGGCAAGTATTTTATTAAGCATTCAATAATAATATAATAAAATTGATGATCCAAATTATTTTTTTATTTGTTTGTTTGTTTCTCCCTTTACGTCACAATTGTACAAAAATGCGGTCGAACACGCACCATGAACCACATCAAAACACTTGTACATTGTATGCGTGACACGCATGAAAGTGGATCATGTAGAAATGATTGCAAGACAAGGAAGTTTAACAACTTACTGAGTAAGACACAGCCGTTAACCTCCAGGAAGTGTTGAACCAGAAACGATTTCAGGTGAAACCCTTCCTTACTTTTGTAGACATTGTACAAAGTAGACAAGACATTAAAAAATACATAACATATTCCTGTTAGCATTACAGTTGCCCCCCCCAGAGCAGATACAACTCAAAGCTCACACTTACAAGTTGAACCAATGATACTGAACAACAGACTAGAATAGAATAGGAGTCCTGGTTCGGTTTTCTGCGACGACCAGGTTTGTGTATTTATACATTATAGCTAGTATACACACAGAAGAGACACTAGCTATAATGTATAAATACTGTAATAATGTCATGTATGAATACAAAAGACGGTACGAACGTACTGATCAGAGGGACAAACGAAAATCTGGGGTAGGATATTTTATTCAGAGAGCAACCGTGTTGGACAGCACAACGTTTGATACATTGGGGAAGACAGCGTTGGAAAGGGGGGGGGGGGGGGGGGATGGCCAATTTACATTCTGTGGGGATGGCGGCCGCGCCACACAAGAAGGGCAGAACGTTAGAGAAGGCACTTTTACAAATGTCAGTATCAACACCAGTAGTTACATGCCTGTAACAGAAACAAAGAAAAAGGGTACAACAACAGGAACCCACAGAGAAGCATGTAAACGGGCTGGTTTCTCTGTACAACACCAGCCAATCTGCTTTTGTCTGTAGGAGGGGGATCCACATGCGGAAAGTGTTTTTGTTTTTTTCAGACTTCCTGCAGTGTTTCCGAGATATCTACCGACTCGTGGAATGCTTGGCGACACGTTGCCTCACACAGGTGCTCATTGTGGGTGCCACCGGACTCGGAACACCAAAGACGTCAGGGGCCACTGCACGCACATCACACCGACGACACTACATACAATACAGCAAAAGACGGGCCGACAGGGACGTGAGGGTGCCAGAGTCGTGGTGTCGTGTAACCAATGGCAACATTTGTCTCCGTATGAGACATCCGTCCACAGAATGAGTCAGACCTCGTACTGTGCTGTCCTTAGTTAACCCCACCCATCTCCCGCACCCAAACGATCCCAACGATGCACTTTTGAACTACTCATTGTAGCGCGAAGACGGAAAACGACAAAAATATTCCGTAGACTTAGCCAAAAAAAAAAAAAAAACGGGACGTCAACTCAAAACTGAGGTATTCCACGACCTTCAGCACCCATCTTATAGTCAACCACATGCAGGCCAACCAACACTCAAAATGGAGCGCAGCCACCAACCACTACAGCTGCTGCATTCTGAGGAACCAAGTCTCTCAGCATGTATTTAGGTACCAGAGCTCAAAAAGAACAACCGAGAAGACAGTCTCACGCACACACACACTCACTATGAACCCTGCAATCCCCCCCCCCCCCTCCCCCACCCAACATTAACAACACAGTTTTAGTGTTCTGGTCCATTACTCTAAAGGCCTTATGGGTGGTGCCCTGCAGGCTTTGCCGGGTTTCTCTGTAGCTACGCCCGTTCTCACAGCTCTGCAGGCCACGATTGTCTACAACATGGTCCGATAGGCCAGCGGGACGGTAATGAGCACATTTTGCAAACATTCACGTCGATAAATATAGTAAACGGGTGTGCGTTGATCCATGTGAGCGCCCAGAGGCTAATATTAGCAGCTCCTCACTTCTCTCTAAAACCTCTCTTCTGTGTTTACAGCTGCTGCAACTCCACCACCGTGTTCATAGTTTCTACAGTTGGCCTACGTCAAACTCCTGGGTGGGTGTAGATGGGGGCTAGCTTTAGCCGCCGTAACCATTAAGTGCCTTTCTCCTAAGAAAGAGGTAATTGGGGTATAAAAAAAACAAAAGATGTTTTGGTTTTGACAAGCCACTTTTAAAAGGCTTGTTCTGGGTGACCAACCAAATGTAACTATTAAAAGGTGACAAGTGTTTTCTCCTGCTCACAAGTACTGTCCATGACTGTTGCTGAGGGAATCCCTGTCCATTAAACAAGGCCCAGTATCCTACTCCCCCATCCTGGAGCTCATTCTCATGTATGATGCCTGCGCATCCGGCGTTAAAGGCGTGAATCATGGATAATACTTGTGGGCGGGTGGGTAGAAAAGCATGGCTGCTCTCGGCCCCTTCTGTGTGGAGGTCTACACAAGCTTTACGGCGACCTCCATCTTTGAGAGAAGAATAGTGGAGTGGAGTGTAACACGACAGCAGTGAGCATTTGGGAACAGTGCAAGCCAATAAAGAGAGCAACAGAATCTGGCATGAGACAAGATTACAGTGCATTACTGGTTTGGAAGTCAGCGAATGTGATACGATCAGGAAACAGCGAGAAAGCAGCCCTCTGAAATATGGCACCTGCTGTGACAACAGGAGAAGTCAAAACAACAAGTCAAAACAACAAGTCAAACAACGCTGCTGCACAAACATTGATTATTATTATTTCCCGGCCATCTGAACCAGTGTTTGGCCCTGACATTTTTCGGATGTATTTCATAGAATGACATAAACGTTAATACAAGTTAACTGCAAAAGAATCAACGATTTCTCCTCTATGTAAAAATAAATCATAATGCAGATGAACCCAGTGGCACTACCTCGATCAAGTGAATCTAACCGTTATTATTGTTTTTATTTTGCCATCTAACCTTCTGTTGCACTCTTTAAAAAGGGGAAGTACAGCACACAGTAGTGACTGCTAGGGACCAGGCTGGGAGGGGGGGGGGGGGGGAGACGGGAGGGACAACAGCACCCCCAAGTGGGTGGAGATAACACAGACCGGTGTGAGGCTGGGAGAGGACCACTCAGTACTTGAGCTTCTTGGGCACCTCCCAGGTGAAGTCCTCCCGTCCAAAGTGGCCGTACGCCGCGGTGCACTGGTACATGGGCCTCTTCAGGTCCAGCTCCCTGGAGACACCGAGACAGCACAGCTGGAGCTGGCGGAGCCC